>CM071934.1:80182976-80695556 GCA_016081115.2 Rehmannia glutinosa
ATTTTTGAAGATGGAGTTTCCGATGACCTACGTGGAAGAGGTCGCACAGCCTACGTGAACACCGGTTCACGGCGAGGGCATCAAGTCCTCTGCTCACTTTAAAAGAGTTCACCATCACCGCCAAGAACCGCGCATCATCATAGCTAGCTGCCGGGCAAGGAGTGCCGAGATTTATGAAGCCGATGTTAACTGGGCCGTTGCTTGGAAGTAAGAGCCAAGCCCGACCGTGCCGCAGTTTGTCTACACAAATTTAGAAGAAGTCATTGAAGGAAGACTACCACAAGCCGGATATCGGATATTGTGCTAAGTGCATTGATATCAAATTTGGAAGCTTTAATCACCGTCTACTAAGCCGATCTTGATGGTCATGATCATAGAAGAAAAGGAGATGAACCGGGTCGAGTTTGTATACAGCAGACTCGCCAAAATATTGGGAATAAATCCTTCAACATGGAATAAAATGTTTGGAATAAATCGCTTGAGGATCCCTGTGGTACGGCCTGGTGATCGTCCGATGATGGAAGTAAAACGAGTCCCTTTCTTCGACATGGAAAGGCATTCCATGTCAACAAGAAAATGTTCCTGGCCTAACCTTTCCTGAGCACGTGTTTAGCATATGCCAAGAGAGCTGATACGAGTGAGGGGGAATCACCTGACCTCAAGAAACAACCGCTCTCCTCTCCTGAAGGTCGCCGCCCGCAGCCTTACAAAGATCACGCTCGCAAAGAAAGAAAAAGAAAACAAAAGATGCACTCGCGCTCGCAAATGCTAGCCGAGAAGGAGCCTCAAATACCTTCTCCTAAGTCAAGAAAAGGAGGATCGTAAGCCGGCATTTACCAAACCTCCTCGAAAAGACGACAAAGATCGCCCCCGCCGCCCAAGACTAAGAAACCGTGATCCGGAAACATTGTAAATCCCTCCGTAAGTGACTAAAAGAAGAAGAATCTTCTGCAAGCGCCCGAGCTTGAGAAACCGGGCCGAGTCACCACTCACCAAACAAATACGAGACTCGCCGGAGAAGAGAGTCTCCGTAAATTATAGATGAAACAATGTCTCAAACAAGCCGATCAAAGAGAGGCAATTGAAGACACAACAGTAGTCGAATACCGAGACACAAGAAGCAATCGAGAAAGCAAACTCTCCGCTGGACAGGTGGTGTATCCTCCCGCAATGTGACGCCAATGTAGGTGCGGAGCACCAAAGTTTGCTACCTTCAATCCCCGAGAACGAGGGACAAAGACGGAGAAGATGATAAAGATGATGATGATGTAATGATCATATCCCACCATATCCGCACATCCAAAATCGCCTCATAGAGTGAAGGAAGTGAAGCCGAGTTGATCCAGGTGAACACCCAAAGACCGAGTTTATCAAGAAGAAGACGAACCGTTGAACTTTCTTGATTGACCAACGCGGGTCCAAGATCGATAAAGAAAATCGCATGCATATCATGCATCTTCAAAGACAAGGAGAAGCAGAGATCGGGCAGAGGAAGTCAAGCTCGAGAAAAGGCCGATTTGTCCCTTCACCGGAACCACCGATCATACACATCCTCACCTCGACATCCTCTCTAGAGTGATCGTGATCCTGACCCCGTCGTCGGCATGCATTATTGGAGATGTAGCAGTGCTTTATGCGGGAATCCACGGCCCTACATGAGCAACGGTTATTGAAGTCCTCCATGAGCAACATATTGCCACGCTTGTTACCCCACCACTTCTCCCGCTTCACTCAAGGTGTTAAAGGTGGCGATGAAACTAGATCGTGGGACCCCACCGAGCCAACCCCTAATGAAGGTGTCTTACCACCCGCCCCAATGGTCAATACTCAAAGGAACAATGAGTCCGAGATGAGTGACCCCATTCGAGTCACTCACCAAAGTGCCACCGAGGGGGAAACTTCCTCCACTACAAAGAAGGTCTGAGGATGTCACACTGACTCCACAATGAAACTTGGAGGCGAAGTGAGAAGGAACAACAAATGGATACACAACAAGTTGTCATTGACGAGGCTCGATAGTTAAGACTGCCTCACCGGAAGTGCCAACTGCTCGCAGCTAATGACGCCGCCGATGCGCGAGGCACAGCGGGAACCGCCCGGGAGTTAACACTGGGCACCGAAAGTGCAATCCATGGAGTTGAGACTCCAGTGGATGCCACCTCAGAAGACCCCAAGACAGCGACACGTCGAAGGGACCGTCCAGGCCTTGCTGCAGCTTGAGACCGCAGGAGGTAGTGAAGGCCAACGAGAGGTTGAGACTTCTGGTAAAGAGACTAAGCACATAACATCCCTCCTACTATCATTGATCCATCCGAAAAAGAGATAGTGCTTTCACGATTTCCAAGAAAATCTTGATGTAACCTTTTCTGGGATCCAAGGTGAAGACGAAGTTTCATCCCCTATTGCCCATCCAACGTAATCACCGAGGATGTTCTCCTGCCACCCAGTAAGCCGACCTTAAGGCTACTCGCCAGATCTTTAATTTTGATGATGAGCCACCCTTGGAAATCTCATCATCGTCCGATGACGCTTCGATTCCTGCCGAGGACCGGGCCAACTCATATGGAAAATCACCGAGACCGACACGGAAGTCATAAGACAACAGGCTCAAAGAAGTCGGGTCAACTTCACAAATGCACTCAGTACCAAACAGTCAATCGCGCAGTTCCTGCCGCAATGATCGACTCCACCGTAAACTTCACGAGCACAAGTTGTCATTAAGCATTCCCGCGTTCGTGATGATTCGATTGAAGAATCATTTCCTTCTCTCGAAGTACCTAACCTTCCCGAAGAATCAGCCGAGATCAAGAACGCTTCCATAAACTCCGATCCTGTTATTCCAACGGACACCATCGTCCCAAAGAGACTTTGACTTTGACGCCAAAGGCCGCACCGAGACAGTATGACAAATGAGGTTCGAGAAGTTTTCAAGGCCATATTTGCAGAGATAGAGAGATGGAGAGGGCACCGTGCCCCACCGGGACATGAGGCTAGATAACGAGACGCAAATCTTACTACCGACCGCGAGAATAATTGTCGATCCTGTAATGGTGGCAACAACAAAGAACAATGCGCATAGAACAAGCTCGATATTTCGTGACATTGTTCAATAAATTGCTAGTCCGGGCGGGCTCGATCGACATTTAAAGACAAGAATGCAAGAGAACATCGATCGAATGCATGAGTCTCACACCACGAGGAGATGCAAAACTGTTGAGTGAATATAATAAGAAAGAGCTCACAGAGATGAGAACATGGATAGGAAGTTCACCTCCCTCATGGCTGAAATGAAGTCGTGACAAATGAATCCAACGCCACCCGCTCCGAATTTCATGCAAAGATACTCCGCAGCTGAGATTCAAGCATACCTCGTATTAGCCGCTTAGACTTCATGATTGCTAGCTTGTTTCGTGGGTTCCTCTCTCCTTTGATGATGCCAAAAGGGGGAAGAGGAATACCTAAAGGCGTTGAAAGGATCTCAAACTTAAAAGGTGGACGCAAATGAAGGGAAAGACATTGAGGAACAGAGAAGAGAGAAGAAAGGAAAATGCTGAGGGGGAAGGTTCAAAGATATGACCTTGATGATTGCTAAAACCCCCAACAAGGTCTTGTCACACCGATATCATCAAAGAAACTTCCCGTGATCTCGCGCCCAACATCCTGCAGCACTATGACAGAAAAGAGAAAGATAGTTGAAGCAGGGATGAAGGAAGTGGAAGGAAAGATGGATGCCCGAGTTATGGATATTTTGAAACAACATGGAGGCATTCCAACGTGCACAGACACCTATGGCATTTTAGATGTCGGGCACCGAGCCAAGATCTCGTTGTTGAATTCAAGATGCTCGCATCCGAGGTTAGTTCGCAAACATGTCCATGTCTCAAGCCTCGGGATTTGTATTGGGAAAAAGGGCTCAGTTATGTGAAGAAGTCGACAGCAAGACTATCGGTGAATACTCCGCCGTCACTCTACTAGTTACTCACCGGGAAAAAGTATGCCCCAAGATAATACACGCCTGTAGAGGCAGAGGAAGAATCGTTGGTGGAGGAAGAGGTTTCGCACCAGACCTCGCCAAAAACATTGAATATATAGATCCGGGCAAGAAATGAGGGATCTATTGGGATGGATTCGACGAAGTAGCCAACCTACAAGTGGCTAAGAACAATGCCGAGTATGTGAAGAGGATTGAAGAAGAAAATAGAAGACAAACTCAGCTTCAATGGGAAGAAAGGCAAGAGAGAAAAAGAAGAGATGAAGGCGCTTAAAAGCATATGAGAAAAAGAAAGCAATTAAGATGAGAAGAAGAGGAATAGATCAAGAAGACAGAGTCAAGAAGAAGAGGAAAGCATGAGGCAAGAAAGGAGATGAAGTGTTGTTGTCCACCCCTTCATGTATTTTACTATGTAAATACATCTTTATGTAAGTCTTCCGTACATCGAATAAAATTGTATAATTTCTATACTTGCGTAGATATAGAATAGCATGGTTACATTAAGTTCTATTTAAGCTCGATAAACTCAAGAAACATTGATTGTGTAAAGAACAAGAATGTTATGATCAATAAAAGATTGATTCTACGCATACATTCTCCGTGATTCTACATTGTCCTGCACGTATCTTTGCCGCTTAATTATTGTGTGAATGCTTTAAGTTTTGGCATCATCAAAAAGGGGAAATTGTTGGGAAATTATTTTTTAGATTTTGATGAATGCCATGTAAAACTTAGAATAGAAAGTTGGCACCCCATTTTTGTTGTAAATTGTATTATAATAGATAGGAGGGTCGAACAGTTAAGTCGCCTATGCCTCAACATGCAAGAAAACAATTGGAGACTAAAGGAAAGACTCAATGAGGCACTGAGTGTGGCAAAGAAGAGAAGACAGAACTCGATCAAGGTGCAAAGAGATACAACAGAGTGAAGTGTCACCAAGTCAACTCAAGATAGCCAAGTCTCAAGTTGAAGTGACGATGAGTCATCCAATCATTGGAATCGACTCAAAGTCACCTGGGGAAGTCAAGGAAATGCGCTCAAGTCGAGACAATCGAAAGAGATCCGTTGCACTTAAGTCAAGAGAATTACTTAAACAAGTAATACTTCCATATTGCCTTTCTTAAAGTGCTGGCCCGTTCAAACGTGCAAAAGGAATAAACTAATGGGAAGACCGCACTGTGTCGATCTCTCGGAAAAGTCAAGAATCATTCATACGAGGAAATGTCAATTTCAAGGATCGAACAAGACAAGCTGGTCTTACCACAAAAGTGTCTTTTGAAAATTAGCCTATCTCTTCAACGCAAATTTTCAAAAGAACACTATAAAAGGCCGAGAAATCTATTTGAGAAAAAGGGGGTTACCTTGACAATCGAAAATAAATACGAGCAAGAAAAGCAATATCTATAACCAAAAATATTCTCAAATCATTCAAGTTCAATCCTCAAGCCTACATTACGAAGGAAATCAATCCAACACTTACCTGTGAAGGAAAGACAACTTCAATCGCTTGAAGAGGAAACATTTGAAGAATCAAGGGGTCTACATTCCACGAGCATTGTAGAAAGGTTCAAGGTCGAACCGCCTCAAGTTTTTGGAGGGCTTCGTGATCAAATCCAAGAAGCTTGAGCAAGTGGGTCGTAGTAGCAAGACAAATGCCCTGAAGAAGCCGAGTCGCACGAGAAGCCACCGTGTGACCAAGGCATCTCCCTGATCGAGTCCCAAAGGATCAAGTCACCGTGGTGATCAAGACTTGCATCTCGGACTGTTAACCACTTTGTATATTGATCAATACTTAGTGGATTCCTCCAGGAGTTGGAGAATAGATGAGTAGAAGAATTACCCCATCTTCGAACCTCTATAAAAATCGATTGTGTCATTTACATTTCAAGATTTTTTAATTTCTCGCACATTACTTTAATAAATGCTTTGATAAATTTGCTATTCAATTGATAATCAACAAAGTGCTAAAACCAAGTATTAAAACATACTTAAACAAAATTCCAGTGTGTTAAGTCTTCCGCGAAAATATTTCATACGCAAGTTAAGTCTTTAGTCAAAAAACAGTTATTCTATCAACAAAATCGAGTCCTGGTGAGTGACTAACTCTCATTTGATTAACTAACTTAGTCATGTCCCATCTAGGACTCGATTGTGAATTATTAACTCGAACATTTTAAAAGGACTAAATCGAAAAGTTGGTAAGGTTTATTCAACCCCCCCTTCTAAACCTTACACTCACACCCCTTGGGACCTACATCGATGTTGATGATCTCGACCGGTTCTGGTTCATGCCACTCTTCTGCTTCGGGCCAATCTTCAAGTTTGAGCTACTCTCCGGGCGCTGGTACATTCTCTATCGGGGCCGCATCTTTTGCTTTCTCCGATTCTTCGTCCTCTTAGAGATCCTCCTCGGGTTCCTCTTTGTGGTCCACCTCTGAGTCGGCTTCGGGTTCCACCTCGGGCTGTGGTGATGCTAGGGAGTTTGGTACAAGAGCATCTCCAAGGCTAGGTCCATTTGGACTAGGGTTTGTGTAAGTTCCTGAATGGTATTCATCTGATTGATAAGGGCAACCTCAAGACGATCCACTTTGTCCCCTCAAAGATGTAAGCCTCCCCATTTGAACCGGCCGTCACTAGCGCGTTTTATCTTTTCTCGTGCCATCGATGTGTTCTTTGTAATACTTGGATCTAATCTTCGCGAGCGCATTTAGTCCCCTCGCGGTCCTTAGCCAACAAAACCAAGGCATGTTTGTCTTCCCCTGCTTTACGTGCCGAGGTGCTCTAGATTCCGCGACGATTCCGTTTCTCCCGTAATTTATAATTAACTCGTGATAAATTCCTTGTGCCGTGGGTCACCATCTCCTCATGATAGTCCGTTTTGCACGAGTCTCCTACAACATAGCCCACGTTGGCGTCTCGGGTTCCATTCCTAGTCAAAACACAACTAGGGTTTGTCAAACAAGTATAAATGGAAAGATAGAGAAGAACAAGTAAAACTAATCAAGAATCAACTAAGTTAAGACAACTATTACTACGACATCTCCAAGTATATAAAATTCTTAACTCCGTCTAAACAATAGTTATATGGTTCTCCATGATTCTTCATCAAACCTAATATCGGGTCTATATCCTTATTAGATCGCATTCAAGCTTAAATTAGTCGATAGCGGTACTACCCAACACAAGCAGATGATCCTATCCTGGCCTCGACTTGGTGTAAATTTCCATCTTACTAGCCGAGCTCGATACCACTTAAACCGTCACGCCCAAACGGGACCATGACACGATCAATAACTTAAACAGAAATTAAGCCAAGCGATCCTTGACAATCATCAAACATAATCCCAAAATAAAATAGAGTAATGTAGAAGCGGATTACAATTACGATCCAAAAATATCCAAGAAACCAAAATTCAAACATAACTAGTTCACGGGTTCTACGCTCTTAAAATTACATCTTAAGAAAAATAGTCCAACAAAACAAGAACAAAATCTATCAAGACCGAGATAACATGGAAATTGATCACCCCGTGGTCCGGGTCCGCCTGTCCATATTTTCTTCATATGGACCTTTTTCATCTGGCCGTTTAAAAAGGAGAGGGTGAGATGAAAATTCTCAGTGGATGGGTGATCATGTGAAAGTATGGCGATATATATAGATATAAGAAAATCGTTATGTGAAAAATATGTGTGAGTTATGATGCGTGTATCACACACAAATTCATAGTTTACATTATATTCAAAATAATATACTTATACAGTTTTGATAAAAGAAGTTCATGTACATACAGGCACTATGTGTGATTTTTAAGCAGGTCAAGTAGTGGTTGCATACTAAGTGTAGCGCCAACCTACACAAACATTCTGGTCCGAATAACTCCAGAATCGTGTAGATCAGGCAGCGATTCTTTCGTTCTACCTTATTACTCCCCAAGCAATCGCACAAGGCCTTCCATCACGCCATAGGCACAACAATCCAACAAGAAATGGCTAACAAGGCTCAGCTTGTCATAATCACGATTATACCTCAAATACTACGACCCACTTTTCCCGTTGGATACTTTGTCCGCCAAGGGTGAGATTAGGACGATGGGGCCAGAGAGTGGAATAGCAGCCGAGCTGCCAGGTACCATCCCCGACTGGTCCACTGATCGTGAGCTTGAAATACCAAGTTGACTCAAGCGGAGATAGATATACATAGATATAACATGTCAACAAGGCAATTATATAACATTTGAAAACAAGACAAGTACAATTATACGAAAAGTTTGCACGTGGCGTTAATCGACATTGGCGGAGTAATTACTAAATGAAGTTAATGATCGGAGAATAACTAATCTTCGTGGATTTGGTAATTTAGGTGGGATATTTGCCCTTGTAAGTTCAAGTCTTAAGGCAAGGAAGTCGGCCCGCGAAAATGCGTATTATTCGGTTAGGGGATCCGTTAAGACACGAGTAATTTTGAGAAAACTAATTTTTTCATAAATAATTAAATAAGTCAGTAAATACCAGGGCTATAATATGGGAAACAATTAATTTGAGGTCCTTGGCAAAAGAAAATTTTACAATTAGCCCCGTTTTGGAAAAACTAGTCTTTATCGGGTTTGAAATTGAATAAGTTTTTTTTTCGACCTCGGAAAATTATAAGGTCAGTTCCTAAATTCTTCAAATTGTCCAGAGATTCAGGTTTGCAAAAGTTTGAGGTTGAGTGTTTGGTAAATTCCTACTTTGGCCCTATTTTTTTAAAAATTGTCATTTTAGGCCCTGAATTTAAAATATTTGGATCTCACAAATCGGAAGGGCTTTTAATGTGAGTCTAATTTTAAAACATCACTTAGGTCAGTGGGTTATTGGAACAAAAGTAGTTTTGAAAAAGTGTTAGTGTAGGTCCCTTAATGTTTAAAAATTCCATTGTAGTCCAATTTTAAGTTTTTGCCATTAAGGCTTATTTGGGGTCCAATTGTTATAAAATTGGAATCATGGGTTCAAAATATTATAAAACTATGGTTAAAAGACTTTTCCCAGGTACATGGACTATATAAGTCTAGGAAATTTCATTTTGGTCCTTGAGTTTAGTATTTTATATTTTAGTCCTCTAATTTTAGAAAAAATGCTTTCTTTTACTCAAAATATTTTAATTTTTGGAATTCATTCAAAATATGTGTTTTTCAGTCCTTAATAGTTGAAATATTCGAAATTTTAAAAGTGGTGCTGGTACAGTTTCATAAATTACATTTTAGCCCTTAAACTTTCAAATAATTTACAATCTAGTCATTGGGCTTTCAAGGGTTTATTTTTGTTATCTCAAAACTATTAAAACTTTATTATAATGTCAAAATATTATTTTTAAATATTATTACAGTCCCAAAATTGATTATTTACAGAGGGGTCTCATAATTTTTATTTTCTTGCAATTAAGTCCACCAATTTTACCATTTTTGCATTTAAGGTCCAAAATTATAATTTTTGGGGTATTTTATTTCCAGCCGCGGTTTCAGAGGGGTATTGTTTGGTTAAAACATATGAGGACTATAAAAGGCACGTCCTAAGGCGAAATAGATCATTCTTTAAATCATCTTTTACACATTCTCTCTCATTGCAACAAGGAGATAGCCCTAAGACTTGAAGATTGAAGAAACTTGGGGAAGAAGACGAATGCCATCATCGCCGGAGTAATTAGAGGAGGTTTATTTTGGTTTTGAGAAACAAAAATGCTTGATGCAAGTTTATTTTGGGGAAGATTTCTTGTTTGATTGTTGTTTTTATTATTTATTTTGCATATTTTTGTGTGTGATTTTAGTGTGATTTTTATTTTTATTGTGTGTGATTGTGCATATTTTTGTGTCATTACGTTTCGTTTTATAGTGTCAAATGATACGTTGGGTACTTTTGTCTTGTTCGTAGGTTCTGGTAAAAAGGAGTCTTGAAAATGAGCTAAAACGGGCAAAATAGGCACTACGGTCGGACGATGATCGAACGCCAATTGGGACGAACGCTGAGCACAAGTGCGCATGCGCGTAGGGGTGCACGACATGCATGAGTGAACAAAAAAAAGGGCAACGTGGGCGCACATGTGCTCAACCATGCACATCAATCCCTGATGTGAATGTGTGCGGCGCGCACATGGCGCACTGGCGTGCAAGAGGCTTTTGGGGGTGTGAATGTGAATGCGTAGGCACGCGCGCATGAGAAAGGCAACACGGATTGCTTGCGGGGAGTGATGTGTGTAAAATATATGTGCATTTTGGGGCTTAAAATTGATATATAATTATTTATTTTCTTAATTAATTCATTCTTTCTATGTTATTAATTGGAGTTCTTATTTTTAATTTCTTTTTATCTGATCAATAATTAGCATGTCATATTTTTTAGTACGAAATTCGGATAAGGAGTTCTAAAAAAGACAGAAATCGAATTCAGACATAAACGGATGTAATGAGTTGGGAGATCTACAACAGTTTGTGGGGAGTCATTCAATTCACAAATATATTGCGAGTTAGTAATAATTGTAATGTATCGGGAGATCTACAATTGTTATTAAACAACTGTTTATCTATCGCCCGGGAGGGGGAATAGACTAACTTAGGAATTGAACCCATAGAATTGCATGAATTGGTTTTTAATACGTTACTTGCATTTAATATTGAAGAAACGTGTTGAGATTATGTGCTTAAGGTTGCTCCTATAGATGGAGAAAATACTTGTGGGGTTCGTAAATTTATTTATTTTTTCCTTTAATTTACAATTTTTATTATTATAATTACTCAATATTCAGTTGTTTCAATAAAATTGGAATACGATATTATTATAGCCTAAGTATTTGGAATATTAATACTTGAGGAATATGACCTTGCTTGCCATTAGTCTATTACTATACTGTACATTTACAGTTGTATGAACCGAAAGATTTTGGCGAACAAGTTTTTGACGTCGTTGCCGGGTATTGATTAGATTCTACTTAGATATAGTAATAAGTAGTTCAATCTTAATTGAAGCATATTTTCTATTTTCAAAAAAATTCGAAATTTTTTTTATTTTTATTTTTTTTATTCAGTTCTAACATTATTTTTGTTAAGTGCAGATAGTGCATGTTCACGTGTTCCAGATCAACTCAGCCAATACCCATTGACTTGGAAATGAAAAATACAGCGAAGAAACTAAGGAAAAGAGCCAAAGCAATGGCGAATGGGACAAATCCAAACGCAGTGGACAACAGAAACAATGAGCAGGCGCCACCGGGCCGGCGTCCAGGACCGAATTGTGGAAAGGCTCATGAGAAGGGCGATTAGGGACTACTTCACCGGAGGTAAGTCAAACTTATTGGGGGCCCATCTGCGATCAATGCAAATAATTTTGAACTAAAACCGCATTGATCTAGATGGTGTCACAAAACCAGTTTGGGGGGTAGAGCCGTCGAGATCCAAACACGCATCCGGCGCACTTTTTAGAAATTTGTGATATCTTTAAAATGAATGGTGTTTTCGGGGATACCATCCGATGCCGCTTTTTCGCATTTTATCTACGCGATAAGGCTAAAGGATGGTTATGCTCTTTAACACCACCAAACGCAACTCAGGGGCGTAACTAAGTCGGTTTCTAGCCAAATACTTCCACCCCAAGAAAAACGCTGCATCGAAATCGAGATCCCCGTTTAGGCAATTAGATGTTGAGCCACTATATGAAACATGGGATAGATTCCGAACTCGCTTAGAAAGTGCTCTCAACACGGATATCCCGACTACCAACAGTACAAGATTTCTATAATGGTTTGAGTGGCAAGACAACAACAATTATAGATGTTGCATGTGGGGGTGCACTATTAGAGAAATATCCTTAGGAGGCAATAGACTTGTTAGAAGAGATAGCGAACAAATGTTACCAATGGCCATTCGAGAGATCCGAGGATAGACGTATCACAGAAATTCAGGGTGAGGATAAGATCAAAGATACTCACGTAACAAATATCCATGCTAAGTATGAAACTAGATGCGATGCAAGTAACTTCAAGAGAGGTAGTAGTGGTTGTGGAGGGAACAAATTTTGTAGGACAACATGGCTATAACAACTACATAAATAGTCAAACACAACCTCAATATAATCTGAGGCTGCCAAAGGAACAGAAACCATCTTTAGAAGAGATGCTAGCTTCATTCATCGGAGAAACTTGAGCCCGACTAAACCAGGATGAAGCCAAGATACACAGAATCGAGGATCAGGTAACTCAATTAAATACTAACACGAATGATATATTGAAATCTTTGGAAAAGCAGGTGGGGCAGATTGCTACGTCAATACATGGCCAACACCAAAAAGGCAAATTCCTGAAAGGCCCAAGATGGATCCGGGAGAATAGTGCCAATCCATTCGTCTGAGGAGTGGAACAAGTTATGAAGGTCCAAAGATGCCAATTGATCAAGAAATAGAAGCAATCGAAGAGCAGGACACGGCAGAGAAGGGCGACACCCCCTATGGAAAAAAAAAGGTAAAATCTGCTCCAACTATTGCTGGAACTGAGGTACCTATCCCTTCCCCGCAAAGGTTTCAGAAAAAAGATATTAGATGATCAAATTCTAAAATTTTTGGAAATTTTTAAGAAAATTCAAATCAATATACCTTTTGCGGATGCACTAGAACAAATGCCAAACGATGCGAAATTTCATAAAGATATCATGGCAAAGAAAAGAAAAATCTCGGAATATGAAATGGTGAAACTGACAGAGGAGTGTAGTGCAATTATTCAAAGGAAGTTACCTCAAAAATGCAAGGATCTCAGGAGTTTCACAATTCCATGCGTAATAGGGGGAACAACCTTTAATAAAGCACTATGCGACTTAGGTGCAATCATTAACTTGATGTCGTTATCAATATTTCGAAAATTGGGATTAGGCGAAGTAAAGCCTACGACAATTACCCTACAATTAGCAGATCGCTTGGTAACATATCTGAAAGGGGTGAGTGAAGACGTGTTAGTAAAGCTAGACAAGTTCATCTTCCCAGCAGACTTCATTGTGTTGGAGGTGGAAGAAGACCGAGAGGTTCTATTAATTCTAGGAAGACCATTCTTGGCCACAGGTAGAGCCCTAATCGATGTGCAGAAAGGTGAATTAACATAGAGAGTAAATGATGAACACATATTATTTTTGATTTACAAAGTTATGCATTCTTAGGCGATAACGAGACCTATCCGAATAGTTTTTCTTCCCTTACAAAATCAATTGGAAAAACTACTTCATGTCTTAAGGAACATAAGACTGCGATTGATGGTTAATTTCGATTTGAAAGGTATAAGCCCTTCGATTTGCATGCATAAAATAAGAATGGAAAATTTTTGTAAACCTTATGTGCAACATCAACAAAGATTTAATTCAATTATGCAAGAGGTCGTTAAGAAAGAAGACGTAAATGGTTAGATAATGGAATAATTTTTGCTATATCTAACAAAGAATTGGGTAAGTCTAGTACAAGTCGTACCAAAGAAGGGAGGAATGACGATAGTAAAAAGTGAAAACAATGAAACTTTAGCTACTAGAGTTATTACATGATGTCGTATTTGCATTGATTATTGAAAGTTAAATGCCGCAACTCGCAAAGATCACTTTCCCCCCCTTTATGGATCAAATGTTAGATCGCCTTGTAGGTATGAATACTATTGTTTCCTGGATGGGTACTCGGGGTATAATCGATTGTGATTGCTCTAGAGGACCAAGAAAAACACCATTTACATGCCCTTATGGTGTGTTCGCATTTCGCACATTACCATTTTGGGTTATGTAATGCACCAAACATTTCAAAGATGTATGATGGTGATATTCCATGGAATGATTGAAAACATCATGGAAGTTTTCATGGATGATTTCTCGCTTTTTGGTATTTCGTATGATCATTGCTTGCATAATCTAACCTTTGTTTTGCGATTCATGGAGACGAACTTAGTACTAAACTAGGAAAATGCCATTTTATGGTAAAAGATGGCATTGTACTCGGTCATCATGTTTCTTCCGCAGTTTAGAAGTTGACCGAGCAAATGTGGTGACAATTCCCACCTCCAAAGAACGAGAAAGAAGTAAGGAGCTTTTTGTGATATGTGGGTTTTTATAGACGCTTTATTAGAGATTTCTCAAAATTACCAAACCCCTTTCCCACTTACTTGAAAAAGATGTACCTTTTGCTTTCACCCCTAGTTGTTTACAGGCATTTGAAATACTGAAGAAGGCTCTGGTGACTGCACCAATTTTGATCACACCAGACTGGAGTCAATCTTTCGAGATAATGTGCGATGTAAGCGACTATGCAAAGGGGGGTCGACCGGGACAAAAACACGAAAAGTTGTTTTGTGTCATTTACTATGCAAGTCGAACATTGGATCCAACACAACAAAATTACACCACAATTGAAAAAGAATTGCTGGTTGTGGTGTTTGCAGTTGACAAGTTTCGGGCTTACTTGATTGGAACAAAGATAATAGTCCATACGGACCTCGCTGCGGTCAAATACCTATTTGCAAAGAAAGATGCCAAACCTAGGCTCATTCGATGGATACTCCTGCTACAAGAGTTTGATATCGAAATTCGGGATAGAAAAGGGTGTGAGAACGTGGTAGCTGATCATCTCTCACGACTTGAACGAACAACTGATGAAAACACAAAGGGCACAATAATCAAAGAAATATTTATGGACGAATTAATCCTGATTGCAGAAATGACCATCCCCTGGTATGCTGATATTGTCAATTATTTAGTAAGCGGGGTTTTACCACCAGATATCACATATCATGATAAGAAGAAATTTCTTCATGATGTGAGATATTTTCTGTGGGACGATCCTCTATTATTTAAAAAGATGTGCAGATTCAGTTATTAGAGATGCGTACCTCAAGAAGAATGGGCAAGCATTCTGGATCAATGCCATTCATCACCATATGGGGCCACTTCGGGCCAACACGCACTGTGGCTAAGGTATTACAGTTTGGTTTCTTTTGGCCTTCTATTTTCAAAGATTGCTATAAGTTTGTTTTGCAGTGCGATAGGTGTCAATGTATGTGAAACATTTCAAGGCGACATGAGATACCATTAACTCTAATAATGGAAGTGGAATTATTCGACGTTTGGGGTATAGACTTCATAGGACCATTTCTAGCATCAAATGGGTACTTATACATTCTTCTTGTAGTGGATTATGTATCCAAATAGGTAGAAGCTATCCCTACTAAAACAAATGATGCCAGAATAGTGTTAAAAGTTTTGCAAAAGAATATTTTCACTAGGTTTGGCACACCAGGGGCCCTAATTAGTGATGGAGGGTCGAACTTCTGCAATAAATTGTTCAATAATATGATGGAGAAATACGGAGTAAAACATCAAGTGGCTGCCGCGTACCATCAATAGTCAAATAGGCTAGCCGAGGTATCCAATAGGGAAATTAAGCAGATCTTAGAAAAAATAGTTAGCATAAATCGAAAAGATTGGGCTTTAAAGCTCGATGATGCTTTATGGACTTATCATATGGCATACAAAATACCTCTGGATATGTCCCCGTATCGATTAGTTTTTGGAAAATCATGCCACCTTCCGGTGGAATTAGAACATAAAGCATTTTGGGCAGTAAAAAAGCTTAACTTCGACATGACTGCATTAGGCGAAAAGAGAAAACTGCAAATAAGCGAACTGGAGGAATTCCGTCAAGATGCATACGAAAATGCCCAAATATACAACGATCGCACAAAGAGATGGCATGACAAAAAGATTCTTTGACGAGAATTCCTACCCGGGCAAGTAGTACTGCTATACAACTCGAGATTGAGAGTATTCCTGGGTAAGCTTAAATCAAGGTGGTCTGGTCCTTTCGTAATCAAAAAAGTGCTATCACCAGGAAGAGCCATTGAATTATTAGCAAAGAATGGTCGAATTTTCATCGTAAATGGGCAAAGAATTAACACTACTATGGGCCAGAAACACCACAAGAATTTTCGACCATCTTCTTGCTGTGAACAATCTTTGTAAGTACTTATTACGCATTCTCTTTCTTTCGATAATTTCCTCATATATTCGGACGAAGCATATTTTAAGTTTGGGGGTTGTCAAGAATGCGTAATTTAGTACTTTCTTGCATTTTGCATTGCATTCAGGACTGCATGTAGAGCACTTTGCATTAAAATTTTCTAAAAAAAATCAATTTTTTTGTTTTATTATTTTATCACATTTAATTGCTTTTATGTGTGGTTTTAATTCAGTTTTTATGCCCAGCTCCCGTACGATTTTACTATGAATATTTTACGGAATGAGATAACATACTTGTGGGAATAATGTGATAAATTGTTAGGAGGAAAGTTATTTATTTGCTTGGCATTTATTAAGAAAATTGAGTATTTGAGCATGTTGCGAAAAATAAGCATGTTAGCTTAAACTACTTTATATTACAAACTTATTTTTTTTCTTGAGTGTGTCATTCATGATTGATAGAACTCTAGAACTTGCTCTGATATCTTCATTGAAGCCATGTGTGTGTGCAATTTTTGAAAATGATTAAAGGCCATCTTTGTTTTAGCCTACTTAGCCTAAAATGCCTACCTATGAACTCATGATTCTCTAGTTAGCCATTTTTGAGCCAAAACTTGTATTCTGAGCCACATTGATCTTTAAAATTGCAAAATGACTTTTATCCCTCAACTTCCTTGAGCTTATAGAAAATGAATAAGTTTGGGAGAGATGTGGTAAAAATTTATGAAAAACAAAAGAGCGGGAGTTGGCAAAAGAAAGAGGGATGAGCAGTATTTGGGTAAATGAAAAAAAAATGCATGAAGCTCGAAATAGAAAGAAAATCTCTAAAAATTATATAGAGAAAATCGAGCAAAGCAAAAGAAAATTCTGAAAATTGTGAAAAAAGGAGAGCTTGAGGCTAAAGAAAAAAGAAGGCAAAAAGGCCTATGAATAAAAAATGAGAAATAAGGGTGGAATTGAAAAAAGAAAATGAGTATTGTATGAAATTGGGTTGGTGAATTGCAAGTCTGTATGCTTAATTTCTATTTGCTCAAGTCAAGTCACTTAATCCAAATTTCCCTACCCTTACCAAAGAGCCTACATTACAACCTAATAAAAGTCCTTTTTGATTCTTAAGTTGTGCACACAAAAAGTGTTTTCTTAATTTGCTCGAGGACGAGCAATGCTTTAAGTTTTGGGGGATTTTGATGTGCGTAAAATATACGTGCATTTTAGGGCTTAAAATGATATATAATTAATACATTTGCATGCATATTTACTATGTTTTACTTGGTTTCCTTAAAAGGGCATGATACTGCGTATTCTTTTAATTCTTGCAGGAAATAGAGCTAAAAACGAAGAAATAACAGTTGGAATGCCCATCTAAGATTGACGAATGCGAAGAGAAGATCAAAACGATGAAGAAAGTGGACAAGAACACTTCACACGGTCGGACCATGTAGTGTCACACGGCCGTGTGCAAAAGCCAGTGTGAAACCACACAATCGTGTGAAGAAGGGCAAAAACAGAGGACAGAGCCAGACCGTGTGAAGTCACATGGCCGTGTGGGAAAGGGGGTTGCATTGGATCACCTGGTTGTGTGAGCTCACACGGTTGTGCGAAGAAAGGCTGAAGAACACACCACACGGCCGTGTGGTGCCACATGGCCAGGCTGTGTGGGACTCTGTTTCGACGCGTTTTTCAGAGTTTGCTCCCCGTTCCAACTCTACAAGTGATCTCTCCAAGCTCTATAAAAGGGACCCAAGGCTTGCACGAAAAAATATACAACTTCATACAGAGAAAACACATCAAATAACACAGGAACGCAAGAATCGAAGATCTTCTAAGCAAAGAAGCTAGGTCGCGAAGAACACCACAAGGCTTTTGCGTCTACGGGAGCACAAGAGCTTCAAAGGCTTAGGAGGGGAATCCATCCTGACAAGAAAGGGTTTTCTTTCTATGTCTAAGAACTCTTGTCCGTACTTAAACGATGTCATAATATTGATTCAATTTGTCTCGTGAGTTTCTAATCAATGTTTGGCATATCTTTCGAATCTTAGGGGCATAATCGAAACTGTGGATTCATGTTAAATATGATTATTTTTTTCTTAATTAATTCATGCTTTCTATTTTATGAATTCGAGTGCTTATTTTTAATTGCTTTTTATCTGATCAATAATTAGCATGTCATATTTGTTAGTGCAAAATTCGAAAGAAGAGTTCTAACAAAGACGGAATCGATTCGTACATAAACGGATGTAACGATTCGGAGACCTACAAAATCGTTTGTGGCGAGTCATTCAATTCACAAATCTTTTAAGAGTTAATAATAATTGTAGTGTATCGGAGATCTACAATTGTTATTAATCTACTTGTTATTTATCGCTCGGAGGGAGAATAGACTAACTTATGAATTGAACGCATACAATTTCATGAATTAGTTTTTAAAACGTTACTTGCATTTAATATTGAAAAAACATGTTGAGATTATGTACCTAAGGTTGCTCCTATAGATGGTGAAAATACTTGTGGGGTTCGCAAATTTATTTATTTTTCCTTTAATTTTTGATTTTATTATTATAATTACTCAATATTCGGTCGCTTCAATAAAATTGGAAAGCAATGTTATTATAGCTTAAGTGTTTCGAATATCAATCCTTGAGGAATACAATCTTGCTTGCCATTATTCTATAAACTACACTGTACACTTGCAGTTGTATGAACCAAAATATTTTTGGCGAACAAGGAGTGTTGCGCGGTCGCGCACTTCATGTATAGGGTTTTCTAGACTTTTTTCGATTTTCTTCTTCTTTTAGGATTCTCCACCTTGTATAGGGTTTGATGCTTATAAATAGCACTTGGGGAATCAATAATTTCGTACACTTTCATTACTTAGCACTTTTAAACCATAGATTTTGTTATTTTCTCTTTCATTTAACATTGGGATTACTTGGTTCTTCCCATTGAAGTTATTTTGCGGCTTAATCAAGCGTAATATTTGTTCATCTTTTTATCTGATTTCAATTGTTAGGTAATTATTATTGTTGCATGATGATATTTATGATTGTTTTCTTTCCTTCAATTGAGATTATGATCCCACCCCCAAGCATGAACTAACTTCCTTGTTCTAGGATTAGGATGATTTGATTCAAACAAACAAGCATGAGTATTGACTAATTGATGTGCTTTCCTGAATATATTGCTTTACTTGATGATTAATTGGTTGGCCAACTTTTTATTGTTTTAAGGGAATATTTGAGATCGAGAGAATATATTATTCCGGGACTAAATTTATTCAAAGCGTTAGATATGAATCAGAAATATATTATCTAATTTGGTTAGTGAAAATAGCAAATTATGTAAGGATATACCTATTTTGTGAATACGTGAGTTATCAGATCTAGACCTACTTTTTACGTGTTTGTTATAATTATTAATCACATGGTCAATTAGTTGATATTCTACTTGCAAGTTTGATGAGATGTTTCTGAAATCCTAGACGCTTTATCCATATTTTTTCCTCCGAATTTAATTGAGTTTAGTTTTAATTTGTCATTTTACTTGTTTTCTTTAGTTAATTAAAATCACAACTTTGGTTAGAGTGTTTAGGATTTATATTTTCTGTCATTTGTGTTGCATAATAATTATTTGCCGATTAAATCTTCCACAAGAGAAGACTTTGGTCAACTTGCTACATTACGATTGATCTCGTGCTCTTGCGAGCGTCGCTAGATTAATTTTAGGTGTTTAGCGGTCGAACATTATTAATTCTATGACAAACTAATTCGTTAGTGTTTGGGTGTGATGAGCCTTGTAATTGATTATTTGTGATTAGGAATTGGAGGTTTTCAATATGATTTTCATGCTTTGATGTGATTCACTTTTATTAGATGTATTTGTTTGAAGTTTATTTCCGCACTTATTCACTGCGTGATAGAATCAATATAGTGAAAGCAGTTGTATGTAATCCTAGATATAGGGCGACATAAATCCTCCAAATTAAGGTCAAAGCTGATAAGGGAATTACTTCATAAATCGTTGTTGCAATCTTGGGTAATTTTAACTAAAAAGAGATTTCTATTAATCAATTTAAGATTAGAAGTTAAGTGTTCTTCAATGTGATGAATTAACGAAGGTTGTTCGTACGGTTGTTGCGCACCAAATAACATGAAAAAGAAAAAAAAAAAAAAAGAAAATCAACAAAACGAGATTTTTACAAAGTTTCAAATACACACTCTACACGCATGAGAGACGACACCATACAATGAGCAATTAACAAATTCAAGTATACAAGTATAATAACTGAATATCTGGTCATAAATAAATGCCTTTTTTTATTGGAGAAAGTCTCTTGTCAGACCGTATATGGATCCCTATCCGTGAGATGAGTCGAGTCGGATCAGATTAACATGAAATCCGAGGGTCAACAATGAATCCGTGGTTAACAAAAAGTCAACAGTGCCAAAATTAGCCCTGTAATACTTTTTTGTGAAAAAAGTAATACTCTTAAGACACTTAATACTTTTGAGCAAAAAAGTAATACTTTAATTAGAAACATGTAAGGGAAGTAGAAAATCACATTCAACAGTACATAGAGAAGAAGTTAATGGCTCACGATGGCGTCACACTCCGTAAATGGAAATTTTAAGTTTCCAATATCAATCTTTTTTCATTCTCTTGGAAATTTGGTTTTTCACGAAATGAAGGGAAAAAAAAGAATAAATACAGAGAAGAACAAAGGGAAAACGAAGGGGAAAAGAAAGAAGAAAGAGGAAAAAAGAAAAATATCGCTGAAAACCACCACCGAAAATTATTATATTTGAAAAATATTACAAATTTGAATTGAAAAGTATTACCTTTTGAACTGAAAAATATTAGAGTTTTAAGTAAAAATTATTACATGTTGAACTGAAAAATATTATAGTTTTAAATGAAAATTATTATACGTTTAAAAGAAAGTTATTACATGTTGAACTACAATTTATACATGTTTAATTAAAAGATATTACAGTTTTAAGTGCAAAATACTACAAATTTAAGTATAAAAATATTACAACGTATTAATTATTTATATGAAAAATATTATTTGTTGAAATACAAAATATCCATCACTTTCAGCACCATTTCTAACAAAGGGTATCATTTTTTGTGTCAAAAGTATTACATGTTTCTAATTAAAGTATTAATTTTTTTGCTCAAAAGTATTACTTGTCTTAAAAGTATTACTTTTTTTGGTGGACAGATGATTTATCGTTGACCACGGATCCCCTGTTTCACCGCGGATTTTTTGTTGAATTGACCGATCCGACCCACCTTACAGAAAGAGATCTGTGAGATGGTCCTCTACAAGTCTTTGTCTTTTTGTTGCGTTTGCCTTTTTTGTACAAAATAAATCAATCAGGTAAATGTTCAACAAGATTTTCTTAATGTTTAATCTTGCATAATTGAACACAGATCGATCGATCGTGATCTCCCACAATTCTCAACTCTCGTTTTTCTCAGGAGTAGAATTTTGTAAGTGATATATGTTCTTTTTCCCGTTGAATATTTTATTTTATTAATCAAAGACAAAGACTTGGGTTAGACCGTCTATCTGATCTTTTTTTTAGACGGATCCAAATCGGCCCAAGTTGTTTTGTAATTTCATGCACCAGTGGTAGTTTTGTAATATTAGGGGTTGTGCCATAGGATCTCGGACCGGTAGTATTTTTGTAATATTACAGGCCTTTAAAAGTATTAGTTTTTCCCCAGAAAAGTATCATTAGTAAATTTGAAAAGTATTAGTAGTACATCTGAAAAGTATTAGTAATATCCTAAAACAATATTTTTTAGTAGCCCTCTTAAAAAGTATTTATTTTTTGCCTCAAAAGTATTAGTAATCCACCTAAAATGTATTAGTTGTCCGTTTGAAAAGTATTAGATAGTGACGTAATATTAGGCAACCCTCAAAAGTATTAGCTTTTCACTTGAAAAGTATTACCAATCCCTTTGAAAAGTATTTGTAATCCCCTAGAAAAGTATTACTAACCCCCTGAGGAATTTTTTTAGTAATCCTCGTGAAAAGTATTGGTTTTTTCCTGCAAAAGTATTAGTATTCCCCCTGAAACGTATTAATAATCTTATTAAAAAAATTAGTTTTTTCGATTAAAGGTATCTTAGTATTTCTCCTGAAAAAGTATTAGTAGTGTTCTCAAAAAGTATTAGTATCTCTCCTAAAAAGTATTAGCAGCAGTTAGTGGATGTTGTTGTTGTCATGTTAGTGGTTGTGCGGGTCAATAGGTGGATTCACCGCGGGCCGAGTATGTGGATCCATCTAACGAATTAGATCTGTTAGACGGTCTGACAGGAGACTAACCCTTAATCAAATTCATTTTGATTTTCAATTCTTTTGGAAATTTAACACATACTTCACAAAATTTTCGAAAGATTCTTCATTTTGATTGGTGAAGATATCTTGAGTGGGTTTTTTTTTAGACGGTCTAACGGATCTAAATTAGTGAGGTGTACGAGTCCTCAATACCTAAACCCAGATTCATAGCCACCCCCAGCCCCAGCCCCCCTCCCAACCCAAAAATACATCATATCTGCTACTCTCCGTCTATTTCTCGTTTTCTCCATTATTCCCTTTCTACCTTTTCGCTCTCCCTTTCTTGTTGAACATTTGAAAACTATTAATAACTGATACCAAACATTTTCATTCCCTATATTTGTTATGTCTTCAATTTGATATTCATTGATTGTGATTCTTATCAATATTACTGGAAACTTGAATGTAATCAACTATGCTTCTCTCATTTTGTTTCGTTTCTGCAAGACTATTCAAATGATATATTGTTTCTCTGATATCATGTGAACTTGGAGAGGATATATTACCTTTTCACAATAAGCCAGATATACATGGCCGGCATGTTATTTCTCAATCGTTAATTAAAGCAAATAGACAGCTTGTATCATGCATTTGCCTATATTTATATGTGTGTTTGTGAAAGACGATGAGAAATTATATAGAGTGGTTATTAGATTGAATGAAGAAGACAGTAGAAATTAAAGAGAGAGATGGGTTGAGAAACATGAGAAGATGCAGAAGACTTTAGGAATTAGGTTATGGAATTTAGGGAAAAACTAAATATTTTCCGGGCTACTAATGCTTTTTAGGCTAAAAACTAATACTTTTTAGTGGAACTTCTAATACTTTTCCGGGGAAATACTAATACTTTCAGAAACTACTGATAATCAATTTTGTTACTTTGAAACATATACTTTTTAGAGTAAAAGTGATACTTTTATTAATAAAAAGTGATACTTAAACAAGGTTATGTATAGCTTTGCATGTAAATAATATCAGTTTTCTTACTTTGAAAACCTATACTTTTCAGAGTAAAAAATAATACTTTTAAAGTCTAAAGTGATACTATGTCACCGCGTAATATGACAAAACTGACACTGCCCTAATGATACTATGTCACTACCTCAAAAATACTTTGAAAACGTATATTTTTCTGAGTAAAAGCGTTGCTTTTTGAGAAAAAAAAACTAATACTTTTGAACTATCATCACACCCGCCTGTAGGCCTAAATATTTACGAAAATGCCAGTGAAATATTGTGTTGGGTCATGGGTTGAGTGGGATCTGTCTCATAGAATGCGACCCGTGAGACGGTCTTATATGAGTTTTTGCCTTCTCGAAAGTACTTGTTTCCTCTCAGAAAGAAATTCCTTGTTAATATTGTACTCTCATACGCACAAATGACACCGATGATGACCCTCATCAAGGATATAAATATGAGTAAATCTCAATAGGCCATGAAACTGCGTCTGGCCTGTCTATATGAGAAACCAACATATAATGACAGAAACAATGTAAATAACCTGGAATGTGTTTTCATGACAAGAAGTTATGAATTATTTTTACTTTTATATCAATATAACATAAAAACTAATTACATGTTCCTTATTAGCCAATTTCAATTTATCGTATTGCAGGGATATATGATACATGGAATAATAAGAAAAGCCAACATCATAAGTATAAAAGAATGCTAAATGAGGAGTACATTTATGCAATAAAAGACTTCGTTGTTTTTCTTCGTTCCTATTAATTGATGCAGAGATCGTACAAATATTTTATGTTTATCATAAAGGGTTGTAATCGTTCAAAATTTGGTTATCTGATATTTTTTTGATATATATGTGTAGGGTTGGATCCAATGAGACTAGTGTCTGAGGTGAGACTGCAAGGATTGATCTCGACCATTGCTATTTAATTTTCGGACGGATCGGATTAAGGGAAACATATAATTATACATTAATTAAATTATTAAAAATAAGGGTAAACTTTAAAAAAAAACTCAAATAGATAATTACCTAAAATAAAAGGAATCATTACTATTATGGAAGAGAATTTGTAATTGATTTGGTTGAATCTTAATCAAACATCCAATCACAGAAACATAGCATCCCAAACTGGATTTCTCCATGATCTTCATTCTTCTTCATTGTCATCATAGATGCCAAAAAAACGCACATACGAAGTTTCTGACTTGGTAACGGAAAATTATTGTAACACTATATTTGTTGAAAAACATCTAGAACATGAATTGCCGTCAAAAACGTTAATCTAATATTCGTGCAACAACCAATAATGATAGACAAGATTGCATAAGCTTGCAGCGTATAGCAGAACTCGAACATAGTGTTTTCAACTCATAATTCTTCTGCAATAATTTTTTCTATTTGAGATGTTGCATAATTAGTAGAATCTTACAACATATTTAACTCTGCGTTATTGCGTATATAAAAAGTTCATATATCATTGGTCATTTAATACATGTTAAATGTCGTTGCATATTTGGAGTGATATAACCGTGTATTTATTTCAACATTGGTGTATAGTTTACTTTAGGATCATTGGATATTTTATTTTAAGATGCAGCTTAATTACAATATTATCACTGCATGTTTCATGTAAAGTTGATGCTTATAAAGTATAAGACAATTGCATGTTTTATTTAACTTATTGTTTAATTAAAAGAATGTTACTGCATATATACTATTATGTCAATGCATGTTTCATAACATGCTAATGTCATTGCATATTGATAATGATATTACTGCATATTTATTGCAATATTGATGTATAATTTACTTTGGGATGATTCTTTTGAATTCTGCTTAGGGGATAACGTCTTTCATTGATGATTAAATCATGTCATTCCAAGTTTGCTTTATTATAAGGGTAAGAATTAGTTCCATTCTTTGCATATCCAGATGTGGTGGGGCAATATCTTTTACGACATTTGGGACTGTGAAGATGTAGTTGCACATGTTGCAAAGATGTAGTTGCACATGTTGTATCATTCGGTATAATATCTGGTATAGACTGCGACTGTTGAGCCCATGACATTTCCATCAAGTCATCATATGGGTCTTCTTCCATGGTTTCTGTAAGACTAGAAAGATCGTCGAATACAATATTTACAGATTCCATTACCGTCTTTGTGCAAATATTATAAACTTGATATGCATGGCTATTTGAAGATTAGCTTAAGAAAAGACTTATGTCACCGTTAGAGCTAAATTGAGCAATGTTATCACAATCATTCAAGATATAGCAAATACAACTAAAGACATGAAAATATTTGAGGTTGGACTGCTTTTTCAAAAGTATTTCATAAGGGGTCATTAAACTTCCAGACCTCAAATATACACGATTGGCAATATGACATGCAATATTTAGCTTTTGTCCAAAAACTTTTTGAAAGTCTTTTAGAACTCAACATGACACGGGATGTCTCATGCAATGTACGATTTTTCCTCTCTGCCACTCCATTATGTTGTGGAGTTTTAGGTACAAAATATTCATGAGAAATCATCTTTCTATCACAAAAAGACGAGAAAGAAGAGTTCGCAAATTCTTTACCATGGTTTGATCTAATTCTAACAACTGTTAGTCTATACAGATTAACAACTCTTCTATGCCAACTTCTAAATACTTCAAATGTTTCAAATTTCTCACGTAAAAAATATATCCAAGTAAAATGTGAAAAATCATCAACAATCACAAAAAAATATTTCCTTCCACCAATACTTTCAACTTCAATTGGACCCATAATGTCCATATAAAGTAATTTAAAACATCGTGTGGTACTCAAATGTGATAACATTTGGTGTGACACTCTTCTTTGTTTATCCTTTTGACAACTTCCATACATATTAGCATTCTTCATGCAAAATCTCGGTAAACCACGAACAACCTCAAATTTTACAAGATCCTTCATTCTTAAAACTTAGATGACTTAATTTTTGGTGCCATAGACAAATTCATCTGTGTGTGCAGTGTGACACATTTGTTTATTGACATATTGGTAGCAGTTATCAGATGATCTTAAACCAACAAGAATACACGTGTTAGATTCATTAAAAACCTCACAAGATTTTTTGTTGAATTTAACATAGAGGTTATCATCACACAATTGGATAGTACTAAAGAGATTAGCATTTAGACCATCCACATGCAATACATTCTGTAGCCTAGGTAGGTCATCAATATTCAAAGTCCCATTTCCAACATGTTTTCCTTTACCTGCACCTCCGTAGGTCACATTACCACCATCATGCTTCACATGGTCAGTCAAATACTCCAAAGCATATATCATGTGTCGCGAACACCCGCTATCAAAGTACCAAGATCCTGCAACGTTAGATCTCAAACAAGTGTGGTTAACATGACATTTAACAACACATTTCTTAACCCATATAGATTTTGAAAATTTTGAAATGTGATTACGAGGAAGTCGTAACATTTCGGATGACATCTGACATGCAGAATCTCTGTTCGCCAAATCTGATTTTGAAATATGATTTCATAATGACAAATAAAGTGGCGTTTACGAGGTTTAGAGTTCAGTGAAAAACTCTTTTTATTGTTGGAGGAATCTAAGGATTATTCATGTTCTTTTGATTTAACTAACACATGAGTTTTATAACCAATACCAGTTTTATCATCACTACCCAAAGAAAGAATATCATCCAGTTTTGCTTTCCCAGAATTAAACTTCTTCATGGTTTCAAGGGAATCTTCAAGTTTAGAATTTACCTTTTCAAAGTCAAGATCCGTCTTGGTAAAGGCAACCTCTAACCTGGTAGTTACTTCATTTTGTTCATCATTTTCCTTCGTGAGTCGATCATTCTCCTTCTTGAGGAGTTCATTCATTTGAATCTTCTTGAGCCAATCCTTATACAATTTTGTGTATGTCTCTTCCAAGCTTTCACGAATCGTCATTTCGTTCAACATCATCAGAAACAGAGGTAGAATTGAAACAGAAAAGGTCAGTAGCAGATAAGGTATCATGTTCTTCAGATGTGAGTTTAGATGTGATCAATGAAGGTGTGATCACAACTCGGGCCATACCTCGGGCAACACCTAAAAGATGTATTTGGAGAGATTTCATATCTTTCACAAAGGTTGTCAGAACCTTGTGATCTTCATTCTGGCCAGCGTTCTCATCGTCAGATTCATTATCACTTAAGGTGACACCCAAACTCATTCCCTTTTTCAAAAAAACATTTGCACATTTTTTAACATAATGACCATATCCAGAACAAACCCTACATCTAACAGAATCAAGAGTTTTTTTTTATCAAACTTTTTCTGATTTTCAACTGAGGGACGAAAAGTAGGGACATTAGGAATATTGATGCTAACAAACACACAGGATCAACACTTAGTGTCGTCAAGTGTCGGCTCTAGATGCCAATTGAAGGAATTGTAGCACATAAATATTCCAAAAGTTTCGCAGAGTATAGATGTGATCACAGATGTGATCACATTTACAATCACATGCAGCAGAATAAAATGAAAAGGAGCAAGACACAAGATGTAAAATTTATGTACGGGCAAACTAGCTTGTAGATGTGCCAATATGGTGAAACATTCCACTAGTAAAACCGTTTGATTCTGTATACAAAGAATACTAAAATTAACTAGTAGAAAATCATTGAAAAACGCCTATCTAGAATAGATCTGATCTTTGTAATACAACTCATCCCATAATAAATGTGTATGGATTTCGTTTATCATAATACTAAAAAGTATGGATGAAAATAAGCTAACAAACACAGCGGCAGACTGAATGTTATCGTAGGATGTAGTCACATCTGTGATCGCATTCAGCACAGTGAAGCTCCTTGTGCTTGAATGACTCTAAACTCTTTCAACTCTCTTGTGTCTCTTGTATATCTCTTGTGTATTGAATGAGCATGTCCGTCTCTCTTTTATGGGCATCCTACACCTTCCAAATAGTCCTAATAAACATGAAAAGAAAATATATACAAGTATATCACTTGTGTTAGAAAACAAGATAAATATCAAAGAGTCCTAATATATCTATACCATATCAATATGGCATCTTTCGTAATCTATTTACAACTCAATTTTATCATAAGTCTAGAAAAAAAAAACAAATCAAAACACAATCCTTTATTTTAGAAAATTATTTAGGCGCAAAAATTACGCCCTAACACTCATTTTGCATTAAGCGACTTTAATATTGAATGTTGCATTATATCAAACCAGTCTAGCGGGGAATCATGTTTTTCTGTTGTGCGAGGGTTCTAAAAATAAGGTATTCAACACTAAAAAAATATAGAGAAAAAAGGAAAATAAATAACACAACAAAATTACCAGACAAAAAGAATCATCTTTTGGGAATAAAATTAAAGGCCACCAGTATAACATTAAATGAGAATTTAGATCTTCACCGAATAAAACTTGAAAAACTTAGGACTTGAATGGTGGAAGCATGGCAAAAAGAAGAAAACCCAAAAACTAAAATTTTTTGGAAATGAAACTGCTAATACCCTTAATACAAAACAAATTCCTCTATCAATTATCAAAAAGAATTTACAATTACTAAAATACCCTTAATACAAAACAAATTACATAATGTAAAGGAGGTAATCTCAGCCACATAAAATTATCAATCAATAGTTAAGATTAATCCCCACGGTCTTACCCCAGGAGATTGATCTCATTTGAACTAATCCCTATATGCATATATAAATATATAATTTTCTTTTCAAATATTTCATTTCCACCTTAAATTGTGCTGCAAATATAAAACATGATTTTTGTTTAATTCTGCTAATACTTTTGACTATAGTTCACCTTTCTAAATCTAAAAAGTATCGATATTTTAAAAGGTTTTATTATTGATTATTGAAAATACAATATATTAAATATTCAACATTGAAAGGTTAATGCTTTTCAAACTATTACTTTCTTATTGATAAATATGCTTTATAAATAAATACATTTCACATTCACAAAATTTGTTATAAACCAAATATGCGTCTAAAGAAGTTTTTTCATAGTTTATAATAATTTATTTTTCTAATGTTTAATCGTATGATTTATAATAAATTAATTTTCTCTATATTTGAATTATTTACTGAAATTCCAAATTTTTTGCAATCACTAAAATTTATTTTTTGCAATCACTAAAATTTATTTTTGTAAAAACTCAACATCATAATTAGAAAACCAAACAATACAATACGAATCCCCACAATAAAATTCCAAAGAAATTAAAAATTAACTAAACAATGTGAATAAATAAAATACATGACAAAATATTCAAAAAAAAAAATATCCCCAAAAAATAAATCTAATAAAATCAGTAATGTGGACAAAACTATGTGTGTTGTCTTCTATTTCCTTCATTATTGTACTTAGTTCTCCTATATACATGTTAATTTTTTATTTATTGCAATGCAAAGATCATTGCTCCTAATTTACACATATGAATAAGTTTTGAAAATATATTTCCATCTGAATTTACTACACTAATTTTCACACTTATTAAAAATCTAAACATGACAAACGAAATTTGCGACGAAGTTGTGCCTTATGCAGTTTTATGAAATATCATTTTTCGAAGATCGAACACAAATACATAATTTTGGATGTATTATTTTTCATGATTCTGAGTATGTTATTATTTTCTTTTTTGACTTTATCAATAAAAAATATTAAATTATTTATCGCTTATTATTTGATGCTATTGTTAAGTTATTGAAATGCAGGAGATAAAATTCATAAACATATTAAGAAAATGCACATGCCATAGTACAAAACGGAAGCATCACATATATACACCATGTGCATCGCACGGATAAAAGACCAGTTGATTAATTAGGGGAAGAGAGTCTTGTTTAGAAGCCAAATGAGCTACATCTTCTATCATCAATTGTTGTTATGATGAAACCTCACTTTGTGGGCTTGGGCTCCCCTCTCATATGGGTACGTTTTATTTGTGAGACCGTACGAAGTCCTCCTGAATGTAACAATATTTTTTTGTTTATATGCAAAAAAATATTTCAAAACCCCACATGATATTTATAAAAATATTACAGTTAAAGAAACATCAAACCTGATGCCATCCTATTTAAAACGCCAAATTGATACAAAATTTCAAGTCCCACCTTGCGTTATATATTTCACCATTTTAGAGTCATCCACACTATTACTCCAATTATGGCGCAACGCTATTCATGCGTTATCATTGTTCGTCATATTTTTCTTTTATTGAGAAGTTGTTCGTCATATTTAACTGTTTTTCTTATGTTTAAAATATGTTAAAGTATCTATATATATATTGTTATTATTATTAATATTCTAAAAGTTTTATGTATATTGTTATTAAGACATAATCAAATCTAGTGTATTTTTTTTTGTTTTTTTTATAATTTTGAAACATCTCCAAATTTTTTATAATTAATCAAAATCTGAGGGGTGTTTTTGTACTTATCCCTTAATTTAATTATTATAATCAATACATTTCTGTCCAGGCAATTTTAATCTGCAACATTTGTTGCTTTGGCAATAGCCAATATGGCAATATGATCCAAATCCTGTACAAGGAAGATTATAAGTTAGACATTATTTTTAATACTACATATATATATATATATATATATATATATATATAAGATATGGATCAAATGGGTCCTCCTACTTGGGATGAGTCCATGGGGACACATTCTAACCATGATCAACAATTTTGGGTGGTTCAAATTTTTAGAGGGGTTTTATATTTTATTTTTTTTGTTTAAACAACTAGTAAGGGTATGGTGGTCATTTTACAACATAGAATCAGTTATTGAGATTTGATGAATCACAATCACATTAAATTCTTTCCCTCTTTTGTCACGCCCCAAACGCGACGCGACGATGATCAACCATTTAACAGAAATGATCCCAACAATGCAGATACAAAATTTGAAATAACAATCCCAGTGAAAAAACGCGAGAGTCAACCAAGTGAAACAGAGTCTAAAGCAGTGGAAATAAAATAACATAAGTACGAATTACAACTTAAAGTCTAGCAAGATCCAAATACATCCGACCTAATAACCTGAATAAGTTTATAGGACGAAACTAAAGCGTAAAGAACACCATATCCAAATCTTAAATGTCAAGGGTCCTACGCCCTCAAATTACAGTCGAAGAGAGAAAAGAGTAGTAGGATAAAAGGGAGTCCAACATTCGCAGAAGTACATGAAATAAGTACAATCATCAGAAAATGGTACAAGTTCGACAGACGGGGCGAGGGTCAACAATCTGCGGTCGGATCGACATCCTCAACATCGTCCCCATCTAAAGGTTAGAAAATAGGAGGGAATGAGACAGAAATCTCAGTGGATGGGTGATCGTGTGCAAGTGTGGAGATATATATTTTGATGCAAGAAAATAATCGTACGAAAAATGCGTGAGATAAGATACGTGATTTCACACTTAGCCCACAAGCATCGTGAGAAATATATTTAAGTAATATACTTATACAGTTTTAAGAATATAGTTCGTGGTCACACAGGCACTATGTGATTCAAGCAAGACAGGAGGATTGCGTACGGATTTGTAGCACCAATCCTATGCAAGACAAGTAGCGGTTGCGTACGGATTTGTAGCGCCAACCAAACGGGTCCGATTAACTCTAGAATCGTGTGGATCAGATAATGGTTTCTTCGTTGTTCCTTGTAACTCCCCGAGCAAGATGGCCCAAGACCTGTCACTTTATCGCTCCATAGGCAAAGACAAAATCCACAGTGGAGCTAGCAAGGCTCGGATTTGTCATAATCATGATTATACCTCAAGTACTACGACCCGTTTCCCTTGGACAAACTCCATCCCTTAGTTGCGGGATTAGGGCGATGGGGCCGAAGAGTGAAATAGCAAATGAGCGCCCAGTTCCATCCCCCGACGTATCCATTCCGATCGTGAGCTCGACACACCAAGTTGACTCAGCAGAAAGTAAATATAAGTTCGTAGTCAACCAGCAATCGGGTATTATTGATTCAGGGAAGGAGTTCAGGAAAAGTTTCTAAAATCGCGAGTGGAAATTATGGCGTTGGTGGAGTTATTTGGATGAAGATGATTATTGGGAGGATAATCAATCTTTGATATCTTGAAATATTAAGTGGAACATAAATCCCGTTATAGATTCGAAATAGCAAGACGAGGAAGTCGCCCCGCGATCGGGTATTAATCGGTCAAGACGATCCGACAAGTCAAGGGGTTTTAAGCAAATAAAATCTTTTAATTAATTATTAAAAGTCATAGGGTCCATGGATTTTTCTTTAAAAGAAAAATAATTTGAGTTAGGTCTATGTTAAAAAGAAAATTTACAATTAGCCCCGTTTAGTAAAAACCAATACTCTTGGTGTTAAGGAGTGAATAAGTAAATGTCCCGACCTTGAACAATTATGAGGTCAGATCCTAAATTCTCTAAATTATTCATAGATTCAGGTTTTAAAGTTTTGAGGTCGAGTTTTTATAAAATTCTCACATTGGCCCCAAATTTGTTAAAATTGTCATTTCGGGCCCTAAGTTTAAAATAATCGGAACTCACAAACCGGAAGGGCTTTTAATGTGATTCTAGTTGGAAAATGTCACTAAGGTTAGTGGGATATTGGGATAAAAACAGTTTTAAAAATAAATAAGTAAAGGTCCCTTAACTTTTGAAAATCTCATTTTTGTCCCATTTTGAAATAATTGCTTTTAAGGCTTTTAGGGATCCAATTGTTATGAAATTTGAAACTTGGGTCCAAAATATAATTATGTTATAGTTAAATTAGTATTTTCAGGTACATGGGTTCTCAAGTGTAATCTTTTACAATTTGGTCCCTCAATTTTTATAAAATTACTTTCCAAGCTCTAAACACTTGGATTTTTGGAATACACTTAAAATTTGTTATTTCCAGTCCATTAAGAGTTATAATTTCAAATTTTAAAAATAGGGTCTGGTATAGTTTTGAAATTTGCAATATAGTCCTTAAACTTCTAAATTTTTACCATCTAGTCCTTGGGCTTTTAAGGGTTGATTTTATTTATCTAAAAACTCTTAAAACTTTATTAAAATGTACAAACATCATTTTTGAACCTGAGTATAGTCCCAAAACTCGAAAATTACAAGGAGTCCCTTAAGTTTTATTTTCATGCAATTAAGTCCACCAACTTTCCATTTTCGCATTTTAAGTCCAAAATTTGAAATTTAACAAATTATGCTCGACTTGTCCAGGTTATAAATCATACAAAACATGGATTTCAAGGGTCATACATATACAAGTCCATTTCACACAAGAATTCATCAAATATCACAATAAAGTATACAGGTATGCACCTATTTTTCAACAAATAGCATTTTGAGCCATACTTGAGAAATTTTCAACTTGATACAAGAAATTAACATGCAATACATAACATATATATCTCAAGTTCTCAATATCAAAATACTACATGCATTTTATGTAAAAACACCTAGAAGTTGGAAAGATTTTTCCACCCACCTTAAAAATGAACTTGTTGGTGAAAGATGAAATAAATCACTCTTGAAGGAGAAGTGACTTAGGTTAGCCCCCTAGGTCAAGGAATACCAAAAAAAAAATGTAGGAGTTAGGAAATGGGTTAAAAATTTAAGGAAAGAAGAAGGAGGTGAAGAATATTGGTAAAACTACACTTACCTTGTGTAGTAGATGAAACGAGACTAGTAGAGGTCTCAAAATGGGTCTCTTTGCTCACTCTTAAGGTCAGCCCCTAAAAGTCCAAAAATGAAAATGGAGTATCAAAATTTTGGAAAATAGAAGAGAAGAAGAAAATGTACTAAAAATCCCATTTCTTACCTTATAGTCCAATTTCTATTCAAAATCTTCAAAGTCTTGAAGTCTTTTTCAAGATGATGGTAAGGCTCTTAGTGTCTTTCAAGTCTTCTAAGTATACCTCAAACCAAAAATCAAACTTAGGTTACGAAGTGAAGATGATGAGCTAGAGGATAACAAGATGATTTTTAGAACACAATTTCTTACCTTGTTGAAGGGGTGTTCGAATTTTTATTGAAGTAGAAGGGGTGTTATTGAAATTTTGGTTAAGTGTTTGAAGGTTTGAAGAAGAAGATGAACTTATACTTATAGAAAATGTTGGAGGATTTTTGGAGAGAAGTTGGAGAGAAGATTTGTGTTTTGTTTTGGTTAAATGATGAGTTAGGATAATAATTGGGGATGTTTGGATATAAATTAATATCTAGGTTATTTTCTTAGGGACAATTGGCCAAAAACTAGGTTTTAGGGTAATCATTTTGTTTTGTTTGACCAAGATGTAGTGAGATTTGTAGAAAAGCTTTTAAATTGTAGGCTTGCAAGATATAAAATAAAATAGAAGTGAATTTATCAATTTATTTGTTCAATAATTAACTAGTTGGGAGACACAAAATGATAAAAATAGTGGTAGAAGAAAAATTGAGTTAATTTTCCCATTTAAATTGGTAATTTCGAAAATTAGGGGAAAAGAAAAAAAAATATTTGGCTTCTTTCTCTATAAAATTGAGAAAAAATATAAAGTATATAGATATCCATAATTAAATATTTAGATATTCAAAATAAAGATGTGAAATAACAAATGTGTATTCCAAAAATAAATTGGAAATTGGTTGGATGAAATATAGAATAAGAAGAAATATTTGAATAAGGATTGGAATATACTCCTAAATTATCGGGATCTAATATTTCTAAAGTCTTAGTTAACCAACCAAGTATTAGTACTAGAGGAGAATATAAAATCATTACGCTCGAAAATAATGAAGACGTAATTGACATTGGAAGAAATAAATAAAAGTCGAGTTGCGTTTCATTAATAATAGGTTTGTGACACATAACCGAATAAATAATTACTACATAACACCGTATCTCACGTTGTTAAAATTCGGGGCCTCACATCCATCCCTCTTTAATAGAATTTGGTCCCCAAATTCTCTTCAGAACAACTCTGGATATTGATTCCTCATGTCTTCTTCCATCTCCCACGTTGCGTCTTTGTCTCGGTTGTGGTTATGCCATACCACTTTAACCATCGGAATCTCTCTATTACGCAACTGACGACTGCTGGTGAATGATCCAGATTGGTTTCTCGATGCTGGATATATTTTCCACCAGCGGAGAAGTATCTGGATGATGATATTCTCGGGATCTGGTTGATACTTCTTTAACCTCGATACGTGGAATAAATTGTGCATTCCCGCATACTGTGCTGGTAACTCGAGTCGATAGGCTAACTTCCCAATCCTCTGCAAAATTTGTAAGGTCCAACCTATCTCGGGCTCAACTTGTCTCCTTTCTTCGGATTGATCAATCCTTTCCATGGAGAGAGTCTGAGAAACACTTCATCTTCGGCTTCAAATTCCAAGTCCTTTATGCTCTTGTCTGCGTAACTCTTTTGGCGGCTCTGAGCTGTGTGGCTCTGTTCCTTGATCAGCTTGACCTTCTCCATGGCCTCCTGAACTAAGTCGACCTTTGGAATCGAGGGCGACTTTCATTTCTCTTTTGGAGTACATTGGTCATCAATCTCCCAATGTAGTGGAGATCTACACTTTCGCCCATATAAGGCTTCGTAGGGTGCCATCCCAATTGTGGCCTAATAGCTGTTATTATAGGAGAACTCGGCCAATGGTACGTGCGAATCCCAACTTCCTTGGAAATCCAACGTGCAGGCTCGCAACATATCTTCCAGGGTTTGAATCGTTCGCTCAGACTGGCCATCAGTTTGTGGATGTGCTGCTGTGCTAAAACATAGCGAGGTACCCAATTCCTCATGCAAGCACTTTCAGGATCTGGAGACAAACCTCGGGTCTTTGTCTGACATAATGTCGACTAGCACTCCATGCAGTCAAATGATCTCTCGGATATAAATTTGTGCGAGTTTCTGCAATCTGTCGGTTTTCTTCATGGGTAAGAAGTGTGTAGATTTCGTGAGTTGGTCTATGACTACCTATACAACATCATGGCCTCCTCTGGTCCTTGGTAGATCCATCACGAAGTCCATCGTTATGTGTTCCCATTTCCACTTGGGAATTCTCAACGGTTGTAATAAACCAGATGGTCGTTGGTGTTCTGCTTTTACTCGTTGACAAGTCAAACATCTCGCAACGAACTCCGCTACCCGGTTCTTCATGTTTACCCACCAATAATTCCGTTTCAAGTCCTTATACACCTTGTTTCCTCCAGGATGTATAGTGTATTTCGAACGGTGTGCCTCTATGAGGATTTTATTCCTAATCTGCTCGTCACTCGGTACGCAAACTCGATTTTTGGAATCTAATAATTCCATCTTCATGTACCGAGAATTCTGAACTCTCTCCCTTAAGTATCTTCTCTTTAAATTTTTGAAGATGCACATATTTTCCCTGTGTTTCCTTGATCTCGTTCAGCAGATCGGGTTTAACCGAAATGTTAGCACATGAAATATAAGTATTGGTCTCGTTGGATTCCATGTGCTCAACTCTTCTAATGATTTCCACTCTCGAATCATTAGTCTGGCTAAACTCACCTTTCTGCTCAAGACGTCAACTACTATGTTAGCTTTCCCGGGATGGTATTTAATATCAAAGTGATAGTCCTCAATTAACTCCATCCATCTCCGTTGCCTCAGATTGAGGTCTTTCTAAGAGAATGGATACTTCAAACTCTTGTGATCTATGAAAATCGTGAAGGTTGCTCCGTAGAGATAGTGCCTCCATTTCTTTAACATGAATATTGTCGCTGCCAATTCCAAGTCATGCGTTGGGTAATTGGCCTCATACGGCTTGAGCTTTCATGATGCATAAGCGATGACCTTTCTTTCCTGCATGAGCACTGCTCCTAGTCCTTCCTTTGATGCAGCACCGTAGACGACGAAGTTTTATGTTCCCTTTGGAAGGGCTAAGACTGGAGCTGTAGTGAGTCGTTTCTTCAACACTTGGAAACTAGCCTCACACTTGTCATTCCACACAAACTTGACTTGCTTCTGGGTTAGTCGAGTGAGTGGTTCGGCTATCTTGGAAAAATACTGGATAAATCTTCGATAATATCCAGCTAGTCCTAAGAAACTTCTGATCCCCGTTACAGACTTGGGTTGTTTCCATTGAACCACTGTTTGTACCTTCGAAGGGTCTACGGCGATCCCACTGTCGGATACTATGTGTCCCAAGAATGCGACTTCACTAAGCCAAATTCACACTTGCTAAATTTGGCATACAACTTGTGCTCTCGTAGTGTCTTCAAAACAATTTTCAGATGGCGTTCATGCTCTTCTCTAGACTTAGAGTATACGAGTATGTCATCAATGAATATCACTACGAATTGATCCAAATAAGGTTGAAAGACTCGATGCATCAGATCTATAAATGCTCGCTGCGCGTTAAATCGGACCGAAAGGCATCACTACAAACTCGTAGTGTCCATATCTTGTTTGAAATGCCATTTTGGAAACGTCTTCTTCACGGATCTTCAATTGATAATATCCTTGTGGTAAATCAAACTTAGAGTACACCGTCACTCCTGGAAGTTGATCAAATAGTTCGTTTATCCTCAGGAGGGGATATTTAGTGGTAACATCTAGTTGAGATCATATAATAGTCACATCCTTAATGTATCTTATACGTTATACCTAAACCACAAGTCAAATTTCCATACTTAAGCTTGTACAAGTATTTGGGAATGAATAACACAAGGGTACTATCATCGATAATTACACTTAGTGAGTCCTCTACTATTATTTCCCAAAGTAATATCATTAGGTATCTTGATCCCATAATATATCACACCCAAATCATATGCTTATCAACAGATAACCTCATATCCTCCAAGTCTCATCATATCAGGCATTATAATCTCCAAATCACGGATTTTCTAAATCACCTAACCTCCAAACAGAGGAATATCCGGATATTTTGACATTATGACCACCAGAAGGAGTTCAAATTTCATCTAGGATTTAACTTAAGTCATCTAGTAGTGGTACCCAATCTAAGGTCAGATGAACATATCCTGGGTCAGCTCGGTGTAAGGTTCCTCCTTACAAACCGAGCTCTGATACCATAACTGTCACACCCCAAACGCGACGCGACGATGATCAACCACTTAAACAGAAATGATCCCAATAGTCTAGACAAATGATACAACAATCCCAAGTGAAACAGAGTCTAAAGCAGCGGAAATAAAATAACATAAGTACGAATTACAACTTAAAGTCTAGCGAGATCCAAATACATCCGACATAATAACCTGAATAAGTTTACAGGCCGAAACTAAAGCGTAAAGAACACCAGATCCAAATCTTAAATGTCAAGGGTCCTACGCCCTCAAATTACAGTCGAAGAGAGAAAAGAGCAGCAGGATAAAAGGGAGTCCAACATTCGCAAAACACATGAAATAAATACAATCATCAGAAAATGGTACAAGTTCAACAGGCGGGGCGAGGGTCAACAATCTACGGTTGGGTCGACATCCTCAACATCGTTCCCATCTAAAGGTTAGAAAACAGGAGGGAATGAGACAAAATCTTAGTGGATGGGTGATAGTGTGCAAGTGTGGCGATATATATTTTGATGCAAGAAAACAGTCGTATGAAAAATGCGTGAGATATGATGCGTGATTTCACACACAGCCCACAAGTGTCGTGAGAAATATATTTAAGTAATATACTTAAAAGTTTTAAGAATATAGTTCGTGGTCACACAACCACTATGTGATTCAAGCAAGATAGGAGGATTGCGTACGGATTTGTAGCGCCAATCCTATGCAAGACAAGTAGCGGTTGCGTACGGATTTGTAACGCCAACCAATGCAATGCAAGTAGCGGTTGCATACGGATTTGTAGCGCCAACCAAACGAGTCTGATTAACTCCAGATTTGTGTGGATCAGACAGCGATTCCTTCGTTTTTCCTTGTAACTCCCCGAGCAAGATGGTCCAAGACCAGTCACCTTATCGCTCCATAGGCAAAGACAAAATCCACAATGGAGCTAGCAATGCTCGGATTTGTCATAATCATGATTATACTTCAAGTACTACGACCCGCTTCCCTTGGACAAACTCCGTCCCTCAGTTGTGGGATTAGGACGATGGGGCTGGAGAGTGAAATAGCAGCCGAGCTGCCCGGTTCTATCCCCGACGTATTCATTCCGACTGTGAGCTCGACATACCAAGTTGACTCAGACAGGAAAGTAAATACAAGTTCAGGTAGTCAAACAGACAGTCGAGTATTATTGATTCAAGGAATCAATTCAGGAAAATTTTCGAAAATCGCGAGTGGCAATTATGGCGTTGGTGGAATTATTTGGATGAAGATGATTATCGGAGGATAAGCAATCTTTGAAATCTTGAAAGATTAGGTGGAACATAAGTCCCGTTATAGATTTGAAATCACAAGATAAGGAAGTTGCCCCGCGATCGGGTATTAATCGGTCAAGACGATCCGACAAGTCTAGGGGTTTTAAGATAATAAAATATTTTAATTAATTATTAAAAGTCAGAGGGTCCAATAAGTGGCCCCAAATTCTCTAAAATTAATCGGCCAGTTCCTAAATTCTCTAAATTGTTCAGAGATTCAGGTTTATAAAGTTTTGAGGTTGATTTTTTATAAAATTCTCACATTGGCCCCAAATTTGTTAAAATTATCATTCCGGTTCCTAAGTTTAAAAGAATCGGAACTCACAAACCGTAAGGTATTTTAATGTGATTCCAGTTGGAAAATGTCACTAAGGTTAGTGGAATATTGGGACAAAAACAGTTTTAAAAATAAATAAGTATAGGTCCCTTAACTTTTGAAAATCTCATTTTTGTCCAATTTTGAAATAATTGTCTTTAAGGCTTTTAGAGGTCCAATTGTTATGAAATTTGAAACATGGGTTCAAAATATAATTATGTTATAGTTAAATTAGTATTTCCAGGTGCATGGGCTGTATAATTCCTGGAAATTTCATTTGGGTCATCAAGTTTAATCTTTTACAATTTGGTCCCTCAATTTTTATAAAATTACTTTCCAAGCTCTAAACACTTGGATTTTTGGAATACACTTAAAATATGTTATTTTCAGTCCCTTAAGCGTTAAAATTTCAAATTTTAAAAATAGGGTCTGGTACAGTTTTGAAATTTGCAATATAGCCCTTAAACTTATAAAATTTTACAATCTAGTCCTTGGGCTTTTAAGGGTTGATTTTATTTATCTAAAAACTCTTAAAAATTTATTAAAATGTACAAACATCATTTTTGGACCTGACTACAGTCCCAAAACTCGAAAATTACATAGGGGTCCCTTAAGTTTTATTTTCTTGCAATTAAGTCCACCAACTTTCCATTTTCGCATTTTAAGTCCAAAAATTGAAATTTAATCAATTATGCTCGACTTGTCTAGGTTATAAATCATACAAAACATGGATTTCAAGGGTCATACATATACAAGTCCATTTCACACAAGAATTCATCAAATATCACAATAAAGTGTACATGCATTTTGAGCCATACTTGAGAAATTTTCAACTTGATACAAAAAATTAACATGCAATACATAACATATATAAATCTCAAGTGCTCAATATCAAAATACTACATGCATTTTAAGTAAAAACACCTATAAGTTAGAAAGATTTTTCCACCCACCTTAAAAATGAACTTGTTGGTGAAAGATGAAACAAATCACTCTTGAAGGAGAAGTGACTTAGGTCAGCCCCCTAGGTCAAGGAATACCAAAATAAATGTGGGAGTTAGGAAATGAGGTTAAAAATTTAAGGAAAGAAAAAGGAGGTGAAGAATATTGGTAAAACTACAATCACCTTGTGTAGTAGATGAAATGAGACTAGTAGAGGTCTCAAAATGGGTCTCTTTGCTCACTCTTAAAACAAATCTTACGGTCAGCCCCTAAAAGTCCAAAAATGGAAATGGAGTATCAAAATTTTGGAAAATAGAAGAGAAGAAGAAAATGTACTAAAAATCCCATTTCTTACCTTATAGTCCATTTTCTATTCAATATCTTCAAAGTCTTGAAGTCCTTTTCAAGATGATGGTAAGGCTCTTAGTGTCTTCCAAGTCTTCTAAGTATATCTCAAACCAAAAACCAAACTTAGGTTACGAAGTGAAGATGATGAGCTAGAGGATAACAAAATAATTTTTAGAACACAATTTCTTACCTTGTTGAAGGGGGTGTTCGAATTTTTGTTGAAGTAGAAGGGGTGTTATTAAAATTTTGGTTAAGTGTTTGAAGGTTTGAAGAAGAAGATTAACTTATGCTTAGAGAAAATGAGGAATTTGGAGAGAAGATTTGTGTTTTGTTTTGGTTAAATGATGAGTTAGGATAATAATTGGGGAAGTTTAGACATAAATTAATAGCTAGGTTACTTTCTTAGGGACAATTGACCAAAAGCAGGTTTTAGGGAATCATTTTGTTTTGTTTGACCAAGATGTAGTAGGATTTGTAGAAAAACTTTTAAATTGTAGGCCTGCAACATATAAAATAAAATAGAAATGAATTTATCAATTTATTTGTCCAATAATTAACTAGTTGGGAGATACAAAATGATAAAAATAGTGGTAGAAAAAAATTGAGTTAATTTCCCCATTTAAAGTGGTAATTTCGAAAATTAGGGGAAAAGAAAAAAAAATATTTGGTTTCTTTTCTTTATAAAATTGAGGGAAAAAAATAAAGTGTATAGATATCCATAATTAAATATTTAGAAATTTAAAATAAAGATGTGAAATAACAAATGTGTATTCCAGAAATAAATTGGAAATTGGTTGGGATGAATAATAGAATAAGAAGAAATATTTGAATAAGGATTGGAATATACTCCTAAATTCTCGGGATCTAATATTTCCAAAGTCGTAGTTATCCGACCAAGTATTAGTACTAGAGGAGAATATAAAATCATTACGCTCGAAAATAAGGAAGACGTAATTGACATTGGAGGAAATAAATAAAAGTCGAGTCGCGTTTCATTAATAATAGGTTTGTGATACATAGCCGAATAAATAATCACTACATAACACCGTATCTCACGTTGTTAAAATTCGGGGCCTCACACCTTTCACGCGACACATGCTTTCAATTTTTGAATAACTCATATCTCTCATATTCACGTTTTTTCTCTCTCCAGCGTATTCTGTTGTTAACTGCTTATGTAATATAATCATATTTGTGCTCCATATGTAGTGTATATTTGTTACTTATGTAGCATAAGGTTGTTGCTTATTACTTGCTTATGTAGTTAATGTGTTTGTTTTGCATATGTAGTGTATATTCATTGCTTTTGTAGTATGGGGTTGTTGCTTTTGTAGTATGGGTTTGGTGTTTTTGACTTGCTTATATAGTTAATGTATCTCTGGTGCATACATAGTGTATATTCATTGCTTATGTAGTATAGGCTTGTTGCTTATGTAATATGTGTTTGTTGCTTATGACTTGCTTATGAAGTTAATATATCTGACTATCTGTGGTGCATACGTAGTGTATATTCGTTGCTTATGTAATATAGACTTGTTGCTTATGTAGTATGGATTTGTTGCTTATGACTTGCTTATGTAGTTAATATATCAAAAAGCATCATGACATATCTATACAAGTAACAAAATATATCTTCATAAGCATCTTTCGGACTGTAGTCGAGCTCTAGCAACTATGGCGAATTGTCTGCAATTTTTTTCACACAGTAGTACATTAAAGAAGAATGAGGAAGGATTTCTCACAGTAGTGAGTTGAAGAAGGAGGATGATTGTTCACCTTGAATTGCTACGAGATTTGGAAGGATTGCATGTGTTCTATACAAGCGAGGGTGACTGGTTCTTATTCTCTCATGAACATCGTTCGAAGAAGAAGAAAGATGAGATTTGTTCACGTTGAATTTGATGTGAGATTTACCCTTTTCTCTAATTACCAATATTTACGAATTATTAGCTCTAAAATCACAACCATTGAATAATCTAGATATGTGTCTAGGATTGGTCCCTATGGACTTATCCTATCAGATGGTCTCATATAACCCTCTCCCTATATATATATAGGATTTGGTTCAAATAGGACAACCCCCCTTATACGAGACAGTGGGGATTTATTATAGCTGTTGGATTGAGTTTTTGGATGATTCAGATTTATCCCATTATTTTAGGCAAGTTGTTATTAGATTTAAATGGAAAAATTCTAAAGTCTATTTTTTAAATTTTTTTATTTTTCTAGTAAGGATATTTTTGTCATTTGATTGGGTGTATAAGGTAAGTTATTATTTACTTTTTTTAATTGGTGCTATTTTTGGGGGAGTTCAAACAACGCGATTGTTTTTTGATAGAGTTCAAGTCCAGTCTGTTTTCCTTCTCTCCATATTCTCTCTCGAATTTTTCTCTCTCTTTGCATATTCTCTCCATATACTCTCTTTGCACGTTCACTCCCACCGCGCGGCCGTCCTCCAAGTTGCAAGAGTTCTCCATTTTTCAGTTGATTTCTTTGTGGGTTCGAGACTAACGAATAGTCGGAGGTAAGTTTTCGCACAATTTTTGTGATTGTAACCCAATTCTAGGAAAAAAAATTAGATTTTTTTTTTTTGTAAATTATAGGGTTTTGTCTTGTGATTTTTTGGTCATTTTTTGGGTTTTTATGCAGGTTTCGAATTTCTTTACGTGTTGGGAAATTTATTGTTTAGATTTTGATGAATGCCATATAAAACTTAGACTAGAAAGTTAACCCCATTTTCCTTGTAATTTGTATTGTAATAGATAGGGCTGTACGAGCTGAGTCAAGTCAGTTATGCCTGGATATACAAGAAATCAACTGAAGATTGGGATGAAGACTCCACTGTAAAGCAACTGAGTATGGCAAGGAAGAAATGTCAAGGACTCAACTAAATGAGTATCAGCTGAGATACAACTGTATGAAGAGTCAGTCAAGTCAACCAAAGAAGCCAAGCCAAGTCAAGTTGAAGTGACATATGAGTCTTTCAATCATTGGAGCAGACTCAAGTCACCTGGGGAAAAGGCAGCTGCAAAGAGGAGTTAACTCAAAAGAATCTGTTGCACAAAAGTCAAGAATATTACTTAATCAAGTAATACTTCCATGTTGCCATGTCTTAAAGTGCTCAGTCCCAGAAGCGTGCAAAAGGAATAAACCAATGGGAAGCACTGCACCTCGTGTTAGAACCTGAAAAGCTGGACATTCATTTAATACTAGGAAAGGTCTACATCTCAAGATTAAAGACCAAGAAAACACCAGCCAACGAACACAAGTGACTTTTGAAAATCAGCCTTCTCTTCAACGGGCAGATTTTCGAAAGTTCACTATAAAAGGCTGAGGAATCACTTTGAGAAAAGGTTACCTTGCATACCTGAACAACGAACAAACAAGTATTATTCATACTGTAACCTACAAAAGTAATCTCAAGTTATTCAAGCAAATCCTCAAGCCTAAATCTCGAAGGAAATCGATCCAACACCAAGCTGTGAAGGAAAGACAACCTCAACTGTTGAAGAGGAAACTTTTGAAGAAGCAAAAGTGGTCTACTTTCCAATGAGGATTGTAGAAAGGTTCAAGGTCGAACCAGTCTCAAGTTATTGGAGGGCTTTGTGATCAAATCCAATAAGCTTGAGCAAGTGAGTCAAGTAACAAAGCGCATGCAATGAAGAAGAAGGCGAGTTGGACGAGAAGCCAGCTGAGTGATCAAGGCATCTCCAGACTGAGTCCCAAAGAAGTAAGTCAGCTGTGTGATCAAGACTTGTATCTGGACTGTTAACCATTTTGTACTCTAATCAATACTTAGTGGATTCCTCCACGAGTTGGAGAAGAGAGGAGTAGAAGAATTACCCCATCTTCGAACCTCCATAAAAATTATTGTGTCATTTACATTTCAACATTTTTATTTATGCATATCATTTTATATCTGCTAATAATTTGCTATCCAACTGATAATTAACTAAGTGCTAAAACCAAGTGTTAAAACAAACTTAAACTAAATTCGAGGGTGTTATGTCTTCCGCTAAAAATCTCATCACAGCCAAGTTAAGGTTTAGACTAAATAGCTGAGTTATTATATTAACAAACTCAATCGAATCGAAATTGAGTGGCTAACTCTGGCGATTAACTAACCGAGTTGTCCTCAAGGACTTAGCTGTGTATTTAACTCTGTAATATTTTAAAAGGACTAAAATCAAAAAGTTGGTAAGGTTTATTCAACCCCCCTTCTAAACCTTATTTACACCCCATGGGACCTACATGGTATCAGAGCGGTTGGTCCATTGAGCCATCAACACTGGTTCATTGAGCCTTCCGCACTGGTTCATTGAGCCTTCTACCCTTGCCATTTCAAAATCATATATTTTATTCAGCAACGTTATTATCATGGAAGCAAATTTGACACGCATTCCTATGTTCACTATTGAGGAATTTGATGACTGGAAAATTTGTATGCAGGCTCATCTACCTGCTTTACATGATGAAATGTGGCTAGTGATAGAGGATGGGCCACTGCAAATATTGAAAGTGAGCATAGCTGCAAGGAGAGCAGCTACAACTGAAGGAGAAGAAGTTGTGGCTGAAGCAAGGTCAGCCTTAGTTGAAAAACCAAGTAATGAATGGACCAATGATGACAGAAAGAGATATAACTTGGACAACGTGGCCAAGGATATTCTCTACAAAAATCTGGACAAAGAAATGTTCAATAAAGTCAAGTCATGCAAAACAACAAAAGAAATCTGGGATAAACTAACTTAATTTATGAAGGATTAGAGCAAATTAAAGAAAACAAATTATCTGTTGTTGTTCAAAAGTTTGAAAACTTTAAAATGCTTGCAGGTGAGACAATGGATCAGCTGGATGCTAGATTTACTGAAATCACAAATGAGCTCTCAGCACTTGGAAAGTAATACACACAGAAGGAGATGTGTATGAAGATTCTAAGAAGTCTCCCAGCTGAATGGGAAATGAAGACCATGGCTCTAAGGCACTCGATGGACCTATCAAAAACATCCAATCATTGAACTATTCTCAGACCTCAAAGCTTATGAATTTGAGCTGAGAAGAAAGGATAAAGAGGAGACAACCGTACCCAAAATAGCTGCACTTACAGTTAAGGATGGGAAGAGAGATGATGTCAAGGAAGCCTTTGACCAGGAGGAAATTGCCTTGATGGTTAAAAGATTCAACAAGTTCATCAACAAGAACTATAAAAGAAACAAGGGTGAATCCTCCATGAGACATTCAACTCCCTCCAAGTCAAGGGAAGATAGGCCACCCAAGAGAGCTGAGAATCAAAAGGGTGAATACCAGAGAGCTGATAATCCAAGAATGGAAAGAGCTGATCAAAGAGTTGAGAACCTGTGTTGGAATTGTAGACAACCAGGACACTTGGCTATTGACTGTCCATATCCTGTAGTCAATAAATACAGGAATGAAGAAGAAAGAAGAGTCTTCAGAGAAAGAAGACAGGAAAAAAGAAAAAAGGCCATGTTGGCTGCAGAGACTGCTGAGACAGCTAAGTCAAAAGAAGAAGCAGACTCATAGAGTAGTGAAGCTGACTACTCAAGTGATTCTGAAGAAGAAGCATTGATCTGTCTAATGGCTAAAGAACAAGATCAACCTGACCAAAAAATGAGGTACACTCTAACTCATCTCATTCAGACTATAGTGATAGTGATTGTGACACACACACACACATCATCACCCACTGATCTTTATGATTCATTAGGAAAAATGATGAAAGATTTTGAGCACATTAAATTCTCACACACACTATTAAATGAAGAAAACAGCCAGCTCAAAAGCCAAAACTCACAGCTGACTAAGGAGCTGAGTACTCTAATTCACTTAGCTGATGAGAACAAAGAGTTGAAGGCTGAAAATGCAAAACTAATAGCAGAGATAACTGCTATAGAAAAGAGGGAAAATGATCTAAAAAATGTAATTGCATCTTTCCCAAAGGCATCTAAATCATTGGATGAATTTATTATGAGCCAAAAATAGTGTGTAGATAAGACAGGCATATGATTCAATTCTTTTGTGCACAGTCAAACTCCCAGAGTGATCTTGGAAAAAGGATCTTCAAGTAATGAAGCATCTCAAAAACCCAAGACACCATATGTTGCACCCACATTCACTCCAAAGCACAATCACAAACAAATCTAGCAGAGATCCTCAGCAAACTCCAAACAGGAAGTACTCTGTGAAGAATAAACAGAGCTACCAAAAACCCTAGAAGTTTTATCGAAGGAACACATATGATGGGAATGGTAGAAACTACCCAAGCCAAGCTGATTGGAATAATGTGAAACATCGGCAAAGACCTATGGAATATAAACCTAAATGGCAAAGGACTAGAACTCAACAAAGACCATTCCAAAAGCAAAAGAGCTATCATCAGCACATAAATGCACTTAGGCACTACACTCAGAAATATCACAATTACCCAAAGAAGGCAATTGCTAACACACACAAAGGCATACAAACAAAAGAGACAGCTGTATGAACCTAAAGCCCCAAAGCAATTTGCCAAAGTGAATTATGATTATGGCACAGATAGATGGCAACCTCTTAGAGTCATATCATTTGGCTATAGGTTGGTTGGATCATCTTACAACACTAACCCCTCAGGACCCAGGCAAGTATGGGTCCCTAAAAACTGATTTCCTTGATTGCAGGTTCAAGGAACAGCTGAGTGCCAAGGAACCTGGTACATGGATAGTGGTTGTTCCAGACACATGACAGGAAACAAGAGAAATTTGTCAAAATTCAAGGAGATTAGAGGCGCAAAAGTCATATTTGGAGGAAATGAAGCTCCAGGAGAAATAAGAGGCATTGGATCCATCAAGAAAAATAGATTAGAAATCACAGATGTTGCATATGTTGAAGGCCTAAACTTCAACCTGTTAAGCATTAGCCAACTCAGTGACAAAGGCTATAATGTTGGATTCAATATGGAGTGTGCCAAATCAAAGACACTGAATCAAATGAAGTAGTGTTGCAAGGATCCAGACAAAAGAACATGTATGTGGTAGATTGGTTGACTGCCACACCAAGCACTTGTTTGTTAGCAAAGAGTACAGCCGAATCAAGTTGGCTGTGGCACAAGAAGCTGAGTCATCTGAATTTCAAGACAATTAAAAACCTTGTAAGGAGTCATCTTGTGGAAGGACTTCTAGACTCAGTGTACAAGAAAGAAAGTGTTTGTGATGCATGCCAAATGGGAAAGTAGATCAAATCATCATTCAAAGAGAAGTCTAGTCCATCTTCAACAAGAATATTGCATCTGTTGCATATTGACTTATTTGGTCCAGTTGAGCCAGCTAGCATAAGTGGAAAGAAATACACCCTAATGGTGGTGGATGATTAGTCAAGATATACATGGACAATTTTCATGTGCAAAAAGAAGGAAACTTTGCAGAAGTTACCTCAGCTAATGAGAAGAGTCAAACCATTATAAAGATAAGATCTGATAGAGGAACTGAGTTTGTCAATGGGATAATAACTCGGATTGCGTGTTGAAAATGGTATTGCTCATGAATTATCTGCAGCAAGGACTCCACAAATGAAATGGAGTAGCGAAAGAAGAAACAAAACTCTCAAAGGAAGTCTGCAAGGACCATGTTAGCTGAAGCTAGATTGCCAAAGAGATTTTGGGCTGAAGCCATAAACACTGCATGCTATACTAAAAATAGATGCATGATTAACAGACAGTTGGCAAAGGCTCCCTATGAAATTTGGACAGGGAGAAAGCCAAATGTTGCATATTTTAGAATATTTGGAGGTAAATGCTTCATCCACAACAATGGCAAGGATAATCTAAAGGCTTTTGATGCTAAAGCTGATGAAGGTATCTTTTTGGGATACTCAGCTGAAAACAAAGACTATAGAGTGTTGAACAAGAGGACAATGGTCACAGAAGAGTCTATCCATGTGGTTTTTGATGAACCTAATGTAAATGGAGAAGACATTGAAGAGTTAACTGATAAGCTCAATTAGCCAACTATGCAGAAGAGTCCTTATATTAAAGCCGAAGCTGGAGCAATCAATCAAGATGAAGATGAAATTGCAGAGTCTCAAAGACAACTGGAAAATCTGCAGCTAAATGATGATGAAAGAGCTGCTCAAGACAACTCAACTGCAAGACGACTGAACCCAGCAAATTTACTCCAACCTGATGTGAGGTGGCTGAGAGACCATCTACCAGAGTTAGTGAATGGAGATGTAAGAGATGGTGTAAGAACCAGATCCATAGCTCAACAAGAAGCAATGTTCACTTGTTTTATTTCCCAAATAGAGCCGAAAGATGTGTCACAAGCATTGGATGACACACATTGGATTCAAGCCATGCAAGAAGAGCTGAATCAATTTGAAAGGAACAAAGTATGGGAATTGGTGCAAAGACCAATCCATCAAAATGTTATTGGCACAAAATGGGATTTCAGAAACAGATGAATGAGGAAGGATCTGTGGTAAGAAACAAAACAAGATTGATAGCCAAAGGGTATTGCCAAGAAGAAGGAACAGATTTTGATGAAACATTTGCTCCTGTTGCAAGATTAGAAGCAATAAGGATGTTTCTTGTCTATACTGCACACAAGAACTTTATTGTATATCAAATGGATGTGAAAAATGCATTTTTAAATGGACTGTTGGAAGAAGAAATATATGTGGAACAACCTCCAGGCTTTGAGCAGAAGACTCTTGGAGATAAAGTGTACAAGCTTAACAAAGCTCTATATGGATTAAAGCAGGCACCTAGAACATGGTAAGATACATTATCTCAATTTCTGACAGATAATGGATTCACCAAAGGCAAAGTGAATAGAACACTCTTCAGAATTCAAGATGGAGAGAGTATATTGCTTGTTCAAATATATGTGGATGACATCATTTTTGGATCCACAAACAAGGAGCTGTGTGATAAATTCTCAAACCTCATGCAAGGCAAATTTGAAATGAGCATGATGGGAGAGCTCATTTTTTTCAATCTGCACCAAAAGAAAGTCACATGACTGCAGCTAAGAGAATCCTAAGATATTTGAAGGGATGCCAAGAAGTTGGCTTATGGTATCCAAAGGAAAGTGGATTCCAACTAATTGGTTACTCAGACTCTGACTATGCTGGATGTAGAGTTGACAGGAAGAGTACTTCGGGTACATGTCAAATGCTTGGAAACAAACTAGTTTCCTGGTTTAGCAAGAAGCAAAACTCAATAGACATATCCACAGCTGAAACAGAATACATAGTTGTGGGCAGTTGTTGTGCCCAAGTCTTATGGATGAGACAACAGCTGAGAGATTATGAAATTGAAGAAAAAGAAATTCCAATTATGTGTGATAATACAAGTTCTATTGCAATCACTCAAAATCCTGTATTGCATTCAAGAACAAAGTACATCGATGTCAGATATCATTTTATAAGGAATCATGTTGAAAGAAAGACATCATCTTGGAATACATCTCAACTCATAAGCAGTTAGCTGACACATTCACCAAACCCTTATGTGAATCAAGATTTGAAGAGCTTAAGCATGAGATAGGGTTAATTGAGCTGAGTTGATACTCAGAAGACTCAATGAGAAGAGATGGAATGTGAGAAGATGAGAATAGATCAAATCTCATGAATCAGCCAAGTGAATCAGCCGTATCGGGAAGTCAGCTATATCGAGTTAGCTGACAGCTGAGTCACCATACGAAAGGAGAGAAGAAGAGTTGAGTCATTTTTGCAGTGAGCTGAGTCATTTATGAGCTAAGTGACAAAAACGCAGTCGTTTTTAATAAGCGGGAATGTTTTTAAGGATGACGTCAGTGTAATTATGGCGGGTACAGTCAAAAGCTGCACATCAAGCATATGATTGGATATAAATGCTGCCGTATTAAATGCGAGCCATTAAATGCAAATGAGACGTGCTAAATCTGAGCCGTTGATGTTGATCAAAATTCAGAAACCAAAAATACGTCATTTCATAACCCATATATACTCATTCTTTCAGTTTTCTCTCTCACATTGAAAACTATTCATCTTCAAGCACCCGAAAGCAAGTTTATTTTCTCTCCAAAACCCTACCTATTCTCAAAGCAAGTTCTTCAAGATTCAATCGGTAAAATCTCATAGAAATGGCACCAGCACATGATTTTACTAAGCTCGTAAAGCAAATCCACACCGGGTCAACTGTGGATTTTGAAGGGATGATAAAACAGGTTCGATGAAACCCTTGTGAAGAAGATTGCGGATAAGATCGAGAAATCTGGGCTGAAACCCTTTCTCACATTTGAATATCATATGACGTACGTAGAGGAGGTCACCCAGTTCTATGTAAACGCTAAAGTGCAGGACGAAGGGGTTAAATCCTCTGTCCACCGCAAGGACATTCTAATCACTGCAAAGGACCTTGTGGAGCACTGTTTGTTGTCGTCGGAGGGCATGCCGAGATATATGAAGCTGATGTTGATTTGGTCGCTGCATGGAAGGAAGTGGCCAAACCTGAATGTGCCGCAAAACTGGTTTACACAGCTGAGAAGAAGTCAAAGGAGGATTATCATAAACTATTGGATATTGTCGCGAAGTTTGTAGACATGAAGTTTGGAAGCTTCAATCAGCTGTCCAAAACCAAGTTGATAGCCATGGCTGCGATTATGGAAGGGAAGCAGATCAATTAGGCATAATTCGTCTAAAGCAGACTCTACCAGAATGTTGCAAATAAGTCCTTCAAGGATGATGGGTCATTTGGAGGATCTTTAGGCTATGGCCTTGTAATCGGCCATTTGATGGAGGTGAAGGGTGTTCCACTCCGACATGGAAAGTCGTTCCATGTCAACAAGAAGATGTTCCGGGTCAATCTCTCAGGAGCCCAGAAGAGAGCCTATGCCAAAAGGGCTGATAGCAGTGAGGGGGAATCAGCTGACCCTGTTGACATAGCTGGTTCCTCCCCTACCAAGAAGAAAGCTGCCCATGCAACTGCAAAGAAGATAGCTGACACTGCAACGAAGAAGAAAGACGCACCTGCCCCTACAGTTGTGTCTCCTGCCCCTGCAGCCGTGGCGGAGAAGGAACCTCAAATACCTTCTCCAACCATCAAAAAGAAGAGGACTGCCAAACCAAGAAAGGCAGCTCCTCAGTCAAAGAAAGATGCACCGGCCCCCGCCGCCAAGGATATTGAGGAAAAAGTATCCGAACCAGAACTTCCTCTGATAAGGACAAAAAGAAGAAGAAGAATCACCAAGCTCTCAGAGCTTGAGAAGACAGCTGAGTCTGCCACTCAGGTGGAAAAAGTCTCTGAAACTGCTGAAGAAGTGCAATCTCCAAAAATTATTAATGAAACAGCCAAGTCTGTTGAGGCCGATCAGCAGAGGCAAATTGAAGACCCAGCTGTGGACAGAACAGCTGAGGAACAAGAAGTAGCGAATATAGCAGAATCATCTGTTGACAAGACTGTGTCTCTGTAAGTCCAAGCGGCTACGATAATCTAGGGGGTGAATAGATTATCTCCATCTTTTCGATTTTACCCTCTTTTTCGAACTTAACGCTCAAAGATAATATAGAAGGTGCGGAATGTAAACAACACACATCAATTTATAAAGGTTCAACCCACCTAGGGCCCAATCCTCTACCACCCCAGTATATCCGAGATGGATTTCAAAAAGAAAAAAGATTTTATTAATTACCAAAATTAATACAACACCAACTTACAACAACACCTTGAAGAGCACCACACTCTTCTTCAACACCACCTTTGAGATTACCACAATCTCTCTTGAAGATTACCACAATCTCCAACGGCACCCTGTGAAGATTACCACAATCTTCAACCTTGAAGAATACCAAATTCTTCAACACCTCAACAAGAAGATTATCACAATCTTCTCACACCTAACACCTAGATCACCCAAGTGTGTTCTTACCACAAGAACACTCACAAGGATATCTTGTGTTGAATGATAACCCAAAAATTCAAGATTACAACTCGATAATTGAAAATACAATAGAGTGCAAGTGTAATCAAGAAAAGCCTAGACCTCAAGAATGTGAAAGTGAATAGCTAGGCAAATTACAACAAGAAATATGACAATGTAAGAATAAGTGTATTCTTGAGTGTATCTTGTTGTGTTGTAGTTTTCTCTCTTGTTGTGTTGCATCAATTCTTGATCTATTTATAGAAGGTGTCTTGGACATGATAAGCTCATCCTAGGAGATTGAAATCTGTAAACAATTGCAAGACAAATGAAGAATATAACTGTTAGAAATCAATCCCACAATTTAGGAAAAAGTTGTCTGCTGCACAACGGTTAGAATTATGCTGTCAAACTTGAGGCCGACCTGTCGCGCACAAATAGACGTTTGAAAATGAGAAAACACATTTACACAGGCGGCCGGTCGACGGGGTCCGACCGATCGACCACTGTGTCCAAATAGGTTGAACAAAACCCAAAAATGAGTCCAGGAGGTTCTGTTTCAAGTTTGCTCCCAGACATCGGTCGACACCCCGGTCGACCGGTCGACGGCACCGGTCGACCAGGGGGTCGACCGGTCGACCATACCGATTGACACACAGGTTGACACTCCTCAGCATGTTCTCTGTTTTCAAGTATAAAACACGTCCAGGTACGGGATGCCCTCTAGGGCGACCGGTTGACCTCAAAAATGAAATGTTGTCTGATTTTTTTCGAAAATAAACCTCAAGAAATACTCCAAAAAATTAGTAAAAATATTTTAGACCGATCGGGACTATTAGGACAAAATTTAGAAACATAGTTTCAATGTAAAAACCCATTGACACAAAATCATTAAATGTGTTGTCCAATTTTGTCGAAAATAAACTTGAAGAAATACTCCGGAAAATATTAAAACCATTTTAAATCATTTAGGAGTATTTGGACAACCTTTAAAAAACATTGTTTTGGTATAAAAGCAAAATCATCAAAATCATGATAAAACCATTTATCAAACAATCTCCCCCTTTTTGATGATTACAATCCAAAACAATTTTCACGAGGTCGATTTTGAAAACAAAACAATTTTACCAGTTAAAAAGAACTATCCGTTGTGAGCGACAACATTCCACGCAACATAAACACAAGGATGGGAGTATAGATTTTCAAAAACATTTTTGTAAAAACTCCCCCTATCAATATGCACAACAAGAGTAATATTGAAACAATCAACCAAAAGCTAAAAGCTCAGCTTTTACAACTTGAGCTTAAGTACAAGAGCTTATAAGCTCCCCTGTCAACAAAACAACATTAGACAAGTATATAAGTCCATCATACAATAATTGGACTAAGTATAATGCACAACTTATGGCTTTAGGAAGCCATAGCTTATAGCTTCTTTTGTTTAGCTTAACTTAGCTTCTATGAGCTAATAAGCTTATAACCTGTTTCTCCCCCTTTGGAATCATCAAAAAGTATGTTAGCACAATAAATACATCATATATTCATATCAAAGTGCGCAAGTAAACCGATGTATCGAGCTATTTGAACATTGAAGCTTTTAAACCAAATAGGAGGGAAGAGTCGAACATACGACTTGGAGAAGCTTATGAAAAATCATTTGATGTGCAAAAGATATGATCTCTATAAATATATGAGACTTTTGAAATCAAGAGAATCATGTAGGTGATGATTTTTCATTGAGATATTTTATCAAACACTTGGCGGGCGTCAAAAATTGTAGAAGATATATATAATCCTTGTAAATGTAATCAAGCCAAGTTTTTTATCACCAAAAACAATTTGATACATATCATCCATCAACAATCATCAATCACAGCACAATTATGTAAGAATTTCATCAAGAAATATACATATAGGCCCAGTTCTCAAAGGTTCAACCCAATTGAGATAAAGAAGCAGAAATCTTACCATTCAATCGGTAAAGACGAGCAATGATGATGAAAGACGAGCAATATAATCCCCAAAATATGTAATTTATGCAACAAAACTAATTTGGAGTGAATTGTGTGTGCAATGACAAAGGGGACGAAGAAATAAAGAAAAACACCAAAAATGCTAAGTCTGGAAACAGAAAGCATTTAATCTGAAAAATCAGCAGGGACAACCGGTTGGAGAGTTGGGCGACCGGTCGGAGGGTAGGGCGACCGGTCGGCCTCAGCTCCTTCAGCCCACTGCTTCTTTCTGTTTTGCAAATTCTGAAGTTTGATCCAAAAATCCGATTTTTCGCCCCTAAGTTTTAAAAACGTGCAAAATGCAAACGTAGACATCATTCAATATACATTATATCATATTTACGCTCAAAATGGATTAAATTACTCGGCGGTGTACGATTAAAAAGTCCGTGAGTTATCCTTGAGACGGAATTAAACACATCTCAAGTTTTTGTTAAAACATGCAATCCCAAAAAAATATCGAATATGTTTAGTTTGATTATGACGAACCATATTTGGAAAAATAAAATTTACACCAGACTTGTTATCCCAAAAATTAATAACGTTTTAAAAACTTTGAAAGAACAAGTCATAAGGAGAAGTGCCTTACAAGTATTTGAAAATTTCTTTTAACGGCAATTTAATGAGATTCGTTGGGATAGTTTTTGAAGTCGAGCATATAGACATAAGGCATATGGAATGTCGAGTCTATAGGAATAATACAAGAAAACATACCTCTAATTTTTTTTCGGCCGATATGCCTTTCTCAACCTTTATCAATCTTTAGCCATAGAGGTTGAGATGGTTCTTCTTTCTTCAATGCTTAACTCCTTCAAGAGTTCTTTTGAAATATAACCATCTTCTTGGCATTGAATAATTTGTAGTCCAAGCAAGAATTTGAGCTCCCCCATCATGCTCATCTCAAGCTTACCTAGTATCAACTTAGAAAAAAACATATCTTGCACAAATATTCATTAGTAGCACCGAAAATATTCTCATAAATATGCACAAGTAAACAATCTTGCCCTTTTTCAAAAATAGTATCAACTTTACCTCTTGTAAAATCATTTAGCAAAAATAGCTAAGTCTATCATACCATACATGGGGTGCTTGTTTTAAACCATACAAGGCCTTTTATAAAAATCATTTGGCCTAGAAAAATTTTAAACCTTGTTTTACATAGACTTCTTCTTGAATAAAACCATTGAGAAAATTGGATTTAACATCCATTTGGTAAAGCTTGAAATTTTCTTAAAACAAGAATGGGCAAGTAAAATGCAAATAGCTACTAAATGTGCTATGAGTGCAAATGTTACATCAAAATCAATTACCTTCTTCTTGAAAATACCTTCGAGCTACTAACCTCGCCTTAGTTCGACTACTGTTGCATTGGTCATCGAGTTTGTTCCGGAATACCCTTTTTGTCTTCTTCATCACTATCATCATAGGGCATCCAATTGATCTAAAGTGTTCATAATAGAACATTTACATCCAAATATTTTGAGGTAACTAATATTTGGAGTACTTCATTTCTCATCTACACAACTTAACAAATTCATTAACGGCATTGCTTATATAAGCAAGAAAAAATAGCCCAAGTGTAAAATAATGCCTCAATCATCAATCACAAAAATATCTTGCATAAGAGCATAGTAGAAATAGAAACTATATATATAGACCATGAAGCAAGAAACACATACTATGCATTTAGAAGATCATCAAGAGTCTAATAAATCATGCAAGTTCAAATAAGCTTAAGAAAGCTACAAAAGGTCTCTTTTGAAATTTGAAAATCCGATAGCATATAGTTAAGACCTCATTTAAAATAAATATTTGAACAAGAGTTGACAAAGCAAATATGTGCTATCAAATATCGAATAGTGCCTTTCAAAAAAAATCCTCTTAATGGCACTTGTATGAAATACTATGAAAAACAAGCACATAGACACATGACAATACATATATCGTGTCCATAAGAGTAAGAATAGCACAAGTAAACGTATCTCGATAATTTATGCCTTTCTTGACAAATAATGACGTAAATTTTGTGAAAATATGTAAATCTTACACAATTCTTAAAACAAATCTAGCACAAATCATAATGATAAAAGTGTAGGCTAAGAGATATCACAAGTAAGCTCATGCCATAAAAATCCATAAGATATGATAACACACTTTAGTCTACAAAAATGCACAAGAGTTTTAAAAACATCATACAAGATCTCCTTTTTAAAACCACAAATATATATTGAAGACCTTAATTTTAAAAATATTTGAAAACTCATTTTATTATTTTGGTACAAATAAATACATGCATAACAAAATAAAATGCATATTTAAATGGGGAGATACAGTTTACCAATTACGCCATTTTCATGGGTTGTGTCGTTCCCATTGTTGATGATATCTTCCCCTTGAGAAGTCACTTTGTTGATGATGGCTTCTTTGATTGTTCCATTTCCAAGGATTGTTACCTTCCCATTGTTGATAGTCTTTTCTTCTTTGAAAGTCATCTTGATGATGTCTTTGCCATTTCCAAGGATTATGTTCTTCCCATTTTTGATTATATCCTCTTCTTGGAAATTGGCTTTGAAAATATTTTCTCCTTTGATCAAATGAAATGATCATTTGATGTCCTCTTCGATCATTATTTCGCCGGGTACATAATATGACATTGTTTTGTGGTACCCTCATGTGTTTGGGTCCTTTGGGATTAGTCTTGAGACTTTTGGTCTCCAACAATAATTAGAGCTATTTCTAGCTCGACAAGAATTAGCCGTATGACCCTTTTTACCGCAATAAAAACAAGTAATAATTCTAGGGGCATAATGACCAATATGCATAGTGACTTGATCTTTTTTCATATGATTAACAATATTAGGCTTATGATCAAGTCCTTTATCACAATTATGAATATCAACAATATTGGACATTTTATTGGTAGTCAAGTTGGATTTTATAAATCCTTTTTCATGCAATCAATATTCTAAACAAGAGTACTATTCTTTTTCTCAAGGTTTCTAACTTTATCAAGAGTGGTGGTGTGAGCACATGATAGTGATTCATAGGAAGTAAATAAACTATCCTTTTCATTTTTCAAAACATCGAATCCCTTTTTCAATTTTGTACTTAACAAGTAAATTTTGGAATTCATTTTGAAGATCATCAAAATCATTTAGCAAATCACTATAATCATTTTGAATAACAATATCATAAGAAGTAGAGGGTTTAAGACATACCTCGTTTTCTTCTTCGATGCCCATAAGACAATATTCAACTTCCTCATAGTTGGAAGTTGTAAGAGGCTTGTTCCTTATATTTGACATTGTATCCCTTTGAGAAGTAGATGCTTTTGTTTGACTCCTTTCATTTGCAAATACTCCATAGATGGCTTCTAATTTTTCCCATAATTCATGTGCCGATCGAATTCCTACAATATGTTCATATTCTAAATTAGTAAATGAACAATACAAAATATTGAGAGCTTTATCGTTTAAGGAGATGATTTTTTTCTCTTCATCATTGAGCTCTTTGAAGTCTTTGGAGGTGTGTGGTGTGTCTTTCATCGGAATGGATTCTCCATTTATGACGATGTTCCAAATATCGAACCCGCAACCTTGTAAATAACATTCCATTCTTTTTTTTCCAAAATATATAATTTTTGGAATCAAATAGAGGTGGCTTGGTGGTGGAGGTGCCGGTAAGATGAGCTTCGTTCGTAGCCGACGATCGTTTCTCTTCACTCGCGATGTGAAACGAGCTTGTCAAAGAGTTTGGCTCTGATACCACGTGTAAGTCCAAGCGGCTACGATAATTAATCAAGAGGGGGGTGAATAGATTATCTCCATCTTTTCGATTTTACCCTCTTTTTCGAACTGAATGCTCAAAGACAATATAGAAGGTGCGGAATGTAAACAACACACATCGATTTATAGAGGTTCAACCTACCTAGGGCCTAATCCTCTACCACCCCAGTATATCCGGGATGGATTTCAAAAAGAAAAAAGATTTTATTAATTACCAAAATTAATACAACATCAACTTACAACAACACCTTGAAGAGCACCACACTCTTCTTCAACACCACCTTTGAGATTACCACAATCTCTCTTGAAGATTACCACAATCTCTAACGGCACCTTGTGAAGATTACCACAATCTTCAACCTTGAAGAATACCAAATTCTTCAACACCTCAACAAGAAGATTACCACAATCTTCTCACACCTAACACCTAGATCACCCAAGTGTGTTCTTACCACAAGAACACTCACAAGGATATCTTGTGTTGAATGATAACCCAAAAATTCAAGATTACAACTCGATAATTGAAAATACAATAGAGTGCAAGTGTAATCAAGAAAAGCCTAGACCTCAAGAATGTGAAAGTGAATAACTAGGCAAATTACAACAAGAAATATGACAATGTAAGAACAAGTGTATTCTTGAGTGTATCTTGTCGTGTTGCTTCAATTCTTCATCTATTTATAGAAGGTGTCTTGGACATGATAGGCTCCTCCTAGGAGATTGAAATCTATAAAAAATTGCAAGACAAATGAAGAATATAGTTGTTAGAAATCATTCCCACAATTTAGGGAAAAATTGTCTGTTGCACAACGGTTAGAATTTTGCTGTCAAACTTGAGGGCGACCGGTCGCGCACAAATAGGCGTTTGAAAATGAGAAAACACATTTACACAGGGTGACTGGTCGACGGGGGGTCCGACCGGTCGACCCTGTGTCCAGCGGTCGAACAAAACCCAAAAATGAGTCCAGGAGGTTCTGTTTCAAGTTTGCTCCCAGCCACCGGTCGACACCCTGGTCGACCGGCGACGGCACTCGGCGACGACGACAGGGTCGACGACTCGGCGACCATACCGGTTGACACACAGGTTGACACTCCTCAGCATGTTCTCTGTTTTCAAGTATAAAACACGTTCAGGTTCGGGTTGCCCTCTAGGGCGACCGATTGACCTCAAAAATGAAATGTTGTCCGATTTTTGTCAAAAATAAACCTCAAGAAATACTCCAAAAAATTAGTAAAAATATTTTAGACCGATCGGGAGTATTAGGATAAAATTTAGAAACATAGTTTCAATGTAAAAACCCATTGACACAAAATCATTAAATGTGTTGTCCAATTTTGTCGAAAATAAACTTGAAGAAATACTCCGGAAAATATTAAAACCATTTTAAATCATTTAGGAGTATTTGGACAACCTTTAAAAAACATTGTTTTGGTATAAAAGCAAAATCATCAAAATCATGATAAAACCATTTATCAAACAATCTCCCCCTTTTTGATGATTACAATCCAAAACAATTTTCACGAGGTCGATTTTGAAAACAAAACAATTTTACCAGTTAAAAAGAACTATCCGTTGTGAGCGACAACATTCTACGCAACATAAACACAAGGATGGGAGTATAGATTTTCAAAAACATTTTTGTAATAACTCCCCCTATCAACATGCACAACAAGAGTAATATTGAAGCAATCAACCAAAAGCTAAAAGCTCAGCTTTTACAACTTGAGCTTAAGTACAAGAGCTTATAAGCTCCCCCTGTCAACAAAACAACATTAGACAAGTATATAAGTCCATCATACAATAATTGGACTAAGTATAATGCACAACTTATGGCTTTAGGAAGCAATAGCTTATAGATTCTTTTGTTTAGCTTAACTTAGCTTTTATGAGCTAATAAGCTTATAACATGTTTCTCCCCCTTTGGAATCATCAAAAAGAATGTTAGCACGATAAATACATCATATTTTCATATCAAAGTGCGCAAGTAAACCGATGTATCGAGCTATTTGAACATTGAAGCTTTTAAACCAAATAGGAGGGAAGAGTCGAACATACGACTTGGATAAGCTTATGAAAAATCATTTGATGTGCAAAAGATATGATCTCTATAAATATATGAGGCTTTTGAAATCGAGAGAATCATGTAGGTGATGAATTTTTCATTGAGATATTTTATCGAACACTTGGCGGACGTCAAAAATTGTAGAAGATATATATAGCCCTTGTAAATGTAATCAAGCCAAGTTTTTCATCACCAAAAACAATTTGATACATATCATCCATCAACAATCATCAATCACAGCACAATTATGTAAGAATTTCATCAAGAAATATACATATAGGCCCAGTTCTCAAAGGTTCAACCCAATTGAGATAAAGAAGCAGAAATCTTACCATTCAATCGGTAAAGACGAGCAATGATGATGATAAACGAGCAATATAATCCCCAAAATATGTAATTTATGCAACAAAACTCATTTAGAGTGAATTGTGTGTGCAATGACAAAGGGGACGAAGAAATAAAGAAAAACGCCAAAAATGCTAAGTCTGGAAACAGAAAGCATTTAATCAAAAAATCGCCAGGGCAACCTATTGGAGAGTTGGGCGACCGGTCGGAGGGTAGGCGGCCGGTCGGCCTCGGCTCCTTCAAATTTCACGCTTCTTTCTCTGTTTTGCAAATTCTGAAGTTTGATCCAAAAATCCGATTTTTCGCCCCTAAGTTTTAAAAACGTGCAAAATGCAAACGTAGACATCATTCAATATACATTATATCATATTTACGCTCAAAATGGATTAAATTACTCGGCGGTGTACGATTAAAAAGTCCGCGAGTTATCCTTGAGACGGAATTAAACACATCTCAAGTTTTTGTTAAAACATGCAATCCCAAAAAAATATTGAATATGTTTAGTTTGATTATGACGAACCATATTTGGAAAAATAAAATTTACACCAGACTTGTTATCCCAAAAAGTAATAACATTTTAAAAACTTTGAAAGAACAAGTCATAAGGAGAAGTGCCTTACAAGTATTTGAAAATTTCTTTTAACGGCACTTTAATGAGATTCGTTGGGATAGTTTTTGAAGTCGAGCATATAGACATAAGGCATATGGAATGTCGAGTCTATAGGAATAATACAAGAAAACATACCTCTAATTTGTTTGTCGGCCGATATGCCTTTCTCAACCTTTGTCAATCTTTAGCCATAGAGGTTGAGATGGTTCTTCTTTCTTCAATGCTTAACTCCTTCAAGAGTTCTTTTGAAATATAACCATCTTCTTGGCATTGAATAATTTGTAGTCCAAGCAAGAATTTGAGCTCCCCCATCATGCTCATCTCAAGCTTACCTAGTATCAACTTAGAAAAAAACATATCTTGCACAAATATTCATTAGTAGCACCGAAAATATTCTCATAAATATGCACAAGTAAACAATCTTGCCCTTTTTCAAAAATAGTATCAACTTTACCTCTTGTAAAATCATTTAGCAAAAATAGCTAAGTCTATCATACCATACATGGGGTGCTTGTTTTAAACCATACAAGGCCTTTTATAAAAATCATTTGGCCTAGAAAAATTTTAAACCTTGTTTTACATAGACTTCTTCTTGAATAAAACCATTGAGAAAATTGGATTTAACGTCCATTTGGTAAAGCTTGAAATTTTTTTAAAACAAGAATGGGCAAGTAAAATGCAAATAGCTACTAAATGTGCTATGAGTGCAAATGTTACATCAAAATCACTTACCTTCTTCTTGAAAATACCTTCGAGCTACTAACCTCGCCTTAGTTCGACTACTGTTGCATTGGTCATCGAGTTTGTTCCGGAATACCCTTTTTGTCTTCTTCATCACTATGATCATAGGGCATCCAATTGATCTAAGATGTTCATAATAGAACATTTACATCCAAATATTTTGAGGTAACTAATATTTGGAGTACTTCATTTCTCATCTACACAACTTAACAAATTCATTAACGGCATTGCTTATATAAGCAAGAAAAAATAGCCCAAGTGTAAAAACATGCCTCAATCATCAATCACAAAAATATCTTGCATAAGAGCATAGTAGAAATAGAAACTATATATATAGACCATGAAGCAAGAAATGCATACTATGCATTTAGAAGATCATCAAGAGTCTAATAAATCATGCAAGTTCAAATAAGCTTAAGGAAGCTACAAAAGGTCTCTTTTGAAATTTGAAAATCCGATAGCATATAGTTAAGACCTCATTTAAAATAAATATATGAACAAGAGTTGACAAAGCAAATATGTGCTATCAAATATCGAATAGTTCCTTTCAAAAAAAATCCTCTTAATGGCACTTGTATGAAATACTATGAAAAACAAGCACATAGACACATGACAATACATATATCGTGTCCATAAGAGAAAGAATAGCACAAGTAAACGTACCTCGATAATTTATGCCTTTCTTGACAAATAATGACGTAAATTTTGTGAAAATATGTAAATCCTACACAATTCTTAAAACAAATCTAGCACAAATCATAATGATAAAAGTGTAGGCTAAGAGATATAACAAGTAAGCTCATGCCATAAAAATCCATAAGATATGATAACACACTTTAGTCTACAAAAATGCACAAGAGTTTTAAAAACATCATACAAGATCTCCTTTTTAAAACCACAAATATATATTGAAGACCTTAATTTTAAGAAATATTTGAAAACTCATTTTATTATTTTGGTACAAATAAATACATGCATAACAAAATAAAATGCATATTTAAATGGGGAGATACAGTTTACCAATTACGCCATTTTCATGGGTTTTTCCCATTGTTGATGATATCTTCCCATCACTTTGTTGATGATCTTCTTTGATTGTTCCATTTCCAAGGATTGTTACCTTCCCATTGTTGATAGTCTCTTCTTCTTTGAAAGTCATCTTGATGATGTCTTTGCCATTTCCAAGGATTATGTTCTTCCCATTTTTTATTATATCCTCTTCTTGGAAATTGGCTTTGAAAATATTTTCTCCTTTGATCAAATGAAATGATCATTTGATGTCCTCTTCGATCATTATTTCGCCGGGTACATAATATGACATTGTTTTGTGGTACCCTCATGTGTTTGGGTCCTTTGGGATTAGTCTTGAGATTTTTAGGTCTCCAACAATAATTAGAGCTATTTCTAGCTCGACAAGAATTAGCCGTATGACCCTTTTTACCGCAATAAAAACAAGTAATTATTCTAGGGGCATAATGACCAATATGCATAGTGACTTGATCTATTTCCATATGATTAACAATATTAGGCTTATGATCAAGTCATTTGTCACAATTATGAATATCAACAATATTGGACATTTTATTGGTACTCAAGTTGGATTTTATAAATCCTTTTTCATGCAATCAATATTCTCAACAAGAGTACTATTCTTTTTCTCAAGGTTTCTAACTTTATCAAGAGTGGTGGTGTGAGCACATGATAGTGATTCATAGGAAGTAAATAAACTATCCTTTTCATTTTTCAAAACATTGAATTCCTTTTTCAAATTTTTGTACTTAACAAGTAAATTTTGGAATTCATTTTGAAGATCATCAAAATCATTTAGCAAATCACTATAATCATTTTGAATAACAATATCATAAGAAGTAGTGGTTTAAGACATACCTCGTTTTCTTCTTCGATGCCCATAAGACAATATTCAACTTCCTCATAGTTGGAAGTTGTAAGAGGCTTGTTCCTTATATTTGACATTGTATCCCTTTGAGAAGTAGATGCTTTTGTTTGACTCCTTTCATTTGCAAATACTCCATAGATGGCTTCTAATTTTTGCCATATTTCATGTGCCGATCGAATTCCTACAATATGTTCATATTCTAAATTAGTAAATGAACAATACAAAATATTGAGAGCTTTATCGTTTAAGGAGATGATTTTTTTCTCTTCATCATTGAGCTCTTTGAAGTCTTTGGAGGTGTGTGGTGTGTCTTTCATCGGAATGGATTCTCCATTTATGACGATGTTCCAAATATCGAACCCGCAACCTTGTAAATAACATTCCATTCTTTTTTTTCCAAAATATATAATTTTTGGAATCAAATAGAGGTGGCTTGGTGGTGGAGGTGTCGGTAAGATGAGCTTCGTTCGTAGCCGACGATCGTTTCTCTTCACTCGCGATGTGAAACAAGCTTGTCAAAGAGTTTGGCTCTGATACCACGTGTAAGTCCAAGCAGCTACGATAATTAATCAAGAGGGGGGGTGAATAGATTATCTCCATCTTTTCGATTTTACCCTCTTTTTCGAACTGAATGCTCAAAGACAATATAGAAGGTGCGGAATGTAAACAACACACATCGATTTATAGAGGTTCAACCTACCTAGGGCCTAATCCTCTACCACCCCAGTATATCCGGGATGGATTTCAAAAAGAAAAAAGATTTTATTAATTACCAAAATTAATACAACACCAACTTACAACAACACCTTGAAGAGCACCACACTCTTCTTCAACACCACCTTTGAGATTACCACAATCTCTCTTGAAGATGACCACAATCTCCAACGGCACCTTGTGAAGATTACCACAATCTTCAACCTTGAAGAATACCAAATTCATCAACACCTCAACAAGAAGATTACCACAATCTTCTCACACCTAACACCTAGATCACCCAAGTGTGTTCTTACCACAAGAACACTCACAATGATATCTTGTGTTGAATGATAACCCAAAAATTCAAGATTACAACTCGATAATTGAAAATACAATAGAGTGCAAGTGTAATCAAGAAAAGCCTAGACCTCAAGAATGTGAAAGTGAATAGCTAGGCAAATTACAACAAGAAATATGACAATGTAAGAACAAGTGTATTCTTGAGTGTATCTTTTTATGTTGTAGTTTTCTCTCTTGTTGTGTTGCTTCAATTCTTCATCTATTTATAGAAGGTGTCTTGGACATGATATGCTCCTCCTAGGAGATTGAAATCTGTAAAAAAAATGCAAGACAAATGAAGAATATAGTTGTTAGAAATCAATCCCACAATTTAGGGAAAAGTTGTCTGCTGCACAACGGTTACAATTTTGCTGTCAAACTTGAGGGCGACCGGTCGCGCACAAATAGACGTTTGAAAATGAAAAAACACATTTACACAGGGCGACTGGTCGACGGGGGGTCCGACCGGTCGACCCTGTGTCCAGCCGGTCGAACAAAACCCAAAAATGAGTCCAGGAGGTTCTGTTTCAAGTTTGCTCCCAGACACCGGTCGACACCCTGGTCGACCGGTCGACGGCACCGGTCGACCATACCGGTTGACACACAGTTGACACTCCTCAGCATGTTCTCTGTTTTCAAGTATAAAACACGTTCAGGTACGGGTTGCCTCTCTAGGGCGACCGGTTGACCTCAAAAATGAAATGTTGTCCGATTTTTGTCAAAAATAAACCTCAAGAAATACTCCAAAAAATTAGTAAAAATTATTTTAGACCGATCGGGAGTATTAGGACAACATTTAGAAACATAGTTTCAATGTAAAAACCCATTGACACAAAATCATTAAATGTGTTGTCCAATTTTGTCGAAAATAAACTTGAAGAAATACTCCGAAAAATATTAAAACCATTTTAAATCATTTAGGAGTATTTGGACAACCTTTAAAAATATTGTTTTGGTATAAAAGCAAAATCATCAAAATCTTGATAAAACCATTTATCAAACAGTCTCTACCTGACAAATGCTGCTGAGGGAGAAGAGCAGCAGAATTTGCTACCCTCCGTTCCTGAAAAGGAAGGGCAAAAAGAGGAGAATGATGATGATGAGATATTTATGTACTCTCCCTTGTACCCAGACATCCAGAACCGTCTGCGAGAGTGGAGGAAGTGGAAGCTGAGTCACTCTAGGGTGCAGTTTGAACACCCAGAGTTTATTGATGAGGAAGAGGAACTTTTCAGGTTTCTTGAAATGGATACAGTGCTGCAAGCCCTGGATGAGGATAACTGTATTAATATGCTGCAAATTCGCAAGGAACAAGAAAAGGCTAGAGCAGCTGAGGAAGCAGAGGCTCGTGAGAAAGCCAACATCTGTCTGCTTACTGGAACAAGTGATCACACTCATCCTCACATTGACATGCTCTCAGATAGTGATGAGGACTTGGAACCTGCTGCTATGACGGAGGAGTTGGAAATGCAGCATGCCATGCGGGAATCCAGGTTGATGCACGAGCAACAATTGATGGAAGGACCAGGAGAGTCTTCCAAATCTCAGCTGGAAATTGATCCGTTGGGAGTGTACAAGGCCCCGCTGTAGTTGAGACTGCAGAAGACCCTAAGACAGTTGCGTCTGTCGAAGGGATTGTACAAGGCCCCGCTGTAGTCGAGATTGCAGGAGGTAATGAAGGCCTAAGGGAGGTTGAGACTTTCCTAGGTAAAACCAAGGAGATAAGAGCATTCCTCAGAACATAATTGCTGATTCAGAGGAGGAAATCAGCGCCCTTCATGACTCCCAGTATGATCCTGATACAACATTCCTGGGATCCCAGATGAAGCTGAATCAACCCCTACTAAAGAGGATTCAGCTGAGGATGTTCCACCAAGTACGAGCAAGTCAGAATTCAAGGCTATTCGACAAACCTTCCATTTTGATGATGGGCCAAACCCTCAAGTCTCATCATCTTCCGATGACGCTACTGATATTGCTGAGGAATAGTCAACTCAATAGGACAAACCAACTGAGACCGAAGAAGCTGTTAAGACAGCTGAGCCTCAGGGAGCTGGGTCAATACCATCAACGGCCCCAACTGAATCATAGTCAACTGCGCAGGCTTCCAGAGCCGCAATAGAGACCACCTCGCGCACAATATCTCGAGTGCGAGATGATGCTTATGAAGAAGTTTTCCCTTTCTCTCAAGAACTGCCCGTACTTGAAGAATAAACTGCAAGAGAACAGAGGCTCTACACCGTCCAAAAAGACCCGATAATCCCTACTGATTTGATTGTGCCAGTTGATTTCAATTTTGATGCAGAGTGGCCGGCAGCTGACTCAAGTCAGACAACTGAGATGCGTGAAATCTTCAAGAATATCTGTGAAGAGATTGAGAAGATTGAACGACACCAAGCCTCTCTCGACATGTGCCTGGACAATAGAGATGCCACTCTCACAACAGATTTGAGAGGAATGGTGGTCAGGATAAGGGAATGGTCTCAACAGCAGAAAGTGCCATGCGTCTTGAGCAAGTTCGCTACTTCAAGACACTATACAACATAATGCTGGTATGGAGTGCCGACAATGCTGACATGAATGCGAGGATGCAAGCCTATATGGAGAGATTGCATGCCTCCCATACAACTGAAATGGAGTTGATGTGTGAATTTCATCGCGAAGAACTTCTGCGTGTCGAGGAAAACATGAATACCAAATTCAGCCTTCTTATGGCTGAAATGAAACTGGTGGCAGCCGAGTCCAAAGCCACCCGCTCAGAATTCCGAACAGCATACTCCACAGTAAACTCCAAGCACAATTCAGCTATTATCAGACTGGACTTCATGTTTGTTAGTATGTTCCCGGGCGTTCCTCTCTCCTTTGATGATGCCAAAAAGGGGGAAGAGGAATACCAGAAGATGCTTAAGGGAACGGTTGGTGAGAAGGAAAAGGAAATAGCTGTCGTAGAGAAGAAAGATACAGTTGTTGAGAAAGGAAGGAGAAGGGAAAAGTTGTTAAGGGGGAAAGGTCAAAAGATATGACCTTAATGCTTGCTGAAACCCCTCAGCAAGATCACATCACAACCGATATCATCAGCAAACTTCCTGTAACTCTGCCGCTCTATCACTCGGTTGTGCCCATGTCTCATAAGAAAAAGATTGTAGAAGCAGAGATAGAGGATTTTGACAAAAGAACGGATGTTCGTGTTGAAGAGATGTTAAAACAATTTGGAGGCATTCCGGCAGGAAAAGACACCGATGCCATTCCAGATGACGGAAACGAGCCAAGATCCATTGAAGAGTTTAAAACACTCGAGTCCGATGGATACTTCAAGGATATGTCCATAGCCCAAGCCTGGGACTTGTACTAGTAAAAAGGTCTGAAGCTGTACGAAGAAGTTGACAAGCAGCAGACTACTAGTAGTCACTCTGCTAGTAAGAAGAAGACTCCAGTGCAATACATGCCCAGAGGAGGAGGATGAAGTGGCGGAGGTAGATGCTTTATACCTAGACCTCTACCCAAAAATATTGAATACATAGATCCAGGCAAGAAGGGAAGGATCTATTGGGCTGGGTATGATGAAGTAGCCAATCATGAAGTGGCTTGAAAGAATGCTGAATATACGAAAAGAATCGAAGAAGAGAATAAAAGACAAACTTAGCTGTGTCAAGAAAGACAAGAAAGTAAAAGGAAAGATGAAGCTGCGAAAAGAGCTTACGAGAAAAAGAAAGCAGCTGAAGATGAAAAGAAGAGAAAGAGAGCAGAGGACGACAGAGCTGAAGAAGAAAGAAGGAGGCAGCGAAGGCGATGAAGTGCTGATGTCCACCCCTTCATGTATTTTACTATTGTAAATGCATATGTATGTAAGTCTTTTATACGTTGAATAAAAAATCTGTAATTTCTATACTTTTGCGTAGATATAAAATGCTATGTTTGCTCTGATACACATTCTACGCATACATTCTCTATTACTGCATTGTCTGTATGTATCTTTGATGCTTACATTTTGTTTGTATGTTTTAAGTTTTGGCATCATCAAAAAGGGGGAAATTGTTGGGAAATTTATTGTTTAGATTTTGATGAATGCCATATAAAACTTAAGACTAGAAAGTTGGCACCCCATTTTCCTTGTAATTTGATTTGTAATACATAGGGTTGTACGAGCTGAGTCAAGTCAGCTATGCCTGGATATACAAGAAGTCAACTAAGATTGGGATGAAGACTCCACTGTGAAGCAACTTAGTATGGCAAGGAAAAATGTCAAGGACTCGACTGAAGGAGTATCAGCTGAGATACATATGTATGAAGAGTCAGTCAAGTCAACCAAAGAAGCCAAGCCAAGTCAAGTTGAAGTGACATATGAGTCTTTCAATCATTGGAGCATACTCAAGTCACCTGGGGAAAAGGCAGCTGCAGAGAGGAGTTAACTAAAAATAATCCGTTGCACAAAAGTCAAGAATATTACTTAATCAAGTAATACTTCCATGCTGCCATATCTTAAAGTGTTCAGTCCCAGAAGCGTGCAAAAGGAATAAACCAATGGGAAGCACTGCACCTCGTGTCAGAACCTGAAAATCTGGACATTCATTTAATACTAGGAAAGGTCTACATCTCAAGATTGAAGACCAAGAAAAGACAAGCCAACGAACACAAGTGACTTTTGAAAATCAGCTATCTCTTCAACGGGCAGATTTTCGAAAGTTCACTATAAAAGGCTGAGGAATCACTTTGAGAAAAGGTTACCTTGCATACCTGAACAACGAAAAAACAAGTATTAATCATATTGTAACCTGCAAAAATAATCTCAAGTTATTCAAGCAAATCCTCAAGCCTAAATCTCAAAGGAAATCGATCAAACACCAAGCTGTGAATGAAAGACAACCTCAACTGTTGAAGAGGAATCTTTTGAAGAAGCAAAAGGGGTCTACTTTCCAAGGAGGATTGTAGAAAAGTTCAAGGTCGAACCAGTCTCAAGTTATTGGAGGGCTTCATGATCAAATCCAAGAAGCTTGAGCAAGTGAGTCAAGTAACAAGCGTAAATTACCCGTGAAGAAAGTTCGAGTCGGATGAGAAGCCACCGAGTGATCAAGCATCTCCTGGACCGAGTCCCAAAGGAGCAAGTCACCGTGTGATCAAGACTTGTATCCGGTCTCATTAACCACTTTGTACTCGATCAATACTTAGTGGATTCCTCCAGGAGTTGGAGAAGAGATGAGTAAAAGAATTACCCCATCTTCGAACCTTTATAAAAATTATTGTGTCATTTATATTTCAGCATTTTTTTTCTGCATATCATTTTATATATGTTAATAATTTTCTATCCAACTGATAATTAAATAAGTGCTAAAACCAAGTGTTAAAATAAACTTAAACCAAATTCAAGGGTGTTAAGTCTTCCGCTGAAAATCACATCACAACCAAGTTAAGGTTTAGACTAAACAACTGAGTTATTCTATCAACAGCTCAATTGAGTCTATTAAGTGGCTAACTCTGCTGATTAACTAACTTAGTTGTCCCTCAAGGACTTAGTTGTGTATTTAACTCTGTAATATTTTAAAAGGACTAAAATCGAAAAGTTGGTGAGGTTTATTCAACCCCCCCTTCTAAACCTTACTTACACCCCGTGGGACCTACATTATGGTTTTTAGAGTTCTCCATTTTTTAGTCGATTTCTTTGTGGGTTTTTTGTAATTGTGATTGTGTTGTTTTTTTGGGTCGTCATAATTTTCAGTGTGGCTCCCTTAACATTGATGAGAAGAATTTCATAATTGAAAGATGGTTGCTCTCTATTTGTTCGTTCTTAGTTTTCCGGCTTTTTGGGAAAAAAGTTGTTTTCAGTTTTTTTTTTTTTTTGAGAAAAAAGTTTATTTCAGCTTTTTGAATTTCTGGGTAATCGGTTGCATTTGTAAATGTTTGTTTGGGTATTTAAGTTCTTCTCAACCTGGTTCTTCATCAAGTTACAGATATTTTTGGGGAAAAAAGTTGTTTCAAGCTTTTTTGGGGACACCTTCCTTTCTTGGCATCTCACATTATTTGGCAGGTGGAACGGTATCTCTGGATTCTTGTTTCAGGTCGGTGTTTGAGCCCTTCGGATTGGTCTGGATGCTTCCCTACAGTTGGTCTTTTGCAGGGAAGTGATCCACCACAGGTTCCACGCAGGGCGAGGATGGTGATTTGGCGAGCCCCACAGTCTCCTCAGATCAAGCTGAACACGGATGGTTTGTTTGATCGAGACACATTGATAGCTGGCGGAGGAGGATTGATTCGAGATCATTCGGGCAGACTCATGTTTGCATTTCATAGTTCCTTCCAGGCAGTGTCTAGCTTTCATGCCGAGCTACTAGAACTGGAGATGGGATTGCAGCATGCCCGACAGTTTTCATTACAGATTTGGATTGAGTTGGATGTAGCGGGAGTTGTTACCACGATCACATCTGGTTGTCTTGGCTCTTGGCAGATTCAGCATACACTGATTCTCATTCGTAACATGCTGAGAGATCTTCAGTATTCAATTTCCCATGTACACAGAGAAGGGAATCGACCAGCAGATCATCTAGCGAGTTGGGAGCTGCCGCCCTTCGTAGTCATATTGTTTATGAGGACATGACTTCTCATCATCTTCTAGCACTCAATCGAATGGACCAGTTGGGATATCCGAGCTATAGATTTTGATAAATGTCTTGTTCTCATTGTATTTTTTTAGATATCTCATTATGATAGTCTTTCTAGATGTCGTAGTGATAAGTTTTTTGTTGTTTGATTTTCTCCCGCCGTGATGTGACATGACTTTGTATGATATTTTGATTATTTGATCTACAGGTAGGGAATTACGCCTCAATCCCCCCACCCTCCGGGGGTGTTATTTTAAAAAAAAAGCTTTTTTTTGGGGAAAAATCTATTTCCAGCTTTTTTTGGGGAATGGTGGTGTGTATTTTTAGTACACTTTTGATGTTTTAAGCTTGTCAATTATGTGTATATTTTTAAAATTGGTTGTTTAATGATTTTTATAACTCTAGGAATATAATTATGTTGTATAAGAGCTCTTTATATTTATGGGAATATAATTATGTTGTATACTTAGTTTAATTTTAGTTCTTATTTAATACAGTTTTGTTCTTTTGTGCAATATAGTTTTGTGTATGTCTTCAACATAGCTTAATTTCCATGGTAGTTATCTAATATAATTTTAATGTATTTGTCATCACATGTTTGTGTAGTGTTAGAATAAATTTAGTGGAAATGTGTCAAATTGGCCATTTCCAACTTGAAAAGATTAAAAACAACCAACTTTTTCAAACACATCTTTTTTAGCCATTTTGGGGTGTGAAATGACATTCATACCCTTTAAGCATATTACACTAGGTCTTATACCTCTCATTCTTCTTTTCTCTTTTACTTTCAGTTTCTCTCTTCAAATTTCAAAGACAAATTTTCCGGCGAATTTCCGTCAACCCATTTTCCCGACCGGAATCTCGAAATAATGTAAGCATTATGTTCTCTATCTCATTCTTTATTCATTTCACTATCGTATTTAGTTTGAGGTTGAGTGTAGAATAGATCTGAAAACCATAGACATGAAAAAAACCAATTCGAAATAAGCTTGAATTGTTGCCTGCAAAGGTAACTCGATTCGAGTTACAGCTGACTCAATTCGAGTTATAGCTAACTCGATTCGAGTTAACTGTAACTCGAATCGAGTCACCAGAATCTACATGTTCTGATTTGATATTTTTTTTTAGTCTGTTTTTGTTAGTTTCAGATGGAGGATGATAAAGTGATAATTTTCCATAGTGGTTTTTGGGATGGTAGTTTCTATAGGAATGGTGAAGAAGTACTCGTTTTTACGTCGTTGTGGAGAATATCATATAGTGGGTTTGTGGACATTGTTCATAACATTGTAAATGGTGATCGGGGTTTGTGTGAATTCAAATTACACTGTTTAATGCCAACTGGGGGTGGTTCTGAGGTTAAGTCTTTGATTATGTGTGAACGGGATCTTCGACGAGTAGCTGAGATTTTCAAAGATCCCCAATATTTGTGACCTTGCAACCAAAAGATCATGGGATGGGAGGGACTTCGTACACCGGAAATATCAATCCACGTGGTTTTATGAACCTAATGGCTGCTCAATCGTATTCATATGGTATTGGCAGTCAATTTATGCCCTTAAATCCATATAATTCTCAGTACGACATGAATTATATACATGGTCCACCACAGTGTATGCCAACCTATATGCAACATGTTGCGCCTCAACCAACGTCTGTGCAACATGTAGTTCCCGATAATTGTCCAAGTAAATCTCTTATCTTGGAGCATCAACCGAGAATAAATAATAGTGATCATGTGGATGGTGGTGATGATGATGATGATGATGGATGGTGGTGGTGGTGGTGGTGGTGGTGGTGGATTTAATGATGATTTTGGGCGGTATGATGATGTTGGGCGGTATGATGATTTCGGTGGTGGTGGCCATTATGATGACCAGGATTTTGTTGGTGATCAACATAACCAACAAGATGCACAATTTGTTCCGGATGACCATGAAGCGAATGACGGTGACACATCCGATGAATAAGATGACGATCCAGAGTACGATGCTGACAGTGAACTAGTCCGTCGATTGATTTATGATCACTTTGGATGGGAAAAAGATGACTATTTTGTTCCTGATGACCGTGAAGAGAATGATGTGAACAATGATATCATAGGAGACAATGACGAGCATGTTCTTCGGAATAGACGATTTCCAATCCATAAGGTACCTCATGTTCATGCAAACGAAGTAGATAATGAGAACGTTGATACGGAGCTTCCAATGGTTTGGTCTAAATATGCTTGGATGGCTCCTGGATGTCTTATCAGTATCCCGACCCTGATTCCGTTCCACAAGAACCACCTAACATTGAGCGTGACTTATTCAAAGGTGCAGTGCTTGAAAGCAAGGAAGAAATGGTAACAAAGTTGGGCTTCTACCATCTGCACCATCGTGTGGAGTATAGAACAACTCGGTCTTCGACTTCACGTTATGAAACATAAAGGATGCACCTTCTTACTTCGTGCAAATGCTATCCAAGGAGGAATTTGGAAGGTGACTAAATTCGAGCAACCTCATACATGTGAAGCCAACTTAAGTAGACATGCTCCTCGATAATTGCCTTCGAAGATTATTGGAGCCCTGTTTGTGCCAAAACTACTAAAGGAGGGACGATCCCTTAAACCTAGGGATATTATTGTTGATTTGTCTGTTGAACATGGGATAGACATTTTGTACAACAAAGCACTAAAATCACGGCATCGTGCGTACAACTACATACACGGTGACCACTTGCAGTCTTGGGGGATCTTGCCTGCATTCTTGTACATGTTAAAAAAAGAGAACCCTCGTACCATTGCGCTACACGAGACTGATGACGATGATAGATTCAAGTATGTGTATATTGCTTTACATGCGTCAATTAAAGGATTCATTGAGTGTTGTAGACCTGTTATTGTTGTTGATGGCACACACCTAAAGGGTAAGTTTAAAGGTGTGTTGTTTGTTGCGGTTACAAAAGACGGTAATGAACAATTGTTTCCAATAGCATTTGGTGTGGCTGATAAGGAGAAGGACGAGTCATGGGAATGGTTTATGAAGCAATTACGCAATACATATGGATGCCCTGAAAATTTGCTCATTGTATCCGATCGTCATAAAAGTATTAAGAATGCAGTTGGCAGTGTATTTCCTGAAGCTGTGCATGGGATATGCACATATCACTTGAGGCAAAATATCAGAAATTATCGAGGTCAAGTGGTGACCTTATACCAAAAGGCCGCGTACACCTATTCTCCTGAAAGATTCAACAAGTTAATGACCCTGATTCAAAATGTAAACGAAAAGGCCTATGAGGAGTTGGTTAGGGCTGGAACGGAAAGGTGGGCACGTGCTCGTTGTCCAGTTAGACGCTATGGGTTCATGACATCGAATGCAACTGAGGTTCTTAATGCTAGACTTGTCTGGACGAGGAAATTGCCAATTTGTTCGCTTGATTCTATTCAAAACCTCATTCAGCCCGAAACATGAACAATGAAGTCTCCACAGATACAACTAAGATATTGACAGAAGCAGGTGCACTGGCTGATAAGATGCACGTGTCACCTGTTAGTAGCCTAATTTATTATATGAAGTATGGGGTGCGTTCTTTTGTTGTTGATTTGGCATAGAGAACGTGTACTTGCCGAGTGTTTTAGCTTGATCTATTGCGTGTCCACATGCGATTAAGGCAATCAGGTATATTTAAAGTCTTTTACTAAATTATTAATTATTTCACCTTCTAGATATACTTATATACATTTTCTACTATTTATTTCAGTAAGGCAAATAAATCAGTCTACAGTTACGTGCACAACTACTATAAAACAGAAACATTACGGAAACTTTATTCTCCAATCGTCATGCCCATTGAACATCCTAAAGACTGGAATGTGCCGGAAATGATACGACTTCTGGTTGTCAAGGCACCTCTAAATCCTCGACAAGCTGGCCGACCGAGGACTCGATGGATTCCGTCTAGTGGTCCATCTAGCAACTCACAATGGTCCATAATATGCTCTAGATGTCGTCAAGATGGTAAGAATCGTTCTACATGTAATGCAGTGCTCCCCATTCTCCATGATGCAACGAGCGCTAGTGGAAGCAACACGATTGATCAGCCGGCTAGAAGAATTCCAAGAAAATGCGGCGTTTGTAAGAAAGAAGGACACAATAGGAGGGTTTGTCCTGATAGAGTTTCTGAACTCAATCAATAAATTGAATATGTAATTTAATTGTACCCAGTATGATGTATCTTGTCATTATGTAACTTTCAGCTTTTCAGTGATGTATCTTGTCATTATGTAACTTTCAGCTTTTCAGTGATGTATCTTGTCATTATGTAACTTTCAGCTTTTCATTGATGTTTCTTGTCATTATGTAACTTTCAGCTTTTCATTCAATGTTTCTTGTCATTATGTAACTTTTTCGCTACAACTTCAAGCTCGCTACAACTTTTTTGCTACAACGCGTTAAGCATCTTCAAGCTTGCTACAACTTTTTCGCTAATATGCTTGCCACTCCAGGCATTTTTGGGACCGCAAACAAGATTTCGTTCATTCTACTCATCAGAATCGGCATGACTGGGCCAGGGTAATTTGAAGTTCATTTTCTACTCATTTTTCGTTCATTTTCAAGCACTGTAGGTTGATGCAACCCTCACAATCGCTTACGAGTTCGACGGGGAACCACTATTCGACAAACTCGCCCTGCTATTCAAGATGGAGCCTTGGAAGAAGGAAGTTGTCGAAATTTTTCCATGGACACCTGTCCCTCGATATTTGCCTAAGCGTCCCCGTTTTGAGGAAGGAACTTCATCAAAGTCCAAATCTAAGTAGACTAAATCGTTTGGTTCTATGTTGTATTTTAAATTCTAGCATTGTTGTCTGTTTAAGTGGTTTGGTGTATCTTAACTCTTTGTTGCTTCTTGTAGTTTGTTTAATTTTGAAAGAACTCTTTGTTGTTTCTGGTTGATTAAATCTAGAACATATCTAGTACACTCTGTTTCAAGTTAGATAAGAAAAAAAAATTCGGCATGTACACTCTGTTTTGCACAAACCAACCTCAGAACACAACCCAACTGTCATAACAACACATCTAGCACAATCAAAACAACCAACACATATGGACAGAGGCTGTGTACGAGGAGCCCCCATCGGAGATCCGGAAGGAGGTGGAGGCGGAGGTGGCGATGGAGGTGGAGGTGGAGGTGGAGGTAGAGGTGGCTCTCGAGGAAAACGTCCAGGCGGGGATAGAGGTTGTGTATGGGTCCTCCGCCTCTGAGAATCTCTACTCGAACGTGCAGGACGATCACTATCCTCAGCCTCACTATCATAATCATCATCATCTATACGTGCAGGCTGGGACTGGGGCATACGCCTCTTCGGACGTCGAGACGGAGGCAATCGTGAAGCAGCATTACGTCTTGGCTCCAGAACAAGCCTCCTACGAACAGTGTTAGGGCCAAGTGGGGCAATCCAAGATGGGAAATGATCCATATGGACATACATCAATCCGTGCGACATGTCCATATCGATACCCTGCATGTAAGGGAGTTGTAACTCCACCTCGGTGGGCTTTACCAGTGCGCATATCGGCTGTGAAAAAAATAGGAAAAATTTAATGTAATTACGACAAAAATATTATCAATACCACTATTACTCATATGATTTCGTAAAAAAAATGAAAATTACCTTGGGGCTGTCAAATAACACCACCGCGCTCAAGGCCCTCTTGGGGCATCTAACTCGTCTGCCCCTAGGATAGCCATCCAACCCAGAGGCCTGGGCAAGGTCCCGGCAAGAGAAGGAATAGCCTCAAATGCCCATAATTGTATCAAACAAAAAACAAATAAGCAATTAACCTGATTAGAGTATGAAATGCTAGTGTTAATAGATGAAATACATGTTTAACTTATATATACATGTATAGGGTAGATGTAGGCATATATGTGGAACTGGACGTCTCTCTTAGGATTAGCAGGTGCTCGGATCCCAGTAAAAATCAAGATAATGGGGGAGGCGCCCATACACGTAGGAGCTCCATGGGAATGCCCTAAACCCGGGGGCATCCTCAACCAAGGTCCACAACCATAATGGTACGGTGCCACGCGGATCGAAAGATAACAAATACCCCGTGACGAACAAGATATACGCCATCTTCAGATTTTCCTCTGGTCTCTCTCTAAAATGACCCGCTTTGAAATGCGGCACTGCCTTTGACGGTATCAAGGACTCCCCATTGAAAAACCGTCGATATACTCCTCCTTCCGGAGGAATATGATGTGAGGAGCATGTGTCAATCGATGAGGGGCCAAAGCGTAGCCCCGTAAACATAGCAAACTCTCGCCACCCAAATCTGAGGTTCCTCTCACCAACGCGGAACCACAAGTCCCCGGTTTCAGATCCCTCCACCAAAATCTGTCTACTGAGCAATCGAAGCATACCCTTGGATGTCAAGTACGCATTCGAGTCGAAGTCCATAAACGCCCCAAATGGCCCATTCCTAAAGTCATCTAAATTGCCCGACACAGTCAACTCATTTTTGATATCGGCTATCAAGTGGTGCTTGGTGTATACATTCAGTTTTCCCCTCCAATTATGTGCAGAACCCCATTTTCATTGCCAAATCTCGAAAAACACAAATACAAGTGTCGCTTGTCTGTCACATGACTCGGCTGTTCGAATCGTCAAGTCTTTCTTCGCCCCTCTCACTTCAAGCCATAAACAACATCCAAAGCTCCACTCAAAAACAAAATCCCCTATAAAACCCTAGAATTTCTACAAAAACTACAATAAATCCTAACCTAAAACAACTTCAACTAAATCAACAAAAAAACATAAAATTAAACAAAGGTGGAGTTGGAGGTTACCTGGTTATTCGCCGATTAAGTCGCCACCGTCGTCACTGCCGCCATTCAAGTCGAGGGGTGGTCGTCGTTCGAGTTTTGGGGTGGTGCCGTTCGAGTTTGATAGGAATGGTTTTGGTTGTTGGACGTTCGAGTAAGGGATTTGGAATGGAGTTGTTTTACTCGAAAATGTGAAGTAAAACTACAAAAGGGCACTTAAGTCTTTTCGCACCCCAAAATGGCTAAAAAAGATGTATTTGAAAAACATGGTTAAAAAAAATTTTCAATTGGCCTAAATGGCTAAAAAAAAAACCCACCGATAAATTTATTGTATTTTTCATTGCATTTTGTTGAACTGGAATGATAATATTTTTTTTTGTCTTGTTAATTGCAGTTGCTAATTTGTTGCAGATGGCCAAAGGACAACCAAAAAGGCAAATTAATATTGGTGATATGAGTAGTGGGGCGGGGGATGCAAATGTTCAACTTAAGAAAAGGAGAAGGGGCAGTTGTGTTGTTGGAAATATAGTTATGATGTATAGTTAGTTTAGTTTTATTGCTTATTTAATAAAGTTTTATTGCATATTTATCATAGTTTTGTATATGCATACAACATAGATAAATTTCAGTGTAGTTATACATTATAGTTTTTACCGCATATTTCATCATAGTTTTGTGTCTTTGTTAGAATGAATTTATTGTATTTATCATTTTAATTCTTATTTTTGTATCTGTTTAATTTGGTATACTAATCGAGCTTAAAATATATATACATTGAACTCATATTATCTATACATTACAATATATTTAAATAGGCAATAAAATATCTAATTTGGTATGCTAATCAGCAGTTCTTAAATATTGATATATATACAGTGTACTCATATTATCTACACATTATAATATATCTAAATATGCAGTGAAATATCCAATTTTGGTATACTAATCAACAGTTCTTAAATATCGATATATATACAATGAACTCATATTATCTATACATTACAATAAATCTAAATATGCTGTTTTTTTCTTAAATATCGATATATATACAGAAAATCATATTATCTATACATTATAATATATCTAAATATGCGATGAAATTTTTATTGTCAAAATTCGTGTATATCATCTCCTAAAATTTAGGATTTCCCAACACTATTTTGGGATAAGTTTTTGGGTTTTGATTGTTATGATTTGGAAAGATTTTTATTTCCAAACTTTGTGTATATCATCTCCTAGAATTTAGGTACGTGTGATATGATCTTATATTTAAATAGTCCATTATAACCCTAATAATTATGATTAATGATTATTAAATTAATATCCAGCCATTAAATTTGGACTCTCAATTGGAAAATATCAACGATTTGGATGAATCCCCACTGTCTCATACAAGAGGGGGTGTCCCATTTGAACCATCCTCTATATATATATATATATATATATATATATATATATATATATATATATGTATATATATATATGTATATACACCAAACTTAACATCCAACTCTCTTTTTTTTGTGGTCTTTTACTCTTCTAATTAATCTATTCTTTTGTCATACCTTACCTTAATTCATAGATACATCAATGCCGTGTTCCGCTTTTAAGTTTACCACGTGTAGCATAGTGACATTAAACGTATGGGCATCAAATATAAATATTGCTAACGCTTAGAATTTCATAATTTTTGTACACATTCTAATGTGAATATTAACTATCAAAGTGCACGTAATTATGCTTATGAATAATTTAATCATGGTAATTCAAATGAAAGGTTTTGGGTCATGACAGGTGGTCACGAAGAAGAAGAGACAGATCGAACAGGCGACTGGTGGTTGGGCGTCGGCAACAGAAAACTACGCTGGTAACTAGGCTATGGGAGATATTAGGGTGCAAGTGCAAGTGTTGGTAACCAGCGGCGAGGCCAGGCCACTATAGGGCCAAGGGGGCACTGGGCCCCCCGAATTTTGAAAATTTTCATGGGTATTTTAGTAATGTAGTTTATAACTTCGGAAAAAATACAAAAAATAAGAAAACTTTGAGTCTTGATCATTTTTCACATTTCACAAAATTTTGTACATTTTTTTTGCTCCATTATAAACTTGAACTCGAATTTTGGCATTATTTTCTTGTGCCTCTATTTGTCTCTTTTGAGATGATTTATGGTTTATTATCAAATTCCCATTAAAGAATTCAACATTCGAGATGGGTTATTGAATGATTGTTTGGTAACATAATAAAACAAAGATGATATTTTGAAATTGTTATGCAACATTTTCAAAATATGAATCGATATACGATAAATGTTATGATATATTGATTTAATCGTATTATGTTATTTATTTTTGAATATTAAGATGTAATTGAATTAATACGACTTTATTGTTCTTATTTATAGTTTTATTTTAGTGTTGATGTATTGTATATATTTTATTTTTATATTAACGTTAGTTAGGCCCTAGAGCCAAAAAACGAACCAATTTACTTGATACTCGATTCGCAAATAATTGTTAAAAACTCGTTTGTGCTCGGTTCCTTAACATAATGAACCAAATTTGAACACGTTTTTTTGTTCGATAAGACGTAAAGCTCGGCTCGAGCTCGAACTAGACTCAATTAGTAAAAAACAATAAAACATGTGTAAAAATATCAAGTTACTCAAACTTGATTCTTGTTCAGCTTGACCAAAGCTCGTTGGAGCTCGATTCGATTAATAATCAAACGAAGTTCAAACACAACTTTTAAATCTCGATTAAAATTCAAATAAGTTTGAACAGTTCTATGTTTGGCTCGATTCGACTTCTTTACACCTCTAACTGGGCCCCCCTACACGTAATTTCTGACTTCGTCGCTGTTGGTAACCAGCGAAAAAATGAAACAAAAATTAGAGCCAAACAAAATGTCCAAAAATTAGTGACAATGTAAAAGTCGCCCCTAATTATAACCAATAGCAACGATAATGGAGAAAATCAACTCAGAAGATAATGGAGAGGCAAATGACCTTGTTCAGTTGCTTCCAGGACTTAGACCCAGCTACAGGATTCCATTCCTAGTGCATTTAAAGAAAGACATTATGTGGGACGATTTGATGTTGTGCAGGTATGTTCTTTTTCTTCTTTCTGAACTTAGGAAATTTGTTTTCTTATCTTTTTATCATTCATTATGTGCTTATTGTTACATGCATGACTAAAAACTCATTTCTCTATTTTTAGGTGGCAAGTTCCAAGACTGATCTTCGATTAAATTATTTCCAACCACCTTTCAAGATGAGGACGACACTCGAGAATTTGAAGTCAAGATTATCTAAGAAGCTAATTGGGTTGGATGATGTTATCCTTAAGATAACGTCTGCTTTGTCAAAACAAGAATATCTTCAACAAGCCCTTTTAGTTCATTTTTCTTTCTGGGACTTCATGGTTACGGAAGGACAAAACTTGCAAAGGCTCTTGCAGATGAATTTTTTGATGACAAAGACCGACTTATGAAACTTGATATGGTCGTAGTATCAGGATCCATATTGTCTCTCACGCCTCATTCCAATTCTCGACATGTTATATATGACTAAATATAATGTTTTCTAGTATTTCCTTAATGATTGCTAATTCCTAGCTTATAATTGATAGTGATCAGTTGGATATCGTCATCTAAGAAAATACCTTACATCTTTTAGGGATAAAAGACCTGGCAAGGTTGTCATGTTTGATAATATAGAGAATGCTGATAGTTGTTGTAATGAGGTTCTTATTAAGATATTGAAGGATGGTATTCTGACAGATGAAAAAGGCGTGGGTATTAATTTCTCATGTGATATACTTAATTGTTTCATCACATATTGGGCATGAAAGGCTTACATATTGTCTATGCTTTTGGAATACCATGCCAAAAATCCTTTTTCCAAATAATATTAAAAAAGCCCACGCTCCTTCATCGAGGATGCGCCTTGACCAAAAAAAAAAAAAAAAAAAAGGATTTCGATGGTTGTGAGTTGCATCCCTTTATGTTAAGTTATGTGTTTGTAAACCTTCAACTCGATTGTGCATCTAAGAAAATGTGGTTAGATAAAAGTTTTTATCATAATTTTGTTTAATTGTGTTTTTACATCAAAATAATATCCCCAAGTGTTATCCAAATATTTCTAATCATTTTAAATTATTTCTCGTAGTATTATCTTGAGGTTTACTTTTTCGATTATTTAAAACAATTCGTTTCGGGCGATATAAAAAGTGATATTTATGTTTTAAAGTGTTTTTACTTTTACCGAATACCATCAAGGTAAAACGGTGCCCGAAAAATAAAGTCGGAATTTTTTGTCGGACCAAAAATTCCCTAGAATAGGTTGAACAATCGAGCCATAGGTTGACCGGTGCCTGATTATCTCTCTCAAAGTTTCTATAGCACAAAATTTCCATGTAAGGGTCGACCACATGGGTTGACCAATGTTAGAACCGAACAAATAAAAAAATAAAAAAATAATTTCAAAAATTTTCAAAAATTTTAAAAAAAAAATAATGCTGCAATTAAAATTGAACTACTTATTACTATATCTAAGTAGAATCCATCAATCCCAGGAAACGGCGCCAAAAACTCGTTTGCCAAAAATGTCTGGATCATACAACTGCAAGTGTACAGTGTAGTTTATAGAATAATGACAAGCAAGGTCGCATCCTCAGTGATTAATATGTGAAATACTTAGGCAACAATAACATCATATTCCAATTTTATTGAAGCGGCTGAATATCCAATTCAAGTAAAAATCGAAAATAAAGAAATAAAAGAAATAAATTTGCGAACCCCACAAGTAATTTCAACAACTACAGGAGCAACCTTAGGCACGTAATCTCAATATGTTTCTTCAATATTAAATCCAATTAAAGTATTAAAACCAATTCATGTAATTCTATGGGTTCAATTCCTAAGATAGTTTATTCCCCCTCCCGGTCGGCGCATAAATAGTAGATTAATAACAATTGTAGGTCTCCCGACTCGATACAACTATTATTAACTCCAAAAAGATCTATGAATTGAATGACTCCCCACAAACAATTGTAGGTCTCCCGACTCGATACACCCATTTATGTCTGAATTCGATTTTCGTCTTTGTTAGAACTCTTCTTCCGAATTTTGCACTAACAAATATGACATGCAAATTATTGGCCAAATAAAAAGCAATTAAGAATAAGCACTCAAATTCATAAAATAAAAACCATGAATCATTTAAGAAAACAATTAATCAATATTTAACATAAATCCACAGTTTCGATTATGCCTCTAAGATCCAAAAGATTAGCCTAACATTGATAATAACATCATAGACAAATTCAAAATCAACATTATGACATCGTTTAAGCCACGACAAGATATCTAGACATAGAAAGAAAACCCTTCTTGTCGGTGGATTACCCTCCTAAGCCCCGATGCTCTTGTGCTCCGTAGATGCGAAAGGCCTTGTGGTGTTCTTCGCGACCTAGCATTCGTCTCCCGAGAAGACTTGAATCTTGTGTTCCTACATAATTTGATGTGTTGTATGTTGTATTGATGAATGAATTTTTGTGCAAGCCTTGGGTCCCTTTTATAGATGCTTGGAGAGATCACCTGTAGATTTGGAATGGGAAAATAACTCCGGAAAAACGCATTTGGCAGAGTCCCACATGGCCGTGTGGTGTATTGCGCAACCCTTTCCCACACGCCTGTGTGGGTCTACACGGTATGGCCGTGCATCAAGGTTCCGTCCCCTGTTTCTTCCCTTTCTTCACACGGTTGTGTCACTCCACACCGGCATTTTCACACGGCCATGTGACACCACACGGTCCGGCCGTGTGAAGTGTTTTTGTCCATTTTCTTTGTCGTTTTGATCTTCTCTTCGCATATGTCAGTCCTACCGGGCATTCCAACTGATATTTCTCCGTTTTAAGCTTCATTTCCTGTAAAAAGTTACAAGAATATGTAGTATCATGCCCTTCTAAGGAAACCAAGTAAAAACATATTAAATATGCGTACAAATGCATCAAATATATAATGTTTTAAGCCTCAAAATGCACGTATATTTTACACACATCAATATACTTTGCCATTGGCCGAAGCCACACATATACTTTGATCTTGGCCGAAGCCATCACATATACTTTGCCATTGGCCAAAGTCATCACATATACTTTGCCATTGACCGAAGTCATACTTTGCCATTGAAAAGAAGTCATACTTTGCCATTTGGCCGAAGCCTACTTTGCTATTTCACATAAATAAACATAAATTATTTACATATAATATGCACATCAAGTTCAACAATTATAATCACATTGTCAAACATATAATTCTTAAAATTATACATGGTATATGTTTAATAAAGACAATTAAACTTTGCACTTAAAAAAAAGTGTAAAGAAAAATCCTTACCTCAAATGCAGTTGATAGTTGTACGAAGCCTGAAGTTAGAAAGCGTAAACGTATAGTTCTTCGTCACCTACAATAAATATTGGTATAATTAAGTGATTGAAAATAAGTTCCAACTCGAATTCAAGATACAAATGCTTATGTAATAAGCTAGGGCTCCTAATAGGTGAAATTTAACCATAAATATAAGTTTCGGAGCTATTTTGAAAGAAAACAGAAATAAATTTAGTTTTTGGACCAAAATGAAAAAGAGTGGGGTTGAAATGAAATTTCCAGAAACTCCAACTTAGTCCCAAGGGCTAAATTATAATTTCTGAACATCAACTAGGATTTGTGGTTAAACTGACAAGACCTAGGACTCAATTGAAAGTTACTGAAACATTGATCATCGGAAAAATAACTAATTGAAACTTTAGGGAACCAAATCGAAAAACTAAAATTGCCATCAAGTCCAATTTTTTATTAAATTCCCAATAACCAGCCCCCCAACTCCAACCCCCAAAATCGAAATAGCACCCCCTCACAATCACCATCTTACAATCTCGTCATCCGCCATCAATCCCTCTCCCTCTTGCGTCCTCGACCGGCAGCGGCGAACACATTACCGATGGAACATGGCAGTCCGTCGCCCCTCCCCCACACGCACACGTACACCTCTGAAAATCGCGCACACGCACAATTATTGTTTCACTCCCACATAAATATAGAAATCACTAACTTCACCACCACTGCACACACACCTCATTATCATCACAAGTCCAACTATTTTTGGTTGACAACAAAACATTAGAATTGATATAAGGAGGTATAACTTACTTGATAAAAAATTAAGTTTTTCCATTTTTGCAAAAGTGGCAGCAAGATTTGGAGAAAATGAGAGTATGATGAATAAAACGTGGGAATGTTGGAAGTTTACTAGGCTAACCAAGAATGTGGGATAATGATTTGGGAGTGGTTAACTGAAAACGTGGTTGGGGGATGTGGGAGAAAAGGAAGGGAGAAGTTTCCCAGTTTCAAAATTCCTCTAATTAAGGGATATAAACCTATCTAAATAGGTTTTAAGAAAAATTTGATAAAACTTCTGAAAATATTTAAGTACATATATATATATATATATATATATAGGATTTGGATCTGGTGATTACACATAACTTATGTGAGTACACGAAACCAAATCTGAGGCATTGATTTAATTTTTAAACGGTTGAGATTAAACAAATTTTACCATTTTTTAATATATAACTTAATTAAAAAAGGACTTTTTGGTAATTTTAATTAAGATCAGTTTTTGGGAGAGAAGTTATTTTTGGTAGTGGGCTACAAATTAGGAACGATTTTTGGGGGACGTGTGTTACCTAAAATCTTGCATATTTTTTCATCTTTGGTAAACAAGAGTCATATTATCAAAGAAAAGTCTTTCTTCCCCAAGAGTTCTCTCTGTAAACAACCCCAAAATCATCCATACTGTGAGAAAAACTAATCTCCATTTTTCATTCTTCAATAGTTCTTCTCCCTGCAAACCATTTCCAACTTCATCCTTATCGTGAGGAGTTCTTTTTCATTATTACATCCCGTCCTTATGAAATACTAGCAAATGTGAAAAATCCCAAATTGCCGTAAAACCCTTAGTTCAAAAATCAAAAAATCAATCTCCTCCATCGGTCGAAAATCAAACTCAAAGTTGAACAAACTCCACTTACATCACTTAGGCATTTAGAATTTTCCCCGGAAAAGCGCTTTTGGAAAACCCCCATTTCTTGAAAAAACCCCAAATCATTAAATACTCCGGATTAAATCTGTGGTTTTTCGACTCGGCAACAACGCGATTCGAGTGTTATTCGAGGAGGTAGCAAAATTTCAATCTGCACATTCACCCTCATTGTCTGTGGGCTTTTTGTTATTTTTTATTTACTGATTTTACTAGTTGAAAAAACAAAGTTAGCAGACAGGGAGATTGTTTAACGAGGCTTTCAACTGCTTATTATTGTTGATAATTATGCTTATGTATGTTTTATATTATGCTCTCAAATTAGGGGTAATTGGTATTGCCATGTTTTTTCTAAAGGTCAGGGGGATTGCATATTGATGTTTTCAACTGCTTATTGTTGTTGATAGTTATACTTATCTATAGTTTGTTTTCTGTTTATACATACATGTCTTATATTATGCTTATGCTTGGTTGGTTTTTATGCTTATAAATGTTTTGTTTGTTAATATATGATTTATATAAATGATTAGTATCTTTTTTTTTTATAGATTTTCTGTTGGAAATGGCAAAAGATGTAATGAGCGAGCAGATGAAGTCGGTTTTGGGACGGGCGAAGCAGTTTGCTAGATCGAGTTATGGTCACAACGAAACATTGTTGTTTCATACTTTTGATCAAAATGTTGAATGTTGTAGTAATTTATAGCCATTTTAAATATGGTTGGTTTTGGCGTGCATGCGTAGTTGATATAGGAATATTTTCTAGTTATTGTCGTATTTATTTTCGTGGTTTTTAGATACTGTAAGCAGAATTCAATTGCTTTGTAAGAAGAATTCAGTTGTCTTGTAAGCAAAATTCAATTGCTTTGTAAGCAGAATTCAATTGCTTTGTAAGCAATTATTTTGATGGTTTAGGTATTGTAAGCATAATTCAATTGCTTTCTAAGCATCATAACATCCTTTCACAAGCAATACTTTACGCACAAATAAGCAATTGAACATATGGGACTGCAGTAACCAAATTTTGCAAAAATGTTGAATAATTTACTCGAAAAGCACTACAACAGTCACAAATAAGTTGAGTACATAGTAGTAATAAGCATTACAATAACCACACATAGGCAATTTGTAATATGTGAATACGCAGTATTAAACAAATAAATAAGCAGTCACAACATATTCTCGAACACATACTTTTTTTTTATTTATTATGAATTATTTTTAAAATGGTATTCCGTTGTCGATATTATCAAAATTCATTCCTTCTTTTGGAGTCATATTTTCGTCACATTCTGGTATCCAGTTCGGAGATGAATTTGATATTATTTCAATCCGTTGTTGTGACACATGTGCAATCCCAACTAATTCAAACAAAAAAAATATTTATGCAACATTTAGAATATACATAAGCGTATAGTTATGCACATGTAAGCAAATGTCTAGCCATAGCTAAGCAAAGTACTGAGTTAGAATAAATGAGGATGTAATCAAAATTTTGAATACATACAAGCAAGTATTCGTGCATAAATAAGGAACATTTTAGTATCACCCAAGCAAATTTCTAAGTTGAAAAAACCGTCAACGATTGAATGAATAAGAGTTCATATAAGTATAAGTTTTTAATTTTTGCATAACATGATAGTTCTTCTCAAACAACTTATTATTAATGTGAGAGTTTAAAACACAGTAATAATTAGCAGCATTTTGCATACGTGCAAGCAAATATTTAAGCACATATAAGCAAAACATTTTGACCATATCCAGTAATTTTTTTAAAAAAAATGGATATCACGAAATTTCATGGTATTTACTAGATTTAGCACATGGAGTTAAGGAAACATATCATCAAATTTGTTTGGAAATTAACTACACAACGTGGGTTAAATGAAGGATGCCACCAATTGTGGGTAACTATGGGATTTACTAGATTTAGTCAACCTTCCTATTTCTTATGTGGACTAATTTGCCCTCAAATTGACTTTACATTTATTTTATTAACATTAATCGAATTAATAATTGCCATTGAAATAGGTAGATATGTGGTGTGGATTTGGTCATGTCTTATAATAGAGGGTCCATATAACCCTCATATATATTTTTATAAAATATAATATGGAAAATAGGTCCTCCTACTTGGGGTGAGTCCATGGGGACACATCCTCATAGATCAACATTTTGGGTGGTCTAGATGTTTATTTTTTTTATTTCACAATTAAAAAGGGTAGGGTTAATTTGACACTTTAGAATCGATTACTAAGATTTCATTCATTTCAAATTTGTTTGGAAATGTAATAGGGTTATTGCATGTAGTTAATGTATCTGTGATGCATGTGTAGTTAATTCATTGAATGTAGTATGCCGCTTATATAGTATGGGTTTGTTGCTTATGATTAATGTATTCTGTGGTGCATACGTAGTTTATATTCGTTTCATTAATATTCATTTGCTTATATAGTATGAGTTTGTTGCTTATTTAGTTAATGTATCTAGATTTAGTCAATGTAGTATAGACTTTTGCTTATGTGTACTTTGTTTGACTTGCTCAATGTATTCGTTGAGTGTATATTTGTTGCTTATGTAGTATCATTTATTTGTTATTAAATGGTATATAAACCATGATCTACAAGAAATTAATAATTGCCATTGAAATAGTGCGTTGAAGAAGAATGATGAATGATTACACAAGTTAAAGAAGAAAAAGATGAGATTTGTTCACGTTGATTTTGGTCCTATTGTTCATAATGTGATATGAATATTGGAATTTTGTAGGATGACTAATTTATTTCTCTAATTACCAACATTTAATCTGAATTTTTAGCTCTAAAATCACAACCATTGAAAAATCTAGATATGTGGCTATATGGACTTATATATATATATATATATATATATATATATATATATATTAAGAATAAAATAGAATAATTAATAAATAGTGAAAATAATAAAAGAATAAATATGTAATTAATGGTATTACAGATTTGGTGGAAGTGGAGCTTATCTAATTCGATTTTGGTGAGTTTGACTAAATTTGAGTTGTGATAAATATTTTTTATATGAGTGGACCAGAATGGGCTTATTTAAAATGGGTTGATAGTGATCCAACAGTATTATCTTGATATAATAAAAGAAAAAAAATATTAAGACTAATAATGATATTAAATTATAATATTACTAATAATAATCATAAAAGATGATAAGACTCAAATTTGATAAATAAAATACTACATGATTTTTAAAATCTGAAAAAATACTTATACATGCTTAATAAAATGGAACCCTTTTAAAAATAAATCATCACGCCAGCTAGATAGATAAATAAACCTAAAGATTTTCTTATATCGGACCAACATTAAAATTCCTAAAATCCATAATTAACTGATCCAAATATAAAAATTATGGAGTGTTATATCTATAGTTATTCATTCGTGTGATAAAAATATGAAGGAAATATTATCAAAATTTTCAAACTAGTTGAATTGTGCCCTGGTAAAAATTCAGATAAAAATTCTCCTCTAAACTTAAAAAAACTATTATAATATATATATACTTTATAAAAATATAAATAAACTTTTATTCTTATTTTTTTATATGAAAGAATAAAATAATTAATACAATGTAATAATAATAGTAATAATATTAACATAAATTACATATATAGTGGAACTCAATCTTATTTAAATGGATTTTGGGTTTTAATAGAAAAAATAGAACTGGACCATTGAATTACTTGAATTAAATTTGATTGATGGTGGCCCAACAGCAATATCTAAATATAACAAAGGAAGAAGTATTAAGACTAATAATAATACTAGTTATAATATTATTAATAATAACATAAAACATGATACATATCAAATCTTGAGTTGGTATTACAGTTGGACTAATTGACGATGTCGTTAAGTCGGAGATGGTGTCATATAGTTCATTTATCCATACATTTCTAATTTGTTTAGTGTACAAGGCAACTGGGTATCATTCTATCTATGTTGCATCAATTCTTCTGTTTGGAAATGAAGTTTCTATACTTATTGAAGTCTGTTAAACGTTTTCTTATTTCACTTTTTTGCTCTGAAGGAATTTAATATAAGACATTACAACACAAATTACAACACAAACTCTTTACTCAACAGCATAGAAGATGATGCAGGCGACAAAGATGTGATAGTAAGGTACTACAATTGCATTCTTGTTAAAAGAACTTGTGCATCCAAACTCTAATGTGTTATGTTAAGTTTCCTGTTTTTTCTTTATTCATTTATTAGGAGATTCATAATCCTTGTTTTTTCTCCCTTGATCTTGAGTTCAAGTTGTAACTACAAAATTGATTACTAATGACTTTGTGCTATAACCTCTGTAGGTTGTAGTCATACTTTTTCTTCAAAACCCCAGGATGCTCTCTTCTCTCTCTTCTCCCAAATCCTGTGGCCGTGCCTCCATGATTTTTCCGGTGGCTTTCCCGGGCGTTGGGATACAAGCCGCCGATTATGATGTTTGCTCCTTTGCTATACATCTTGTTCTCCGTTAGTTTTCTCCTCTACGAGTTCTCCTATGTCTTATGTGGATTTTGCGGTTTATTCTATTGATTCGTCGAATCTCTTACTTGGGGCCATAAACTCATCAAAGGTGGTCCCCATGGCAGCGGTCCCTCCTCCTAAGGTGGTTTCAAATTGTGGTCCCTCCTCCCAAGGTGGTTACAACGGTGGTCTCTCCTCTCCTTCAAAGACCAACACTCGGCAACAGCGTGGTCACCTCCCCAAAGTATTCGCTATACAAAGGGTGATGACCCACTGGGCGCCGTCTGTCGTCTGCATGGAATCCCTTCAACAGCCCCCGATAAAGAGTCATTTCCAAGGATGCACCTCAAATTGTTGGAATCTCTCCCCCAATGACATCCGATTATGAATCGAACCCGCGACATTTGGCTCATAATACTAATGCTCAATCCCATTTTGGCCATTCTTTTGCAAAAATTATTTCCTACTACTCACCACAATATGGATTGGACGACGCAGGCCCAAGGTAATTTTACAACACTTTCGCATGTTGTTGCTGGTAAATCTCATTCTATCCCTAAACCTGTTAGAAAGAGAGATTATTATTCAGTTACGATTGATGAAAACGTTTATCAACAACGCCTCACCGAATTTTCTTATTCATTGATTGGAAGGGTGATTTTGGGCAAGGGTAACAAACTATGGGCGACTATGCTTCTGCATAAACGCCTATCAGATTTATGGGGAATTAAAAATGAATGGAAACTAATCTCCCTGGGTAAGGGATTTTATTGTGTCAAGTTCTTGAATGCGCAGGATAGAGCTCGAGCCCAAACACGTATTAATTGGGCACTCAATCTATGAACTATTAGGCTTTCTCCATGGGTCCCGGATTTTAATCCGTACAAGGTACATACGTCGGTGGCAAGTGTTTAGGTCCGAATCTTCGAGCTCAGTTTGGAGTACTGGGATCCTAATACCATCTTGGGGATCGCAAGTGCAATTGGAAATCCGATACAGATTGATCAACGATCGCTTGACGGCTCTCTGGGAAATTTCATTCGGGTATTAATGGATATTGATCTGTCGAAACCGTTGGAGGATACATCATGGTAGAAAGGGTTGGCCAATGTTCCTTTGTGTCAGTTACTTATGAGAAATTACCGGAATTTTGTTCAAAATACAGGGTAATGGGACATTCAACGGTTTCTTGTCGTATTACTCCCGCGGGTAACTTAACCACTGAAAGATGCGCCTCTCTTGACCAGGGACGTCCCAGGACATCAGCGGCACGTCCGAATTCTATGCAACGGGGTCGTTCCAGGGTCCATAAAGTTTATCGTCAGGTGCAGCAGGACAAGGGTAAGGCCGTTAATGACTCCATGAGAAATGTGGGTCAACAAGGTCGGGTTAAGGAGGGTGAACCTTCTTCTTCACGTATTCACACTAAGAATTCTTTTGATGTTTTGGGTGATGCTTCAGATGATGTGGCATGTGATAATACGAATTTGGAGCAAAAATCTGATAATGATAATGGGATTATGGCTTCGGAATATAATACTAGCAACACAGACAAATCCATGGTTCCTTATCAACCTCAGGCAGCAAATTTGGATGAACATGGACAGGCTTATTTGCAACGTGGAAAGAAAATAGTTTCAAATAGCCTTCCTATTAATGATTATGTCCTTAGCTCCAATGATCCTTCTAAGGGGTTCAAGGATTTGGTCGTTGCTGCCCGAAAACGTTGGTCAGATATGGCGGATGAAGAAGATCAAGATGATGTAGACAAATTGGAAGCTTTAAAGACAAAGTTAGGCGACTCTTCAACTGCTCCGATTCTCATTCACTTAAGTGATTTATCAGAAGCTATGAACGCTATGGCAATTATGGCTGGAGGATCCTGGGCAGGATACAACAGACCATTAGGAGGATACTCAAGCACGTGCAACAGAAACACATGTTAATGTCCTTCGAAAATCCTCTAGAAATAAATGTCAATCATTTCGATTGAGATTTTAAGTTATTTCTGTTGTTTCTTTTATGGTGTACTCTTTTTCCTATCAAAGGTTTTTCCCAATGAGTTTTACTTTGATAGGTTTTAACGAGACCCCTTTTTTAAAGCTCGCTGCTTGGCTTGTAAGCAGTACACTATATTTTCTTTTTTAATAATATTTTGCATTTATGCAAAAAAAAAAAAAAATACTTTTTCTTGAGCCTATTTCCCAGTTCTTAACTGAGTAGTGTAGTTGTATTGTACTCTATATATCCCGTGACGCTTTTTCGGATGTTCCCATTTATATGATCGATCCAAAAGTAGCATATCTAACACAATGATACAAAGATGGATTAGATCTGCTTTAATCGTTTTATACAAGTTTTGATTGGCTTAAAAGTGATATTTTTCAAATTACATTCATTAGACTAATAGCTCATGTTTCCCGTTGTGTACGTACTTGTCTGGCAGATATGGATCTCATGACTTTAGGAGGCTTGAAGTAGTCGTCGCGTCAGATGCTTTAAACTGTTTTCTTGCTTTTAACCCTAAACATATTTTGGTTTTTGCCAGCATCTTGGTTTCAGAATCAGATAAGCAATCATCTTCTCGTTCGTCGGTGTATTCTCACGCATGACTTTGTTGCTGTTTCGTCTGCTGTGGGATTGCATTTCGAAACTGAAGACTCCTGCATCTTAGGTTTTAGATTTTCATTTCGTATATGCATTTTTTAGAAACATTCGTATTAGGGATTCAACTTGATTGAAGTTAATGTTTGAATCTTTATTTGGCAATTTTGTGTTTTAAAAAAATAAAAATTGATCATAGCATTTTTTTAGGGATAATTACAAAAACACCCCTGAGGTTTGGGCTAATTACAAAAAAACCCAGAGGTTTCAAAATTACAAAAAAACCCATCAAGTTTGATTATGTGTTAAATATAAGGGGATAAGTGTAGTATTTTTATTAATATCATGGGGTTTTTGATATGTTTTTTTGCTTATGAAGGGTAAAAATGTAAGACGGAATAAAACCTCAATGGTTTTTTTGTAATTTTCAAACATCTCTTGGTGTTTTTGTAATTAGCCCAAACCTCAGGGGTGTTCTTGTAATTATCCCTTTTTTTAACTTAATTCCATTGAATATGTTTCTTTTCATTATTTTCGTACTGATGTGCCACACTGCCACTTCATACATTAGGATTACTAGTTTGGATCTCATTTCTTAGAACTTAAAGGTTAACTTGATTTACTTTAGAATTTCTATGGAATTACTTGTGTTAATAATTGGCTTGGTAATGTTTTTACGTGATGTATTGATTGAAATTTTTTACATCTATGTGTTGCCACACATGTTATATGAAATATAGAAGAAAATTAGTTGGTTACCAAAATAATGTGTCTGTTTGATGGGTTGGGTTGGCAAATATGTGCTTGTGTAGTGTAAATGACCAACTTGGCTTCCAGCTGTCAATCCTTGGTTTCTTGATTTGTACACTTGTATTTGATTGATTGCGATTAAACATGCAGTTTTTAGAATGAATCATACTCGCTTCTCTATAGATACGTGAAATTGCTACACAAACAGACTAGTATTCCTTTGGCCATTGTAGTATTCGTGAATGTTTTTTTAATATTCATTTTTTTTTGAATAAATACAAAATATTATTAAAAAAGAAAATATAGTGTATTGCTTACAAGGAAAGCAGCGAGCTTTAAAAAAGGGGTCTCGTTAAAACCTATCAAAGTAAAACCCATTGGGAAAAACCTTTGATAAAAAAAAGTACCCAATAAAATAAACAACAGAAATAACTTAAAATCTCAATCGAAATGATGGACGTTTATTTCTATAGGATTTTCGAAGGACATTGGCATTTGTTTGTGTTGCGTGCTTGAGTATCTTCTTCCCGATGGTCCATTTGTATCTGTGGAATATGGCCCATGATCCTCTAGCCACAATTGCCATAGCGTTCATAGCTTCTGACGAATCACTTAAGTGAATGACAATCGGAGCAGTTGAAGAGTCGCCTAACTTGGTCTTTAAAGCTTCCAATTTGTCTGCATCATCTTGATTGTCTTCATCCGCCATATCTGACCAATGTTTCCGGGCAGCAACTGCCATAGCCTTGAACCCATCAGAAGGATCATTGAAGCTAATGACATAATCATTAAAAGGAAGACTATTTGAAACTATTTTCATTCCACGTTGTAAATTACCCTATCCATGTTCATCCAAATTTGTTGCATGCGGTTGATAAGGAACCATGGCTCTGTCTGTGTTGCTAGTTTTATATTCCGAAGCCATAATCCGATTCTCATTATAAGATTTTTGCTCCAAATTCGTATTATCACATACCACATCATCTGAATCAGCACCCAGAACATCAAAAGAGTTCTTAGTGTGAATACGTGAAGAACAAGGTTCACCCTCCTTAACACGACCTTGATGACCCGCATTTCCCATGGAGTCATCAACGGCCTTGCCCTTGTCCTGCTGCACCGGATGGTAAACTTAATTTACGGACCCTGGAACGACCCCGTTGCATAAAATTCGGACGTACCGCTGATGTCCTGGGACGTCCCTGGTCAGGAGAGGCGCGTCTTTTAGTGGTTGAGTTACCTGCGGGAGTAATACGGCAAGAAACCGTTGAATGTCCCGTTACCCTGCATTTTGAACAAAATTCTGGTAATTTCTCATAAGTAACTGACACAAAGGAACACTGGCCAACCCGTTCTACCATGATGTGCTCCTCCAACGGTTTCAACAGATCAATATCCACTAATACCCGAATGAAATGCCCCAGAGGGCCGTCAAGCGATCGTTGATCAATCTGTATTGGATTTCCAATTGCACTGGCGATCCCCAAGATGGTATTAGGATCCCAGTACTCCAAACCAAGCTCGAAGATTCGGACCCAAACACTTGTCACCGACGTGTGTACCTTGTACGGATTGAAATCCGGGACGCATGGAGAAAGCCTAATAGTTCCCGGATTGAGTGCCTAATTAATATGTGTTTGGGCTGGAGCTCTATCCTGCGAATTCAAGAACTTGACACAAAAAAATCCCTTACCCAGGGGGATTAGTTTCCAATCATTTTTAATTCCCCATAAATCTGATAGGCGTTTATGCAGAAGCATACTCGCCCATGCTTTGTTACCCTTGCCCAAAATCACCCTTCCAATCAATGAATAAGAAAAATCGGCGAGGCGTTGTTGATAAACGTTTTCATCAATCGTAACTGAATAATAATCTCCCTTTCTAATAGGTTTAGGGATAGAATGAGATTTACCAGCAACAACATGCGAAAATGTTGTAAAATTACCTTGGGCATGCGTCGTCGAATCCATATCGTGGTGAGTACCTGAAACAATTTTAGCAAAAGAATGGCCAAAATGGGAGTGAGCATTAGTATTATGAGCCGAATGTCGCGGGTTCGATTCATAATCGGATGTCATTGGGGGATAGATTCCAACAATCTGAGGTGCATCCTTGGAAACAGCTACTGGGCAGGGGCCTGTTGAAGGGATTCAATGCAGACGAGAGAAGGCGGCCCAGGGGTCATCACCCCCTATATAGCAGAATACTTTGGGGAGGGGACCACTGTTGCCTGAGTGTTGGCCTTTGAAGGAGAGGAGGGGACCAATGTTGTAACCACCTTGGGAGAGACCACAGTTGAAACCACCTTAGGAGGGGGGACCGCTGCCAAGGGGACCGCTGCCAAGGGGACCGCCTTTGATGAGATCATGGCAGATGCAAGTAAGAGATTCGAATGATCCATAGAGTAAACCCTTGCCACAAAATCCACATAAGACATAGGAGAACTTGTAGAGGAGAAAACCAACGGAGAACAAGATGTAGCAAAGGTGCAAACATCATAACTGGCGGCTTGTATCCCAACACCGGGGAAAGTCGCCGGAAAAGTCATGGAGGCACGGACATAGGGTTTGGGAGAAGAGAGAGAAGAGAGCATCCTTGGGTTTTTTCTCCCTCTAATTAAGATGTCGGGATCTGGATTTTGAAAACCATTTTTTTAATATTCATTACTTATCTCTAATTTTTTATTTTTGTGATTATACATCTTATATTATGTCTGCCTCTATTGCTATTTTAGATCATCTATTATATAGAATGCCTCGCACCAGTAATCAACTCATAAGAAGAATGCCTAGCACCAGAATGTGTGCCCCCTGTGACCATTCTGCAGAAACATTCGACTATGTGACAGTGAAATTAACTAATACCAATTTGTGGTGTACTAAAATCTATGGCATGTTTTATTTTTATTAATTAAATATCCCATGAGCTTCTCCATATGTTACTTTTAATTCAGTTCTACATGTCATTCTATTATTAGCATAACATAATCTGAACTGAGATTATATATGTTCCATTTGAAGTTTGGATGTGAAACTTAATAAGATTCGGTAAACATATGGTTACTATAGTGTGGGCCCTTTTAGTATCTGAAGGTATGGAGGAATATTGATTCTTAATACATGTTGTGTGAGTTAAGTGCAGTTTCTTATGCATATATGATTTTTGATTACAAGTTACCTCAAAATTATGCTTTAAATTGATTCCAACCAAATTGCTAGTCCATTACCCACACAAACGAGGATTTTAAAGGTAGAACAATATCATTATGATAAAATCCAAAAAATGATTAAAACAAATTAGTCACTCCTCAAACAAACCAGTTTTATGTAGTGACTAGGGCTTGGAGAAAACTATTTATAGTCGGGGCATTATCATCTTTTGTCGCCGTAATTTGGATTGCTAAATGCAAAATTGGTGTGGACACTAGATCAAGGTCATGGGGATATTCATCGAATCGAATTTTGAATTATTCGGTTTCCTCGAATCAAAAAGTCGAATGCAATTTTTAAAACCTTAATTCAAAATTCGATCCTAATTCGATTAATGTCAAATCAAATTTAATTGAATTGGATTTGTAGATCTTTGAATTGAATTTGAGTCAATCCAAAAATTCAAATTTACCGACAAACTAGGCACAATTATGTTTTAGTTCCATATTTTTAGATCCAAAACCCATATTATTCAAGTAAAATTTTAATTTTATTTTTAACAAAAGAATTCTATAATGAAACAAAGACATACGCAAACCATATAAATTATCAAAACTATATTGTCATTTTAAAGATATTACAAAAACGAAAGACATATTACTTGTAAGGTTGAAATCTATTAAAATCAAAAGCATATTGTTCTTTTTTGAAATAAAAACATATTGTTCTTTTAAGTTTAAACAGATCATAAGACAATTCAAAAACTACAAAACAAAAATACTGAAACTTTGAAATAAGGTTGAAATGTGAAACTAGCTTTGACCAATAATATACTTTTACTACAATAATTTTATTATAATAGCCATGTGAAATTATATGTTGTTTATACATCAATTAATTATATTATTTTTTATTTGGAAAGGCAATTTGTATATGTATAATGTTAAAAATATATAATATATAAATCAAAGTTTGAATTATAATTGCATTTAAATCAATCACGAATTCGAATTGAATACGAATACGAATCGATATTCAAATCGGATTTACTCGAATTTCACCTTGAATTAGGATTTTAGAATAGAATTCGAAAAAATTCTCCAATTCGCTATTCGATTCGTATATTCATATTCGAAATTCGAGTTAATTCTAAATTTGATTTCAAAATTCGAGTTGATTCTAAATTCGATTTCGAAATTCAAAAATCCTAATTCACAATTGAGATTCGAATTTGAGTTGATTCGAATTTCGAATTGGTTCGAAAAATGAACACCCCCTACCTGCAATCCATATGAAATGACCTTGCATGTTCAGTTTTATGGATAGAGTCAACTTGAACCAAACACTGCAATGAGGTGGATATGGAATAAAAGTGGTCATTATCCCCCCATTATGCCCAACCAAACAGGCCTGAGATTAACAGTTAAAGTTGATCCATGTTTGGGCATTAATTTTCGCCCAAGTAATTTCCTAAAATAAAATATTGGATTTTGATTTGTTTTACCTTTCTAGACTTATGGTAAGATTGAGTTGTAAATAGATTAGGAAAGATTTCATATTGATATGGTATAGATATATTAGGACTCTTTGATATTTATCTTGTTTCCTAACATAAGTGATATACTTGCCATATATTTGTATATATCTTCTTTCCATGTTTATTACGACTCTTTGGAAGGTCTTGGACATCTATAAAAGAGAGAAGGACGTCCATAATCTAGACACAAGAAATATACCAGAGCTACAAGAGTCTTGAGAGAGTTAAGTGTCATACAAGCACAAGGATTCTCACTGCCCTGGATGCGATCTCGAATGTGACTACATCTGAGATCACATTCAGCCCTGCAGTTGTGTTTGTTAGGTTTTTCATCCATTGTTTTTTTTATTGTAATTAACGAAGTTCACACATGTCTATTGTTGGATGAGTTGAATTACTTAGACCAGATATACTCTAGATAGGAGTTTTTCATTGAGTTTCTACTAGTTGGATTTGAGTATTTTTGTATACGGAATCAAATAGTTTTTACTAGTGGAAAGTTTTGCCATATTGGCACGTCTACAAGCTTGTTGGCCTGTAGACAATTTTTATTTCGTGTGTCTCTTTATTGTTTTCAAAATTCCGCTGCATGTGATTGTGAATGTGACCACATCTGCAATCACATCCTTACTCTGCAAAACTTTTGATAAATATCCGTGCTATAATTCTTTCAATCCATATTCCATCACTATTACAAGGTTTTTTTTAGCAAAATACAACATTTTCCAAACAATATTGAAAAAACAAGGTGTTAGAAACCCCATGCGGTTGTACAAAGAAGCTTAATCCAATATTGTTGCGCTTCCTAATTTTTTTTTTATTTTTGGAATCTATATATATAAAGAGACTATTCTTAGAATAGTAACCTGAATATTTTCCTACCTAAATCACATTACAAAAAAAGGTAATAAAATTATATTATAATAAGTGTTTGGGATTTGATTATTTTTTATGTCAACTTTATTTAAATAAATTACTCTTTAAAATTATATAAAATAAACTTTTCAAATTTGTGTGTGTACTGCTGTGAGGCCCCGAATTTTAACAACGTGAGGTAAGATGTTATGTAGTGATTATTTATTCGGCTATGTATCACAAACCTATTATTAATGAACGCGATTCTACTTTTATTTATTTCTTCCAACGTCAATTACACATTTTGCATTTTTGAGCTTAGCAATTTTATTTTCTCCTCTAGTATTAATACTTGATCGAATGAATACGACTTTAGAAATATTGGACCCTCGATAAATTAGAAATATATTCCAATCCCTATCCAAATATTTCACCATATTCTATAATTCATTTCCCCAACAACTTCCAATTAATTTTTTTAAAAAATACATATTTCTTATTTCACATCTTTAATTTTAAAATTTAATATTTAAGTATAAATATTTATACATTTTATTTTTCTTCAATTTTATAAAAGAAAAGAAAATTAAATATTTTTTTTTCCTAATTTTCGAAAATACCCTTTAAATAGGGAGGTTATTTATATTTTTGTTAAAAAAAAAACCTACATATTAGAATTTTCCTACAATCCCCACTATCACAAATTGGTCAAACAAATATATTTTAAATTCCCCCCCTAATAGCTTTTGGCCAATTGTCCCTAAGAAAGTAACCTACCTATTATTTTATGTTCTAATTTTCCCAATTATTACCCTAACTCATCATCTAACCAAACCAAAACAAATTTGTCCCCCCCTCTCCAAGGTTGGACGGCCATAAGGCCATTTTCTACAAAAAAAAATTCAAAAAATTTCACCAACACATTTTACGTCTTACACAAAATCCTCTCCCTTCTCTCTAAAATCCTCCCACATTTTCTCTAAGCATATGTTCATCTTCTTTTTCAAACCTTCAAACACTTAACCAAAAATTTCAATAACTCCCTCTTCTACTTACACAAAAAAAAAAAATTGAACCCCCTACAACAAGGTAAGAAATTGTGTCCAACAAAAATCATCTTGTTATCCTCTGGCTCATCATCTTCACTTCTTAACCTAAGTTTGATTTTTGGTTTGAGGTGCACTTAGAAGATGTCACGCCCCAAACGGGACGCGACAAACGATCCACAACTTAAATACAATAACCAAACAGTCCAGGCAAATATCAACGAGGACCCAATGAGACAGAGTCTAAATAGTAGCGGAAATAAATAACAAGTACAAGTTACAACTTAAGTTCCAACAAAATCCAAATACATCCAACATAATAACCTGAATAAGTTTACAGGCCAAAACTAAAACAAAATGTAAAGTACAATATCCAAATCTTAATCGTCAAAGGGTCCTACGCCCTTAAATTACAGTCAAAGAGAGAAAAGAGTAGCAGGATGAACGGGAGTCCAACATCAATAGAAGTACATGAAATAAGAACGATCATCAGTAAAAAGGTGCAAGATCGACATGCGGGGCGGGTCATCAATGCGTGGCGGTTCGAAATCTTCAATATAGTCCCCATCTAAAGGTTAGAAAACAGGTGGGGATGAGACAAAAAATCTCAGTGGATGGGGTGATCGTGTGCAAGTGTGGCGCGATATATAGTTAATGTGTGAAAACAGTTATATGAAAACGCGTGAGTATGATGCATGAATTCACACACATTTCGCAGGCGTCGTGATAAAATATTTAAATAATATACTTATACAGTTCAAGAAAATGGTTCATGGTCACACAGGCACTATGTGATTCATCGAAGACAGGTAGATTGCGTGCGGAAGTGTAACGCCAATCCCATGCAAGGCAATTAATGGTTGCGTCACGGATTTGTAGCGCTAACCAATGCAAAACGGTAAGCGGTTGCGTGCGGAAATGTAACGCCAACCAATGCAAGGTAGCGGTTGCGTGCGGAAATGTAACGCCAACCAAAACGGGTCCGATAACTGGAATCGTGTGGATCGACAAATGATTCCTTCGTTCTTCCTTGTAACTCCCGGTCGGTATGGTCCACGACCGCACCTTAACGCTCCGTAGGCAAAGACAAAATCCACAAAGTGGAGCTTGCAAGGCTCGGATCTGTCATAATCATGATTATACCTCGATCTATGACCCGCTTCCCTTGGACAAACTCCGTCCCTCGGTTGCGGGATTAGGGCGATGGGGCGGGAAGAGTGGAATAGCAGCCGAGCCGCCCGATTCCATCCCGACGTATCCATTCCGATTGTGTGAGCTCGACACACCAAGTTGACTCGAGGCGGAAAGTAAATACAAGTACAAGCAATCAACCAGGCGTATTATTGATTCATGGAAGCGATTTTAGGAAAATTTTTGAAAAACGCGAGTAGCAATTATGGCGTTGGTGGAGTATTTGGATGAATATGATCATCGGAAGGATAAGCAATCTTCGACATTTTGAAAGATTAGGTGGAACATAAGTCCCGTTATAGATTCAAAATCGCAAGGCGAGGGAGTCGCACCGCGATCGGGTATTAATCGGTCAAATTGATCCGATAAGTCAAGGGTTTTTGGGAAAGTAAAATACTTTAATTAAAACTCCAAGTCAGAGGGTCCAGGGCTATTTTAGTAAAAGAGAAAATAATTTGAGTTAGGTCCTTTATAAAAGAAAATTTGTAATTTAGCACCGTTTTGTAAAAACTAACACTTTTGGGGTTAAAAATTGAATAAATAAATATTCCGACCTTGAAAAATTAAGAGGTCAGTTCCTAAATTCTCCAAATTGTCCAGAGATTTAGGTTTTTTAAAATTTTGAGGTCGAGATTTTTTAAATTTCGCACATTGGCCCCAAATTTGTAAAAATTGCCAATTCGGACCTTAAGTTTTAAAAATTCGGAACTCACAAACCGGAAGGGATTTTAATGTGATTCCAGTTGGAAAATGTCACTAAGATTAGTAGGATATTGGGACAAAAGCAGTTTTTAAAAGAAATATATGTAGGTCCTTTTACTTTTGAAAATATCATTTTTGTCCCATTTTGAAATAATTGCCTTTAAGGCTTTTAGGGGTCCAATTGTTATGAAATTTGAACCTTGGGTCTAAAATATAATTAAGTTATGGTTAAGTTAGTATTTACAGGTGCATGGGCTGCATAATTCCTGGAAATTTCATTTGGGTCCTCAAGTTTAGTATTTTACACATTAGTCCCTCAATTTTAGAAATAAAATATGTATTTTACACATTAGTCCCTCAAGTTTTCCAAGCCCTAACCACTTGGATTTTTGGAATACTTTTAAAATATGTAATTACCAGTACCTTAAGAGTAAAACTTTCAAATTTTAAAGTTAATGTCTGGTACAGTTTTAAAAATTGCAAAGTAGCCCTTAAACTTTCAAAATTTTACAATCTAGTCATTGGGCTTTTAAAGGTTGATTTTATTTATCTTAAAACTTTATTAAAATGTCCAAAAGTCATTTTTGAACCTGAGTACAGTCCCAATTTTCGAAATTTGCAGAGGGGTCCTTTAATTTCTATTTTCTTGCAATTTAGTCCACCAACTTTCCATTTTTTGCATTTTTAAGTCCAAAATTGAAATTTAATCAATTATGCTCGACTTTTCCAGGTTATAAGTCATCCAAAACATAGATTTTAAAGATCATACACATGCATGTCCAATACATACAAGAATTCATCAATTAAAACATTAAAGTGTACATGCATGCACCTAAAATTCAATAAATAGTAATTTTGAGCAACTCTTGAGAATTTTCATGATTTGATATATAAAATTGACATGCAATACATAGATTATATATATCTCAAGGCTCATGATCAAATTTTCTACATGCATTTAATCAAAACACCTAAAAGTTGGAAAATATTTTTCCACCCACCTTAAATTTGGAAATTGTGAAATAAAAGGATAATTTCACAATTTTTGGATGAGGCTTCTTAGGTCAGCCCCTAAGTCAAGAAAATATCAAAATTTGGAGTTAGAAAAATGAGAGAAAAATTAAGGAGAAAAGGAAGGAAATAAGGGAAATGAAAAGGACTACATTTTACCTTGTGTAGTAGATGTTTGGAGACTAGTTGAAGCTCAAAAATTGGAAATTTTGGCTCAACTCCAAAATCTCCTTAGGTCAGCCCCTATTTCTCAAAAATGAAAAAAAAAGGGTGTTAAAATTTGAAAAAAAATAGGAAGAAGAAGAAAAAAGGGCTTTAGTGTCCAATTCTTACCTTGTAGTCCAAATTCTCTACTAGTTCTTCTTCAAGTTTTCTAAAATTCACCACCATGCATGCATGTCTCCAAGTGGTCTTCTAAGTACCTCAAAATCCAAAATATAACTTAAGTTAAAAGAAGAAGGTGATGAGTAGTAAGAATTTAAGTTGGATTGAGGAGTGAAATTTCTTACCTTAAGAAAGGGGGTGTTCGAATTTTTGAGTTTTAGTGGTAAGATTGTTTGTTTGGTTTAGATGTTTGAAGAAAGGAAGTATGTTTGATGTTAGCAAGAAGATGTTCTTGGAGTTATGAAGATGGGTTTGAAGATGTGAAGGACTTGTGTTTGAATATTTGAAGATATGAAGAAGTGGTACTTGAAGATATGAAGAACTTATGTTGAAGATTTGAAGATGTGAAGAGTTGGTGTTTGAAGGTTTGAAGATATGAATGGATTTTGTTTGAATGTTTGAAGATGTGAATGAATCTTAGAGAGAGGTTAGAGAGAAGGAGGAGAATTAATTTGAGAGATGAAGGTGTTGGGTGAAAAATGAAATTTTTGTTAAATTTTGGCCTAATGGCCGTCCACTTTGGGGAAGAGAGGGGAAGAAATTTTTTGATTAATTTGTGTCTTGTAATTTGTCTCTTGCATGGAGACAAAAGGTGAGTCAAGGTATGGGTCAAATTGGAATGTTGAGAGGAATAAGAAGAATGTTGGGAAGAATAGGATATGTTGGGGAATTTAATGATATAAAATTGATGTATAAGATAATGTGTATAATGTTTGAATTAATGATATAATTATACACAAGATGACTAATATATGGTGTAGGTGTACAAGAGTTGAATGATATTTTTACTCCAAAAATACCATGTTGGCCGTCCACTTCAAGGTATTATGGTAATTCCATTTTTTTTTGTCCCAAATTTGATGATAATAGATGAAATATATCAATCTCCAAAATATTTAGTGATTTCCTTGATCACTTGTAAGTCTCATGATCACTTAATCTAAATCAAATTCTTAATTCTATAAGGTAAAAGTCTCTAAAATAAATAGTCTTTTAAAATTCTAAGGTGCCTAATAAATACAAAAATAGTAATAATGATCAATCAAGTGATCATAAATGAGGAATAGAATTAAATAAGATCATGATCACAAGTAATTAAATAAAATGAAATAAAATACAAAATGTATATATTATTAATAATTATCCGTCAAAATGACGCGGTAAAATAGTCGATCAAAAGTATAAACGACAATAAGGATCAATTAATAGCTCGGAAAAATCGGGGCTTCACAGAAGACAACTTGAAGATAATAGAGACTTGGAACCATCTTGACTAGACCTCAAGAAATTGTGAAGGAATTTGGACTAGAAGGTAAGAAATTGGGTTTGTAGCATATTTTTCTTTCTTCCTCTAAAATTCAAAATTTTGACACTCCATTTTTATTTTTGGAGTTTTAGGGGCTGACCTTAAATGATATTTGAGGTTGAGCAAGTAAAACCATTTTTTGGAGACCTCTACTTGTCACATTTTCCCTACTACACAAGGTAAGTGTAGTTTTTACCAATTTCTTCACCTCTTTCTTCTTTTTCCTTAATTTTTAACCTCATTTCCTAACTTCTACATTTTTTTGGTATTCCTTGACCTAGGGGACTGACCTTAGTCACTTCTCCTTCAAGAGTGATTTATTTCATCTTTCACCAACAAGTTCATTTTTAAGGTGGGTGGAAAAATCTTTACAACTTCTAGGTGTTTTTATTTAAAATGCATGTAGTATTTTGATATTGAGCACTTGAGATATATATATATATATGTTATGTATTTCATGTTAATTTCTTGTATCAAGTTGAAAATTTCTCAAGTATGGCTCAAAATGCTATTTGTTGAAAAATAGGTGCATACATGTACACTTTATTGTGATATTTGATGAATTCTTGTGTGAATTGGACTTGTATATGTATGACCCTTGAAATCCATGTTTTGTATGATTTATAACCTGGACAAGTCGAGCATAATTGATTAAATTTCAATTTTTGGACTCAAAATGCGAAAATAAAAAGTTGGTGGACTTAATTGCAAGAAAATAAAACTTAAGGGACCCCTCTGTAATTTTCGAGTTTTGGGACTGTACTCAAGTTCAAAAATGATATTTGGACATTTTAATAAAGTTTTAATAATTTTTAGATAAATAAAATCAACCCTTAAAAGCCCAATGACTAGATTGTAAAATTTTAGAAGTTTAAGGGCTATATTGCAATTTTCGAAACTGTACCAGACCCTATTTTCAAAATTAGAAATTTTAACTCTTAAGGGACTGGAAATAACATATTTTAAGTGTATTCAAAAAATCCAAGTGTTTAGAGTTTGGAAAGTAATTTTATAAAAATTGAGGGACCAAATCGTAAAAGATTAAAATTGAGGACCAAAATGAAATTTCCAGGACCTATGCAGTCCATGCACCTGGAAATAATAATTTTACTATAACATAATTATATTTTGGACCCAATGTTCAAATTTCATAACAATTGGACCCCTAAAAGCCTTAATGGCAATTATTTCAAAATGGGACAAAAATGAGATTTTCAAATATTAAGGGACCTATACTTATTTAATTTTAAAACTTCTTTTGTCCCAATATTCCACTGACCTTAGTGAAATTTTACAACTGGAATCACATTAAAAGCCCTTCCGGTTTGTGAGTTCCAATTATTTTAAACTTAGAGCCCGAAATGATAATTTTAACAAATTTGGGGCAAATGTGAGAATTTTATAAAAACTCGACCTCAAAACTTTAAAAACCAGAATCTCTGAACAATTTAGAGAATTTAGGAACTGACCTCATAATTTTTCAAGGTCGGGACATTTACTTATTCAATTTTTAACCCCAAAAGTATTGGTTTTTACAAAACGAGGCTAATTGAAAATTTTCTTTTTTACAAGGACCTAACTCATATTATTTTTCTTTTAAAGAAACAGCCCTGGACCCTCTGACTTTTAATAATTATATAAAAGATTTTATTTTCTTAAAACACCTTGACTTATCGGATCGTCTTGACCGATTAATACGCACGCAACCGTGGGCGACTTCCCGTCTTGCGATTTTGAATCTATAACGGGACTTATGTTCCACCTAATCTTTCAAGATATCGAAGATTGCTTGTCCTCTTGATAATCATCTTCATCCAATAACTCCACCAACGCCATAATTGCCACTCGAATTTTTCAAAACTTTTCCTAAACTGCTTCCCTGAATAAATAATACTCGACTTCCTGGTTGACTTCCTGAACATGTATTTACTTTCCTGTCTGAGTCAACTTGGTGTGTCGAGCTCACAGTCGGAATGGATACATGGTGGATGGAACCAGACAGCTCGGCTGATATTCCACTCTTCCGGCCCTATCGTCCTAATCCCGCAACTGAGAGACGGAGTTTGTCCAAGGGAAGCGTGTCGTAGTACTTGAAGTATAATCATGATTATGACAAATCCGAGCCTAGCTAGCTCCACTGTAGATTTTGTCTTTGCCTATGGAGCGATAAGGTGACAGGTCTTGGACCATCTTGCTCGGGGAGTTACAAGGAATAACAAAGGAATCGCTGTCTGATCCACACGATTCTGGAGTTAATCGGACCCATTTGGTTGTCGCTACAAATCCGTACGCAACCGCTACTTATTTTGCATTGGTTGGCGCTATAAATCCGTATGCAACTGCTACTTATCTTGCATAGGATTGGCACTACAAATCCGTACGCAATCCTCCTGTCTTGCTTGAATCACATAGTGCCTGTGTGACCACGAACTGTTTTCTTAAAACTGTATATGTATATTACTTAAATATATTTCTCACGATGCTTAGGTCATCATATCTCACGCATTTTTCATACGACAGTTTTCTTGCATCAAAATACATATCGCCATACTTGCACACGATCACCCATCCACTGAGATTTCTGTCTCATTCCCTCTTGTTTTCTAACCTTTATACGGGACGATGTTGAGGAAGTCGACCCGACCGCAGATTGTTGACCCTCGCCCCGCCTGTCGAACTTGTACCATTTTTTTGATGATTGTACTTATTTCATGTACTTCCGCGGATGTTGGACTCGCTTTTATCCTGCTACTCTTTTCTCTCTTCGACTGTAATTTGAGGGCGTAGGATCCTTGACATTTAAAATTTGGATATGGTGTTCTTTACGCTTTAGTTTCGGCCTATAAACTTATTCAGGTTATTATGTCGGATGTATTTGGATCTCGCTAGACTTTAAGTTGTAATTCGTACTTATGTTATTTAATTTCCGCTGCTTTAGACTCTGTTTCACGTGGGATTGTTGTATGATTTGTCTAGACTATTGGGATCATTTCTGTTTAAGTGGTTGATCATCGTCGCGTCGCATTTGGGGCGTGACAGTTTTGGTATCAGAGCTCGGCTAGTAAGATGGAAACTTACACCGAGCTAACCCAGGATATGTTCATCTGTCTTGGATTGGGTACCACTACTAGATGACCTAAGTTGAATCTTGGATGAATATTTGAACTCTTTTGGGCTGTTATAGTGTTAAGATATCTGAATATTCCTCTATTTGGACGTTAGGTGATTTAGAAAATTCGTGATTTAGAGATTATAATGCCTGATATGGTGAGACTCGAAGAATATGAGGATATCTCTTGATAAGTATATGATTTGGATGTGATATATTATGGGATCTAGACACCTAATTATATTACTTTGGGAAAATGATATTAGGGGAATCATTAAGTATAATGATCAATGATAATACCCTTGTGTTATTCATTCTCAAGTGTTATTCATTCTCAAGTACTTGCACAAGCTTAAGTAAGGGAATTTGACTTGTGGTTTAGGTATCACAGATAAGATACATTAACGATGTGACTATTATACGATCTCGACTAGATGTTACCACTAAATATCCCCTCCCGAGGATAGACGAACTATTTGATCAACTTCAAGGAGCGACGGTGTACTCGAAGTTTTATTTACAACAAGGATATTATCATTTGAAGATCCGTGAAGAAGACGTTTCCAAAACGGCATTTCAAACAAGATATGGACACTATGATTTTGTAGTAATGCCTTTTGGTCTGACGAATGCACAATCAGCGTTTATGGATCTGATGCATCGAGTCATTCAACCTTATTTGGATAAATTCGTAGTGATATTCATTGATGACATAATCGTATACTCTAAGTCTAGAGAAGAGCATGAACGTCATCAGAAAATTATTTTGGAGACACTACGAGAGCACAAGTTGTATGCCAAATTCAGAAAGTTCAAATTTTGGCTTAGTGAAGTCGCATTCTTGGGACACATAGTATCTGGCACTGGGATCGCCGTAGACCCTTTGAAGGTACATACAATGGTTGAATGGAAACAACCCGATTCTATAACGGAGATCAGAAGTTTCTTAGGACTAGCTGGATATTATCGAAGATTTATCCAGGATATCTCCAAGATAGCCAGACCACTCACTCTACTAACCCAGAAGCAAGTCAAGTTTGAGTGGAATGACAAGTTTGAGGCTAGTCTCCAAGAGGTGAAAAAGCGACTTACTATAGCTCGATCTTAGCCCTTCCAAAGGGAACATAAAACTTTGTCGTCTACAGTGAAGCATCAAAGGAAGGACTAGGAGCAGTACTCATGCAGGAAGGAAAGGTCATTGCTTATGCATCACGGAAACTCAAGCCGTATGAAGCCAATTACCCAACGCATGACTTGGAATTGGAAGCAATAGTGTTTGCGTTAAAGAAATGGAGGCACTATCTCTACTAAGCAACATTCATGGTTTACGGATCATAAGAGCACTGAAGTATATATTCTCTCAAAAGGATCTTAATTTGAGGCAACGAAGATGGATGGAGTTAATAGAGGACTATCACTTTGATATCCAATACCATCTCGGGAAAACTAACGTAGTAGCTGACGCCTTCAGCAGAAAGGCGAGTTTAGTCAGACTAATGATTCGAGAGTGGAAATCATTAGAAGAGTTGAGCACTTGGAATCCGACGAGGACCAATACTCAAATTTCTAGTGCTAACAATTCGGTTAAACCCGATTCTTGAGCGAGACAAGGCAAAGACACGGGGGACGGATGTGCAACTTCAAAAACGAAATAGAATATACTTAAAGGAGAGAGGCGAAATTCTCGATACATGAAGATGGTATCATCAGATTTCGAAATTGAGTTTGTGTACCAAGTGACGAGCGGATTAGGAGTATAATTCTCTCAGAAGCACACCGTTCGAAATACACTATACACCCTGGAGGAAACAAGATGTATAAGGACTTGAAACGACATTACTGGTGGGTAAACATGAAGAACCAGGTAGCGGAGTTTGTTGCGAGATGTTTGACTTGTCAACGAGTAAAGGCAGAACACCAACGACAATCAGGTTTATTACAATCGTTGAGAGTTCCCGAGTGGAAATGGGAACACATAACGATGGACTTCGTGATGGATCTAACAAGGACTAGAGGAGGCCAGGATGCTATATGGGTAGTCGTAGACCGACTCATGAAATCTGCACACTTATTACCCATGAAGTCGTCTTGACCGATCACTACGCGATCGCGGGGCGACTTCCTCGTCTTGCGATTTTGAATCTAGAACGGGACTTATGTTCCACCTAATCCTTCAAGATATCAAAGATTGCTTGTCCTCTCGATAATCATCTTCATCCAATTAACTCCACCAAAGCCATAATTGCCACTCGAAATTTTCAAAACTTTTCCTAAACTGCTTCCCTGGATCATTAATACTCGACTGCCAGGTTGACTTCCTGAACTTGTATTTACTTTCATGTCCGAGTCAACTTGGTGTGTCGAAACTCACAATCGGAATGGATACGTCGGGGATGGAACAAGGCAGCTGATTGCTATTCCACTCTTCCTACCCCATCATCCTAATCCCAACCGAGGGACGAGTTTGTCCAGGGAAGCGGTCGTAGTACTTGAGGTATAATCATGATTATGACAAATCCGAGCCTAGCTAGCTCCACTGTGGATTTTGTCTTTGCCTATGGAGCGATAAGGTGACAGTCTTGGACCATCTTGCTCGGGGAGTTACAAGGAAGAACGAAGGAATCAGCATGCGATCCCACGATTAAGAGTTAATCGGACCCGTTTGGTTGGCACTACAAATCCGTACGCAACCGCTATTTATTTTGCATTGGTTGGCTCTACAAATTCGTACGCAACCGCTACTTGTCTTGCATAGGATTGACACTACAAATCCGTACGCAATCCTCATGTCTTGCTTGAACCACATAGTGCCTATGTGACCACGAACTGTTTTCTTAAAACTGTATAAGTATATTACTTTAATATATTTCTCACGACGCTTGTGGGTTGTGTATGAAATCACGTATCATATCTCACGCATTTTTCATGCGAATGTTTTCTTGCATCAAAATATATATCGCCACACTTGCACACGATCACCCATCCACTGAGATTTCTATCTCATTCCCTCCTTTTTTCTAACCTTTAGATGGGGATGATGTTGAGGATGTCGGCCCGACCGCAGATTGTTGTCCCTCGCCCCGCCTGTCGAACTTGTTCCATTTTTCTGATGATTATACTTATTTCATGTACTTCTGCGAATGTTGGACTCCCTTTTATCCTGCTACTCTTTTCTCTCTTCGACTGTAATTTGAGGATGTTGACCTATAAACTTATTCAGGTTATTATGTCGGATGTATTTGGATCTCGCTAGACTTTAAGTTGTAATTCGTACTTATGTTATTTTATTTCCGCTGCTTTAGACTCTGTTTCACTTGGGATTGTTGTATCATTTGTCTAGGACTGTTGGGATCATTTCTGTTTAAGTGGTTGATCATCGTCGCGTCGCGTTTGGGGCGTGACAACTGCATTAATTATTATATTTGTCATTTTTTTTATTTTTTTAAAACTTAATAACTTTTCCATTTTTTAACCATGTTTTACATATAAGATATCTAATTAATCATATTTTAGCGATCTTAAATTTGACACCAATATTGCATATATACAATAAAAAATAAATATAAGATATATATTTATCATTATTTTGCAATGGCCTCTCTTAAAGTCATACATTTGGGATATTAGACAGTAATTTGTATATTAATATATTTTAGCTATTTATTATATATGTATAGTTGTTAATTTGGCATAACTCATGTCTTTATAATTATGTAGAATTATATTTAAGTTTATTAAATTAATTAAAAAATACTTATTTTAATTGAGGAAAATATCTTAAAAATGTATCCAATATAATATGTATTACATATATCCGTACATAACATTAAATATATATATAATAAAAAAACATTAATTTTTTATTTAATATAAATTATATTCATAATATTTTTTTATAATATAGAAAATTATTTTTTATATTAACGCACTTTTCATGTAAATAGTAATTGTTTTTCAAATTTGTCAATTATTTTGATATTCAACTTTCAAAGTTGTACATTGACCATTAAATATAAATTTTTATGTTTGATATTTTTGTGATATATATAAATAGAATAGTTATTTTTTTTTGAAATGTTTCATTTCTCCTAAAAATATGTTGTTCAATATAAAACATTTTTTTGTTTGCTCCCTTTAATAATAGGACAATTGTTCAGCTTTTTACACCATAAAAAGTATTCAAATTCGAAATGATTTTATTATTAATTGTACCGAAAATACAATGTATTAAATATTTAAAACATTGGTCAGTTTAGACTTTTTTCAAATGTTTTCTTTCTTATAGATAAACATCCTCTATAAATAGATATAATTCATACTCACAAAATTTGTTATCAATCAAATATTTATATTTAAAGAGGATTTTTATAGTTTGTAATAATTTATTTTCTGTAGTTTAATCAGATGATTTATAATTAAATTAAATATCTTCATATTTTAATTATCTATTGAAATCTTAAACTTTTAGCAATAATTTTATAAAATTAAAGTTCGTGCATTGCACGGTCTGAAACATACCAAATATGAGAATTTCATTATAGAAAAATAATTAAAAAAAATCAAATATTACAATACCAATTCCCACAATAAAATTTTAAAAAAATTAAAAACTAACTTAACAACGTGAATAATGAAAATTATTATATGTAGTTATCATACACATGTATTAATTTTTAATTTATTGCATGGCCATCTCTGTTAAAATCTATGCCTCCAATTTATACATACGAACAAATTTCGAAAATAATTTTGCATTCGAATTAACTGCTACAACTTTGAAAAAAAGGTATGTCACCAATTTTCACACTTATTAATAATTTAAACATGACTAAAATGAAATGTGCGAAGAAGTTTTGTTTTGTGCGATTTTATGAAAAAATAGTTTCGAAAATCGAATACACATACATAGTTGTGAATGTATTTTTTTCCATGATTCTCAGGTATGATATTTTATCTTTTTGACTTCATTAATAAAAAAACATTAAATAGTATTTATCACGTACTGTCTGATTCTATTTTAAAATTATTATAAAGTAGGAGATATAACTCATAGAACTATTATGAAAATGCACATGTTATAGGAGGCTTCACAGATATACACCTCGTGCATCGCACGAGTTAATGACTAATTTCAAACAAAAGCTCAATCCAATTATGCGCTTTATGTATTTTCATTTCGGATTCTCACACAAACTACAATGTTTACCTGAGCTGGCAAAAAAGATATTAATTAAGAGCTGTTAAAATTTCGAAAAAAAATCAATTTACAAAATAATTTAAATTTAATTCCTTTAAAATCTTGATCAATCTATTGATTCGTGCCTCGGAATCTTGGAAACAGTCCAGAGATGACAAATTTGAGGTACGACACGATTGACAGACACGAACGCAACATAAAATTATAGGGTTTGGGTTGGAGTTTATCGGGTTTGAGCCATTATCGGACTGGTACGATAAGGCTCATTAAAAATGGGGTTGATATCGGGTTGGTTTGATAAGACACAATAATTTTTTAATCATTGATAATTGTTTATTTGTATTGGTAATTTACTAGTAATTGACTATTTGTACTTGATTTTTTTTATTGATAATTTATTAGAACATATGTTTTAAATATTAAACAAAAATATATATATAAATCATAAGTTTTATTTGTTAATAGGCTTAACAGGCCAAATGGGCTTAACAAAATAAATTTGACAATTTTTCTTATTGTGCTTATCGTGTCATGTCGTGCTTTTCGTGTTCTTAACATACCACAATTGGGTTTAAAGTTTAGGCCCAATAAAGTTATCATGTCGGCCGATAACAACCCGACACGAACATTTGCCATCTCTGGGAAGCACCACAAACTTTGATCATTTGTAATTGAAAAACTCCAAACATAATTGTAATACTTGACAAAAACCTTCAAATGTATTGATTTTCAGCAATGTCAATCACTGCAAACAATATTTTATACAGATTCGATAAGTTTGTCCTACGACAATCTTTCTACAACCAATTACATTACGATCACATCTCACTTCGTAACAGTTTTGCATCATTTGTCCTCAAGAAGTACGGTTACATTTATCATGTTTGAATTTGACATTGCCGATAAAAGATAAATATATAGTCAAATAATAAATTTGAGTTATATTACAACACACATTATAACAAGGCATACTTGTAAATTAAATGTTCAATCACATTAAAAACAACACTATAGCAAAACCATATAATAAATATAAATGTACTTTTACATTGTAAAACTTAGGGATGTACACAGGACTTAGATATTACCGAAATGGAACTAATATCTGAATAGAAAAATATTTTTTGACTTTTTCCTACCGAACTGTCCCAAAAACTCTTCTGATACGATTTTGGAGATTTTTTAAATATTTTTACCGAGAACTGCACCGAACCAACCCGAAACTAAAATCGACTTTAAAGATATTTTTATATTTTGACTTTTCAAATATTTGTACTGAGAAAGTCCTCATTTTTGGCCGTATATGTTATTCGAAAATAGGATAATGTTCTTATTTGAAAACTCTAATAAGTTAAAAAAGAAAATCGGATATTAATCATCCAAAATGTAACTTTAATCAAAAGAAAAGGGAGTTTGATTTTAAAACAAGTCTTGGTAGATATTAAAAAAATTTAATGGTTCTTTTGCTGAATACGTCATTTTCGGTATTATAAATTCAATAAATCTCAATTCCGGACTCTAAAAAATACAAGGTTAGTTTATAAAATTTTCTAAAAATCCAAAGAGTCCATATTACAAAGAGTCGGGGTTAGATTTATTTTTAAAAAATTATAGTTTTGTCCTTTATTTCTAAATTGACACTTTTTACTCGAAATTTTGAAAATTCGTATCTCCCAAACAGGGAGGATTTTTAATGTGATTTCAACTCTAAAATATCAGTTAGGACTACACGTTATCGGGATAAAATCATTTTTGAAAAACATTCATTTTAAGTCCCTCGGTTTTTGAAAATTTATTTCTAGTCCAAATATCGATTTTGTCCTTATGGGCTTGATTGTTATGTAACTTGAAGCATATATTCATAATATTATAAAATCAAGTTTAAGTATTTTTCCGGTATAGGTTATGTGCGCTTTAAATTTTTATTTTGGTCCTTAAGCTTTTGAAATTTCACATTTTAGTCCTTAAAAATTTCAAGAACTGGTTTTCTTAACTCAAAATACTTAAACTTTTCTTATTCACTTAAAATAAAATATTATAGTTAAGTTCAGTCCAAAGTTTTGAAACATAATGGTCCTTGTACAATTTTGTATTTTGTATTTTAGGCCCTATATTTTGTAGAAATTACAAAATGGCCTAGAGACTCGGATTTTTGTACCAAGTCAAAAGTCCATAATACATAACAAGTATTAAAAATAATTTTAAACATTTATAACTCATATATTGACATGCATAGCAAGATTTACAACAAAAACATGAAAATATGCAGTTTAGTCCATGTTTTCACCAATTATAAAATCATGCTCGATTTTTAAATTTCATCTAAGTAATGATATACCAAAATAATTGTAACATACATAAAAAACACATATTAATGTATAAACATGGCTGCATACATTTTTTTATCAAGAAAATAGTAGGATTTTTGAAAGAATTTTTCACCCATCTTTCAAGTCTTGTGATGTAGTGTCTAGAAATGATGTTTTCTCGTTCTTGATTTCGAGATTTCCCCAAGGCAGCCCCTAAGTATCCAAAATTTAAAATTATTGGGTCAAGATTATGAGGTTTTAAGGTAAGAAATGAAGAAATACTACAAGATTCAAGAGAACTACACTTACCTAGGTAAAGTGCTTCAAATAGAGGTCTAGAATGGGTCTTCTTTCTTGTATCCAACTTCTTGACTCTAACACATTAAAATCCAAGAAGAGCCGGATTTGAGGGTAGGCCCAGCAGGCTCCTGTCTATGGCCCCCAAAAATTTTGGAGGCCCATTTTGTTTTTTTTACTTCCTAATGGAAATCAATTTTGGGCCCCAATTTTTTTTCATTTTCAGCCCAAAACACCAAAGAAAAAACTTTCATCTTCAACCTACAACTCCCAAATTCCAAAAATGGCCCAAACTCTTTCAAACTTTTATGCAATTCACGTTAAATATTCAATTGTCTCTATATTCCTTGGTCAAAGACTCAAATATTCTAATAATTTATTTAAAGACGAAAATACCAATATTCCTTTGGACACTATAAAATTTTTCCCAAAAACATAATACCAGATATGTATCAAATTTTATTGTTGAAGTTATTTTCAATTGTATATAAAGTAAAGAGTAATATTAACATAAAATATGCACATACTTTTATAAAGTGGTTCACGACTATTCAATTGCATAATTCTCATGATGAAACGAGTGACTTAAATTTAATTATAACTTTTAAGAACCAACCCCTCTTCTCTTCCTCTTTGTGAGTCGTGACTTTCATCTTCCTCACTTGGTCACTCCTCAGCGGCAGCTAGCGGTCAAAGGTGGATGACGATGGTCAAAGGGCCCATGTTTGGAATCGCGCCTAGTGCCCTGTGAAGCACATGTCTAGCCCTGAATCCAAGTCTTCTAGCTGAGCTTCAAAAGAGATTGTGCTTCAAGATTCGAGGATGAATAAGTAGTCTTGAAGTTTTGAAGGTAAGATGAAGATGAAAGGAGAAGAAAAACTTTTCTTACCTTTGCTTGTATTTTTGGCCCCTTTAGAAAATGAGTGGAAGAGATATTTGTGTTTTTGTTAAGTATGAGAGAATGAGAGTTGTTGGATGAAGAAAATAATGTTTCCCCTTGAACCCCCTTATGACTGAAAATTGCATGGTGAATATCCTATCCCTCTATTTTTTTATTTTTTTTATTTTTTTTGTCTTGCAAGATGTTGCTTCTGTGGAGTCATTTTGGTGGGGTTGTGTGGTCACAAGATGGACATAACCTTGGGGAGTGGGTGAGTGGGCTGGTCTTGTAGCTGTTAGTCCAAGTGGCTATGGTAATCTAGAGGGGGTGAATAGATTATGCCGATTTTTTGCAAATCTCCATCTTTTTCGAATGAACATGTAATTGAACAAGAATGTAAATGCGGAAATTAAATAACACTCAATGATTTAGAGTAGTTCAACCCCCCTAGGGCCTAATCTACTACCACCCTGGTATATCCGAAGTGGATTTCAAAAAGAAAAATAGATTTTATTAATTACCACAATTAATACAACACCACCTTTGAAGATTACCACAATTTTCTTACAACACCTTCAAGGAGATTACCACAATATTCCTTCAACACCTATGAAGAGTACCACACTCTTCAACACCTAAGATCACCCAAGTGTGTTCTTACCACAAGAACACTAACAAGGATATCTTGTTTTGGATGATAGAAAAATTCAAGATTACAACTCAATAATAGAAGTATACAAACTTTGAGTGCAAGTGTAATCAAGAAGGAAAAGCCTAGACCTCAAGATAGTACAAGTGCAAGAACTAGACTATTACAACAAGAGTATAAAAATGAAAGCTTGAGAATTTGCATATTTCTTGTTGTGTATTTTGCTTGTATGTGTTGTATCTTGTGTCTTCAATTCATCCTCTATTTATAGGAGAGTCTTCACCAACATAGGCTCCCAACATAGGCTCATTCTTCTTCATTTTTGTCTACAAAAAGAGGATCACAAGATGTAGAAATATTGTACAAAAATGAAAAGTAAATCTTGCTGATAAGGATTGCAACGGTTGGAATTTTTGCTGTCAAAAATTACATAGGGCGACCGGTTGCCCTGTATAAGATTTCGAACATTTGAATGAAAATAGTTCGATCCAGGTAGGGGTTGCAGGGGGGTGCGACCGATCAAGGGGGTGCGACCGGTCGCCCTAGGATGCGACCGGTCGGCCCTCTGCTTGACCGGTCCCCCTGCTCCAATTTTTTAAGTTTGCAAGTTACTTTTCAATCGTGCGATCTTCGGTGCAGTCGACCTTTTGGGTGACCGGTCGACCTCCAATTTTAAATATTGTCCGATTTTTATCAAAAATAAACTTCAAGAAATACTCCAAAAAAATAGTAAAAATATTTTAAATCACTTGGGAGTATTTTGACAACATTTATAAACATTGTTTTGGTGCAAAAACCAATTTAAACAAAACCATCAAAAGTGTTGTCCATTTTTATCGAAAAATAAATTCTAAGAAATACTCCAAAAATTAGCAAAAACATTTTAAATCATTTAGAAGTATTTGGACAACATTTATTAACATTGTTTTGGTATAAAAACTCATTTAAACATAATCATCAAAATCTTGATAAAAATATTTATCTAACAAATTCCCCCTTTTTGATGATTACAAGCCAAAACAATTTTAGGAAGTCGATTTTAAAACAAAACAAATTTTCCGGTCTAAAAGATCAAACCATTACAAGCAAGATTTATCATAAGTACAAACACACACAAGGATAGGAGCAAAGATTTTTCAAAATCGTTTTTGCACAAGCTCCCCCTATCAACATGCATAACAAAAATAAGTAGAAGCAAACAACTAAAGGCTAAAAGCTTGAATTTCATGAGCTTAAAATCTCCCCCTGTCACAAAAGCATCATTAGTCAAGCATAAAAGTTCATAATACATCACATGGACTAAGTATTATCCATAGCATCATGCTTTTAAGAGTTCTAGCTTATAGCTTTTCTTGTGAGCTTATTTACGCTTTTCTTTGAGCTTATGAGCGTTTTTCTTGTTTCTCCCCCTTTGGAATCATAAAAAATAATGTTAGCACGATAAAAACATCATACAACTATATCAAAGTGTGCAATTTAATCGATTTATCGAGCATATTGAACATATAAGCTTAAATTCCGAATAAAAGGGAAAACATTGCTCATTTGATTTGAAAAAGCTCATTTGATTGATAAAACATGATCTCTATAAACTTATAAGACTTTTCAAATTAAGAGAATCATGTAGGTGATGAATTTTTCATTGAAACATTTTGTCGAACACTTGGCGTGCGTCGAATAAAACAAGAGAAATATAACGCCTTTTTGATTCGTTTAAGCCAAAAATAATCATCACCAATTGCAATACAACAATATTCATTCATCAACAATCATCATATACAATCATACAAATACAAGAATTTCATCAAAATAGCAAGGTATAAGCACATTCTCAAACGTTCAACCCAATTGAGATTAAAAAGAAAAAAAACTTACCATTTAATCGGTAAAGATGAACAATGATGATAATAATCGAGCCTCATGAAGTCCAAAATATAAAATGTATGCAATAAAATAAATTTGAAGTGAAATTTGTGTGCAAAATTCGAAGGGGACAAAAAATGAACATAAAATACCAAAATGACCGTGACTGAAGACAGAAGCGATTTTAACAAAAATAAAAGCTAAGGGCGACCGGTTGTCGTTGAGGGCGACCGGTTCCCCTCAACCCCATCAGCCCACTGTCTTGCCCAATTTTTCAAAATCCATTTTTTCAACCAAAAATCCGATTTTTCGCCCCTAAGTTTTAAAAACATGCAAAATGCAAACGCAAACCTCATTCAATATGCATTATTCCTAAACGAGCTCGTATCGACGCAAAAGTCTCGGAAGATAGCGGTTTTGTAAAAATGTCCGCTAATTGATCTTGAGATGGTACAAAAGATGTCTCAATTTTTCGTTTTGAAACACAATCCCTTAGAAAATAATGTCGAATCTCAATATGTTTAGTACAGTTATGATGAACCGGGTTTTGAGCAATATTTATAGCGGATATATTATCACAAAAGATAGGAACACTTTCAAAATAACATTTATAATCCGCTAAAGTTTGTTTCATCCAAAGTAATTGAGTACAACAAAAAGCCGCGGAAATATATTCGGCTTCGGCCGTTGAAAGTGAAACAAAATTTTGTTTCTTTGAAAACCAAGAAACTAGGCAATCACCTAGAAATTGACATGATCTGGAAGTACTTTTACGATCATCAATATTTCCCGCATAATCCGAATCACTATAACCTTTAAGAGAAAAATTTTCATTCTTTGGATAAAATAAACCATATTGAATAGTGCCTTTCAAATATCTAAAAATTCTTTTAACGGCACTTATATGAGATTCTTTGGGATTGCTTTGAAAACGAGCACATAGGCATACGACATGAAGAATATTCGGTCTACTTGCGGATAAATAAAGTAAACTACCAATCATACCTCGATACTTGGATTCATCAACCGGCTTGCCTTTTTCATCTTTGTCAATCTTGATGTTTGTTGCCATTGGGGTAGAAACAGTTATTCCTTCTTCAATTCCGAACTTCTTCAAAAGTTCTTTTGTATACTTGGATTGTGAGATGTATATTCCTTCTTGGCATTGCTTAATTTGAAGTCCAAGGAAGAAGTTGAGCTCCCCCATCATGCTCATTTCAAATTCACCTTGCATTAACTTAGAAAATTTCTTGCACAAGGATTCATTAGTAGCACCAAAAATAATATCATCAACATAAATTTGCACTAATAAGCAATCTTGCCCTTTTTCAAAAACAAAGAGAGTAGTATCAACTTTACCTCTTGTAAAACCATTTTGCAAAAGAAAAGAGCTAAGTCTATCATACCATGCACGGGGTGCTTGTTTCAAACCATACAAGGCCTTTTTAAGTTTATAAACATTATTAGGCCTAGAAAAATTTTCAAACCCCGGAGGTTGTTTTACATAGACTTCTTCTTGAATAATACCATTTAAAAATGCGGATTTTACATCCATTTGGTAAAGCTTGAAATTTTTAAAACAAGAATAGGCAAGTAAAATACGAATAGCTTCTAAACGTGCTACGGGTGCAAATGTTTCATCATAATCAATACCTTCTTCTTGACAATAACCTTGAGCTACTAACCTTGTTTTGTTTGAAACAATATTGCCTTGGTCATCGAGCTTGTTCCGAAACACCCATTTTGTACCAATAATGGTTTGAGATGGAGGACAAGGTACTAATTCCCATACATCATTCCTTTCAAATTGATTCAACTCCTCTTGCATTTCTAAAAACTGATCCTCATCTTCAATGGCTTCCTTAGCATTTTTAGGCTCTTTTTGAGATATAAGAGCTTTCTCGGCAAATTTTCCTCGAGTCATTACTTTATCAACGGGATCACCAATAATAAGATCTTTTGGGTGATTTCCCTTAAATTTCAATGCTACGGGAAGATTCGAAGTATCACCTTTATCTTCTTGAGGAACATTTGAGCTTGAAGGTTGATCATTTTGAGTATCATCTTGAACAATGGGTTCAACAATATCCTCTTCATCACTTACATCATTGGGTATCCTTTCAACACCCGAAGCTTCATTGAATTTGACATGGATGGATTCTTCAACAACCCCACTAGTCTTATTGTAAACCCGATATGCTTTGCTCTTGGTGGAATACCCCATAAATATTCCTTCATCGGCCTTAGGATCAAGTTTGTCTAATTGATCCTTAGTATTCAAAATAAAACATTTACATCCAAATATTTTGAAATAACTAATATTTGGAGTTCTTCCTTTCCAAAGCTCATATGGAGTTTTATTCATTTTAGATAAACTCGATTAATGACATAGAAAACGGTACTTACGGCTTCGGCCCAAAAATATTTTGGAAGTAAAAATTCATTTAGCATGGACCGACTCATTTCTTGAAGTGTCCGATTCTTCCTTTCGGCTACTCTATTTTGTTGAGGTGCCCTTGGAGCCGAAAAATTATGACTATATCCCTTGGTTTCACAAAAGACTCTAAATTCACCGTCAAATTCTCCACCTCGATCACTTCGAATAGACTTAATAGTATCTTCCTTTTCATTTTCAATAAGTCTACACAACTTAACAAACTCATTAACGACATCACTTTTATTTGTAAGAAATAGAGCCCAAGTATATCTAGAAAAATCATCGACTATAACAAAAGTGTAATGTTTTCCACTTAGACTTGCCGTACCAATATCCCCATACAAATCAAGATGAAGCATTTGTAGGGGTTTGATAGTGGAAATTTCATTTTTGGGCTTAAAACTACTCTTAACTAATTTGTTCTTTTGACAAGTGTCACATATGCAAAGATTTTCAAAATTCAATTTGGGTAGTCCTTTTACATGTTGGTTTTTGTATATAGTTTGCAAATTTTTGTATCCAACATGTCCAAGTCGCCTATGCCATAAACTAGTTAAATCATTATTGGCGACAAGACAAGAAACATTTTGACTAACCAAATCACTTGTACAAATTTTGTAAAGATTGCCTTTTCTAATTGCTTCACAAATAATTTTATCATTTTTGGAAATAATGCATTTTCTTTATTAAAAACAACATTATAATTTGAATCACAAAGTTGGCTAACACTTATCAAATTGAACTTAAGCCCTTCTACTAAAAGAACATTACTAAGAGAGAAAGAAGAGTTACCAATTTCTCCATTTCCAAGAATTCTTCCTTTGCCATTGCCGAACATGACCATACCCTCTTCTTGGAGCTTGATGTTGGTAAAAAGTTCTCTCTTTCTGTCATATGGCGTGAACATCCGCTGTCCACGAGCCATTTTGAATCTTCCATTGTTGTTATAGCCCCTATAACCTACAAAGGAATTATTTTTAGGTACCCTATAATTTTGGGGTCCATGGGGGTTAGCCTTGAGACATTTAGGTCTCCAATAATAGCTAAAATTATTCTTCAATTTACAATTGCTAGCATAGTGTCCATTCTTACCACAATAAAAACAAGTAATAATACGAGGACTACTAGCACGTACAAAGGTTGGACCTTGGTCTTTTTTCTTAAAAGCATTTTGAAAAGGTTTCTAACCAAGTCCTAATTTAGAATGCTCACCTCTTTGTGCATCTAAAATTTTTGTGACTTTATCTGTACTTAAATTGAATCGATGCACATCCTTTTTCAAATTTTCAATATCATTTGTGAGCGTTTGTTTTTCGGTTTCAAGAGTACGGACCATAGTAAGAGTAATAGCATGAGCCTTATCAAGAGAATCATAGGAAGTAAATAATTTATCTTTTTCTAGTTTAAGCTCTTTATGCTCCTTTTTCAAATTCTGGTATTTAACAATCAAATTTTGAAACTCATTTTGCAATTCATCAAAATCACATTGTAATTCATCAACTAGGGAAAAAGATGAAGCATTAGAGCGCACCTCGGTATTTTCATCGTCTATGGCCATAAGACCATGTTCGGATTCTCCTTTCTTGTTGGTTGTTTCAAGTAATTCATCCCAAGTTTTGACGTCCGCATTTAATGCCTTCTTTTTCGGAAAAGGCTTTTTCTTCTTTTGTTCCTCTTCCGCTAATTTTGGGCAATCGGCTATGTAGTGCCCGGATTTTCCGCATTTGAAACAAGAATTGTCTCTAGGCTTTCTTGCTTTATTTTTGTTTACAAATTTTGCAAATTTTCTAACAAGAGCCGCCGTTTCTTCATCATCCTCATCACTATCATAATAAACATTATTAGAAGAAGATGCTAAGCCTTTAATAATATATTGCGTACCCAGTTTAGAGGTGGATGGTTGAGAATTTTTTCTCTCCTTGAGATATACTTCATAAATGAGGAGGTTCCCAATGAGCTCATCAAACTTGAGTGTCTCAAGATTTTGAGCTTCCGTGATTGTCGTCACCTTTTCGGACCATGAGCCGGGAAGGGCGTTCAATACCTTGGTCACCTTGTCTTCTTCGGACATGACCTTTCCAAAAGCCACAAGAGAATTGATAATGTTGTCAAGCCTTTCCACCATTTTTGATATGCTTTCACCATCATGCATATTGAAATTTTCAAAGTCTTTCACAAGCATTGTTTTTCTTGCGGTAAGAGAGCAATGTAAAATGTTTAAGGCCTTACCGTTTAGAGAGAAAGCCTTCTTGTCATTTTCATCGTACTCCTTGAACGGCTTGCGAGTCGTGGTACCATCCTCCAAATTTGTTGTTGGTTGAGCAATTCCTTCAATGACCACATTCCAAATATCAAATACGCAACCTTGTAGAAAGCACTCCATGCAGTCTTTCCAAAATGCGTAGTTGTTGGCATCGAATAGTGGTGGCTTGTTGGTGGAGGCGCCGGTGGTGAGACAAGCTTCATTCGTAGCCATGGATCTTTCTTCTTTACTCGGAACAAGCTAGCCAAAGAGTTTGGCTTTGATACCACTTGTTAGTTCAAGTGGCTACGATAATCTAGAGGGGGTGAATAGATTATGAAGATTTTCGCAAATCTCCTCTTTTTCGAATGAAGACGTAATTGAACAAGAATGTAAATGCGGAAATTAAATAAAACTCAATGATTTAGAGTAGTTCAACCCACCTAGGGCCTAATCTACTATCACCCTAGTATATCCGAAGTGGATTTCAAAAAGAAAAAAAGATTTTATTAATTACTACAATTAATACAACACCACCTTTGAAGATTACCACAATCTTCTTACAACACCTTCAAGGAGATTACCACAATCTTCCTTCAACACCTATGAAGAGTACCACACTCTTCAACGCCTAAGATTACCCAAGTGTGTTCTTACCACAAGAGCACTAACAAGGATATCGTGTTTTGGATGATAGAAAAATTCAAGATTACAACTCAATAATAGAAGTATACAAACCTTGAGTGCAAGTGTAATCAAGAAGGAAAAGCCTAGACCTCAAGATAGTGCAAGTGCAAGAACTAGGCTATTACAACAACAGTATAAAAATGAAAGCTTGAGAATTTGCAGATTTCTTGTTGTGTATTTTGCTTGTATGTGTTGTATCTTGTGTCTTCAATTCATCCTCTATTTATAGGAGAGTCTTCACCAACATAGGCTCCCAACATAGGCTCCTTCTTCTTCACTTTTGTCTATAAAAAGAGGATCACAAAATGTAGAAATATTGTATAAAAATGAAAAGTAAATATTGTTGATAAGGATTGCAAAGGTTGGAATTTTTGTTGTCAAAAATTACATAGGGCGACAGGTTTCCCTGTATAAGATTTCGAACGTTTGAATGAAAATAGTGCGATCCAGGTAGGGGTTGCAGGGGGGTGCGACCGGTCAAGGGGGGGTGCGACCGGTCGCCCTAGGGTGCAACCGGTTGGCCCCCTGCTTGACCGGCCCCCCTGCTCCAATTTTTTAAGTATGCAAGTTATGTTTCAATGCATGCGATCTTGATGCAGGCCGACCTTTTGGGCGACCGGTCGACCTCCAATTTTAAATGTTATCCGATTTTTTTAAAAAATAAACTTTAAGAAATACTCCAAAAAATTAGTAAAAATATTTTAAATCACTTGGGAGTATTTTGACAATATTTATAAACATTGTTTTGGTGCAAAAACCAATTTAAACAAAACCATCAAAAGTGTTGTCCATTTTTATCGAAAAATAAATTCTAAGAAATACTCCAAAAATTAGCAAAAATATTTTAAATCATTTAGGAGTATTTGGACTACATTTATTAACATTGTTTTGGTATAAAAAATCATTTAAACATAATCATCAAAATCTTGATAAAAACATTTATCTAACAGCAGCTTGCAAGAGTACTTGAAGTACAATGTAAGTATAATATATGGTATAAATAGGTATATGTATAGTATATGGTATAGTATTTGTATAAGTTGGTGTATTGGTATTGGATTTGAATTCTTCCTCATTCTCCCTCTCTTGGTCGTCCACCAAGGATGGATCCAGAAACTTTTTATAAGGGGAGCACTAAATAAATACGATTATAAACTCCATCAAAAATAATTATTGGTGGCACACTTTGTTATTTTTTAACCTAATTAATATATAGCTTTTAAAAGTTTGTATAACATTATGATGTTATATAATACTATTAACACCTTTTTAATAATGTTATATAATATTTTTTAAAATATAATGTTATAGTGTTTTATATAAATTATAATTTAGGGCACACTATTAATTTATAAATTAAAAAAACTTTATAAATTATAACACTTTTATAAATTTTGGGCACACTGCTAACTTTGTCCAAAATTGGTGATTATTGGTGTATATTGCCAAGTCTAAAAAAATCTACTTATTAATTCCATAATCACTTATTCCCAAACCAAGCCCATTATTCTGACGGGCATCGACGCATGTTGATGGTGTGCTTCCTCCTCTCACCGATCACTGTAAAATGTCTAGCCAAAAAGCATCAAAAGTGCATGAAATGAAGTGTCGGAAACGGATTGGTACGAGCAAAAATATTACATATGGTTGCAACTACATAATCATTGAGCTTAAACCTGGTTGCAACAATAGGCCCTCCCTCTCACCAAATCTGAAAAGTTGGTTCTAACTTCTCTTATCCCAACTTCTTCACGTATTGGTTATAAAATAATAGGGGCCTCACATATAACTAAAAACTAATGGTCTACAACTTAAAACTAAATATGACGTTCTCCTCCCTCCGATACTCATTCAAGACACCTGATGGGCGTTGACGCATGTCAAAGGTGTGTTTCTCCTTTCACCGCTCACAGTCAAATGTCTGGCCAATAAGCACCAAGAGTGCATGCAATGAAGTGTCAGAAACAGTGTAGGTCCCAAGGGGTGTGAGTGTAAGGTTTAGAAGGGGGGGTTGAATAAACCTTACCAACTTTTCGATTTAGTCCTTTTAGAAATGATCAGAGATAATATTTCACAGTTGTGTCCTTGATGGACAGCTAAGTTAGTTAATCGTGAGTTAGTCACTCAAAGACTTACCCGAGTTGTTGATAGAGTAACTCGATTGTTTTGACTAAAGACTTAACTCGTCCTGTGATTTGTTTTATTGGAAGATTTAACACCCTTGAATTTGGTTAAGTTTGTTTTGATACTTAGTTTTAGCACTCGATTGATTATCAATTGGATAGCAAATTTATCGTGAGATATAAAAATAAGATGCGAAAATTAAAATCTTTGAAATGTAAATGACACAATAAATTTTTATAGAGGTTCGAAGATGGGGTAATTCTTCTACTCCTCTCTTCTCCAACTCCCCGGAGGAATCCACTAAGTATTGATCAATATACGAGTGGTTAACGATCTAGATACAAGTCTTGATCACACACCGACTTGATCCTTTGGGACTCGATCGGAGATGCCTTGGTCACACAAATGGCTTCTCGTGCGAATCGGCTTCTTCACAGGGCGGTGCCTTGCTACTACAGACCCACTTGCTCAAGATTCTTGGATTTGATCACGAAGCCCTCTAAAACTTGAGACTGGTTCGACTCGAACCTTTCTACAATCCTTTGTGGAATGTAGACCCCTTGATTCTTCAAATGATTCCTCTTCAACCGATTGAAGTTGTCTTTCCTTTACTTGAGTGTTGGATTGATTTCCTTCGTAATGTAGGCTTGAGGATTGATCTTGAATGACTTGAGAATATTTTTTGTTCTGATTCAAATGTTAGCTTGAATGTTCATTGTTCAGTCGAAACCTTCTCTAAGAGTGATTCCTCGGCCTTTTATAGTGATCTTTCAAAAATGCGCCGTTGAAGAGATAGTCTTATTTTTGAAAGTCACTTGTGGTCGTTGGCTTGTCTTGTTGCGATCCTTGAAATTTTTCCTCGTATGAATGATTCTTGACTTTTCGAGTTCGACACAAAGAGCAAAGCGATGCTTCCCATTGGTTTATTCCTCTTGCACGCTTCGAGGGATAGCACTTCAAGAAAGACAGATATGGAAGTATTACTTGTTTAAGTAATTCTCTTGATTTCTATGTAACGGATCTCTTTGATTATCTCGACTTGATTGCATTTTCTTAACATCCCGGGTGACTTAGTCGACTTCCAATCATGGATGACTCTTCCGTCACTTCAACCTTGAGACTTGGCTATCTAAGTTGACTTGACTGATACTTCACTCAGTTGCATCTCAGCTGCACCTTCAGTCGAGTTCTTGTCTTCTCTTCTTTCCCATACTCACCTGCCTTGCAGCGGAGTCTTTCTTCTAGTCTCCGGTTGTCTTCTTGCATGTTCGAGGATAGGCGACTTAACTCACTCGACCAATTTATTTATTACAATTCGGTTTACAACAAAAATGGGGTGCCAACTTCCTATTCTAAGTTTTACATGGCATTCATCAAAATCAACAAAATAATTTCCCAACAATTTACCCTTTTTTGATGATGCCAAAACTTAAAACATACATCAATAATTAAACAGCAAAGATACATACAGGCAAATGTAGAATCACAGAATGTATTTATAGAATCGATCTTTTATTGATCATAACATTCTTGTTCTTTACATAGCTGTTTACAAAGTGTATCAGAGCTTAAACCTTAAAAAAAATGTATCAGAGTTTAAGCGGGGCCTAAGCTAACCATGCTGTTCTATATCTACATAAGTATAGAAATTGTACAATTTTATTCAGTGTACCATTTTGAAATAATTGCCTTTAAGGCTTTTAGGGGTCCAATTGTTATGAAATTTGAACCTTGGGTCTAAAATATAATTATGTTATGGTTAAGTTAGTATTTACAGGTGCATGGGCTGCATAAGTCCTGGAAATTTCATTTGGGTCCTCAAGTTTAGTATTTTACACATTAGTCCCTAAATTTTAGAAAAATTGTTTTCCAAGCCCTAACCACTTGGATTTTTGGAATACTTTTAAAATATGTAATTACCAGTACCTTAAGAGTAAAAATTTCAAATTTTAAAGTTAATGTCAGGTACAGTTTTAAAAATTGCAAAGTAGCCCTTAAACTTTCAAAATTTTACAATCTAGTCCTTGGGCTTTTAAAGGTTGATTTTATTTATCTTAAAACTTTATTAAAATGTCCAAAAGTCATTTTTGAACCTGAGTACAGTCCCAATTTTCGAAATTTGCAGAGGGGTCCTTTAATTTCTATTTTCTTGCAATTTAGTCCACCAACTTTCCATTTTTTGCATTTTTAAGTCCAAAATTGAAATTTAATCAATTATGCTCGACTTTTCCAGGTTATAAGTCATCCAAAACATAGATTTTAAAGATTATACACATGCATGTCCAATACATACAAGAATTCATCAATTAAAATATTAAAGTGTACATGCATGCACCTAAAATTCAATAAATAGTAATTTTGAGCAACTCTTGAGAATTTTCATGATTTGATATGTAAAATTGACATGCAATACATAGATTATATATATCTCAAGGCTCATGATCAAATTTTCTACATGCATTTAATCAAAACACCTAAAAGTTGGAAAATATTTTTCCACCCACCTTAAATTTGGAAATTGTGAAATAAAAGGATAATTTCACAATTTTTGGATGAGGCTTCTTAGGTCAGCCGCTAAGTGAAAATATCAAAATTTGGAGTTAGAAAAATGAGAGAAAAATTAAGGAGAAAAGGAAGGAAATAAGGAAATGAAAAGGACTACATTTTACCTTGTGTAGTAGATGTTTGGAGACTAGTTGAAGCTCAAAAATTGGAAATTTTGGCTCAACTCCAAAATCTCCTAAGGTCAGCCCCTATTTCTCAAAAATGAAAAAAAAGGGTGTTAAAATTTGAAAAAAATAGGAAGAAGAAGAAAGAAGGGCTTTAGTGTCCAATTCTTACCTTGTAGTCCAAATTCTCTACTAGTTCTTCTTCAAGTTTTCTAAAATTCACCACCATGCATGCATTTCTCCAAGTGGTCTTCTAAGTACCTCAAAATCCAAAATATAACTTAAGTTAAAAGAAGAAGGTGATGAGTAGTAAGAATTTAAGTTGGATTGAGGAGTGAAATTTCTTACCTTAAGAAAGGGGGTGTTCGAATTTTTGAGTTTTAGTGGTAAGATTGTTTATTTGGTTTAGATGTTTGAAGAAAGGAAGTATGTTTGATGTTAGGAAGAAGATGTTCTTGGAGTTATGAAGATGGGTTTGAAGATGTGAAGGACTTGTGTTTGAATATTTGAAGATATGAAGAAGTGGTACTTGAAGATATGAAGAACTTATGTTGAAGATTTGAAGATGTGAAGAGAGTTGGTGTTTGAAGGTTTGAAGATATGAATGGATTTTGTTTGAATGTTTGAAGATGTGAATGAATCTTAGAGAGAGGTTAGAGAGAAGGAGGAGAATTAATTTGAGAGATGAAGGTGTTGGGTGAAAAATGAAATTTTTGTTAAATTTTGGCCTAATGGCCGTCCACTTTGGGGAAGAGAGGGGAAGAAATTTTTTGATTAATTTGTGTCTTGTAATTTGTCTCTTGCATGGAGACAAAAGGTGAGTCAAGGTATGGGTCAAATTGGAATGTTGAGAGGAATAAGAAGAATGTTGGGAAGAATAGGATATGTTGGGGAATTTAATGATATAAAATTGATGTATAAGATAATGTGTATAATGTTTGAATTAATGATATAATTATACACAAGATGACTAATATATGGTGTAGGTGTACAAGAGTTGAATGATATTTTTACTCCAAAAATACCATGTTGGCCGTCCACTTCAAGGTATTATGGTAATTCCATTTTTTTTTGTCCCAAATTTGATGATAATAGATGAAATATATCAATCTCCAAACACTACACCATAAATGATATTAGGTAACACTCAAAAAATGTTACCTAATGGCCATAAAATGTTACTATAGACAATAGGTAGCACTTTTATGGCGTTGCACTTGCCCGTGCTACCTATAGTCTAAGGTATCACATTTATTAGCTTTTAGTAACACTTTTTCTAAGTGTTACATTAAGTTTTCTATTGGTAACACTTTGAAGCAATATTTCTAAAGTGTTACATATGAATCTTATGTAACACTTTTTTGTAACACTTTTTATATTTGTAACACTTTAAAAAAATATTTCTAAAGTGTTACATATGAATCTTATGTAACACGTTTTTGGTAGCACTTCGTAGAAGTAATATTTTTTGCCACCAAGTAGATTCGAACCCACGACCTGTTATGTATGAAAGTGGCAATTTGCCACTAAGCTAAGTTGATTCTTATTACAACTTTTGCTTTGTTTTATATATACACACATACACACACACACATATATATATTATATGTATATATAATATATTTTATATAATAAAGATTATATTTTATAATATATGTATAAATTATATTATACACTATATATATCAAATTTTATATTATATAGTATATAGTTTGAAATCATATTATATTATATATTAAAGGACACAATAACGAAAAAGTCCTAACAGTAAAAAAATTAAATAATAAAGAAAATAACGAAAAAATAATTTACCGAAGGAAAAAATTTCTAAGTAATTACCGACAACCTTAATTTTCATTGGTAATTTTTTTAAAAAAGTAAAAAAAAAGGTTAACGATAAAATTAGTCTCCGTTAGTAAAAATTAGAAATAAATAAATAATAATAATAAAATATATACTTGCGCATTTTCCGTCGGTATTAAGATGGAATTAATTACCTTCGTAAAAAATAAAAAAATAAAATCAAAACTTAAATACTTTGTAAAAAGAAAACAAAAATTCAGTTAAAAAAAAACAGAGTACATGATGTCTACAATTTTTAGGTTTGGTGACATCAATTAATTAAATAGATATTTGACATGATTTAATGATAGTTATATAATTTTGTGTTACTAAAATGTAGCTTAAAAAGTATTACAATTAATAAAATATAGTGTTGCCAAGAGTGCTTCTTAAATAAAGTAATACTTATTTGCGTTACAAAAGAAATAACAAAAAAAAAGTGATACTTAAAAAGTGTTACTTATATAAAAGTGTTACATATAAGCGTTACATATTGATAAAAGTGTTACCTATTTGCGTTATAAAAGAAATAACAAAAAAGTGATACTTAAAAAGTGTTACTTTTATAAAAGTGTTACATATAAGTGTTACATATTGACAAAGTGCTACAAAAGTGTTACATAAATGTTGTAATGTAAAAAGTGTTACAAACATGTGTTACATATGTACCTTATGTAAAAAGTGCTACAAAATTTGTGTTACCTAATGTCATTTATGTTGTAGTGAAAATATTTAGTGATTTCCTTGATCACTTGTAAGTCTCATGATCACTTAATCTAAATCAAATTCTTAATTCTATAAGGTAAAAGTCTCTAAAATAAATAGTCTCTTAAAATTCTAAGGTGCCTAATAAATACAAAAATAGTAATAATGATCAATCAAGTGATCATAAATGAGGAATAGAATTAAATAAGATCATGATCACAAGTAATTAAATAAAATGAAATAAAATACAAAATGTATATATTATTAATAATTATCCGTCAAAATGACGCGGTAAAATAGTCGATCAAAAGTATAAACGACAATAAGGATCAATTAATAGCTCGGAAAAATCGGGGCTTCACAGAAGACAACTTGAAGATAATAGAGACTTGGAACCATCTTGACTAGACCTCAAGAAATTGTGAAGGAATTTGGACTAGAAGGTAAGAAATTGGGTTTGTAGCATATTTTTCTTTCTTCCTCTAAAATTCAAAATTTTGACACTCCATTTTTATTTTTGGAGTTTTAGGGGCTGACCTTAAATGATATTTGAGGGTGAGCAAGTAAAACCATTTTTTGGAGACCTCTACTTGTCACATTTTCCCTACTACACAAGGTAAGTGTAGTTTTTACCAATTTCTTCACCTCTTTCTTCTTTTTCCTTAATTTTTAACCTCATTTCCTAACTTCTACATTTTTTTGGTATTCCTTGACCTAGGGGACTGACCTTAGTCACTTCTCCTTCAAGAGTGATTTATTTCATCTTTCACCAACAAGTTCATTTTTAAGGTGGGTGGAAAAATCTTTACAACTTCTAGGTGTTTTTACTTAAAATGCATGTAGTATTTTGATATTGAGCACTTGAGATATATATATATATATATGTTATGTATTGCATGTTAATTTCTTGTATCAAGTAGAAAATTTCTCAAGTATGGCTCAAAATGCTATTTGTTGAAAAATAGGTGCATACATATACACTTTATTGTGATATTTGATGAATTCTTGTGTGAATTGGACTTGTATATGTATGACCATTGAAATCCATGTTTTGTATGATTTATAACCTGGACAAGTCGAGCATAATTGATTAAATTTCAATTTTTGGACTCAAAATGCGAAAATGAAAAGTTGGTGGACTTAATTGCAAGAAAATAAAACTTAAGGGACCCCTCTGTAATTTTCGAGTTTTGGGACTGTACTCAAGTTCAAAAATGATATTTGGACATTTTAATAAAGTTTTAATAATTTTTAGATAAATAAAATCAACCCTTAAAAGCCCAATGACTAGATTGTAAAATTTTAGAAGTTTAAGGGCTATATTGCAATTTTCGAAACTGTACCAGACCCTATTTTTAAAATTAGAAATTTTAACTAGGGACTGGAAATAACATATTTTAAGTGTATTCAAAAAATCCAAGTGTTTAGAGCTTGGAAAGTAATTTTATAAAAATTAAGGGACCAAATCGTAAAAGATTAAAATTGAGGACCAAAATGAAATTTCCAGGACCTATGCAGTCCATGCACCTGGAAATAATAATTTTACTATAACATAATTATATTTTGGACCCAATGTTCAAATTTCATAACAATTGGACCCCTAAAAGCCTTAATGGCAATTATTTCAAAATGGGACAAAAATGAGATTTTCAAATATTAAGGGACCTATACTTATTTAATTTTAAAACTTCTTTTGTCCCAATATTCCACTGACCTTAGTGAAATTTTACAACTGGAATCACATTAAAAGCCCTTCCGGTTTGTGAGTTCCAATTATTTTAAACTTAGAGCCCGAAATGATAATTTTAACAAATTTGGGGCAAATGTGAGAATTTTATAAAAACTCGACTTCAAAACTTTAAAAACCAGAATCTCTGAACAATTTAGAGAATTTAGGAACTGACCTCATAATTTTTCAAGGTCGGGAAATTTACTTATTCAATTTTTAACCCCAAAAGTATTGGTTTTTACAAAACGAGGCTAATTGAAAATTTTCTTTCTTACAAGGACCTAACTCAAATTATTTTTCTTTTAAAGAAACAGCCCTGGACCCTCTGACTTTTAATAATTATATAAAAGATTTTATTTTCTTAAAACACCTTGACTTATCGGATCGTCTTGACCGATTAATACGCAACCGTGGGGCGACTTCCTCGTCTTGCGATTTTGAATCTATAACGGGACTTATGTTCCACCTAATCTTTCAAGATATCGAAGATTGCTTGTCCTCTTGATAATCATCTTCATCCAATAACTACACTAACGCCATAATTGCCACTCGAAATTTTCAAAACTTTTCCTAAACTGCTTCCCTGAATAAATAATACTCGACTTCCTAGTTGACTTCCTGAACATGTATTTACTTTCCTGTCTGAGTCAACTTGGTGTGTCGAGCTCACAGTCGGAATGGATACGTGGGGGATGGAACCAGGCAGCTCGGCTGATATTCCACTCTTCCGGCCCTATCGTCCTAATCCCGCAACTGAGAGACGGAGTTTGTCCAAGGGAAGCGTGTCGTAGTACTTGAAGTATAATCATGATTATGACAAATCCGAGCCTAGCTAGCTCCACTGTAGATTTTGTCTTTGCCTATGGAGCGATAAGGTGACAGGTCTTGGACCATCTTGCTCGGGGAGTTACAAGGAATAACGAAGGAATCGCTGTCTGATCCACACGATTCTGGAGTTAATCGGACCCATTTGGTTGTCGCTACAAATCCGTACGCAACTGCTACTTATTTTGCATTGGTTGGCGCTATAAATCCGTATGCAACTGCTACTTATCTTGCATAGGATTGGCACTACAAATCCGTACGCAATCCTCCTGTCTTGCTTGAATCACATAGTGTTTGTGTGACCACGAACTGTTTTCTTAAAACTGTATAAGTATATTACTTAAATATATTTCTCACGATGCTTAGGTCATCATATCTCACGCATTTTTCATACGACAGTTTTCTTGCATCAAAATACATATCGCCATACTTGCACACGATCACCCATCCACTGAGATTTCTGTCTCATTCCCTCTTGTTTTCTAACCTTTATACGGGATGATGTTGAGGAAGTCGACCCGACCGCAGATTGTTGACCCTCGCCCCGCCTGTCGAACTTGTACCATTTTTTTGATGATTGTACTTATTTCATGTACTTCCGCGGATGTTGGACTCGCTTTTATCCTGCTACTCTTTTCTCTCTTCGACTGTAATTTGAGGGCGTAGGATCCTTGACATTTAAAATTTGGATATGGTGTTCTTTACGCTTTAGTTTCGGCCTATAAACTTATTCAGGGTTATTATGTCGGATGTATTTGGATCTCGCTAGACTTTAAGTTGTAATTCGTACTTATGTTATTTAATTTCCTCTGCTTTAGACTCTTTCACGTGGGATTGTTGTATGATTTGTCTAGACTATTGGGATCATTTCTGTTTAAGTGGTTGATCATCGTCGCGTCGCATTTGGGGCGTGACAGTTTTGGTATCAGAGCTCGGCTAGTAAGATGGAAACTTACACCGAGCTGACCCAGGATATGTTCATCTGTCTTGGATTGGGTACCACTACTAGATGACCTAAGTTGAATCTTGGATGAATATTTGAACTCTTTTGGGTTGTTATAGTGTTAAGATATATGAATATTCCTCTATTTGGACGTTAGGTGATTTAGAAAATCCGTGATTTAGAGATTATAATGCCTGATATGGTGAGACTCGAAGAATATGAGGATATCTCTTGATAAGTATATGATTTGGATGTGATATATTATGGGATCTAGACACCTAATGATATTACTTTGGGAAAATGATATTAGGGGAATCATTAAGTATAATGATCAATGATAATACCCTTGTGTTATTCATTCTCAAGTACTTGCACAAGCTTAAGTAAGGGAATTTGACTTGTGGTTTAGGTATCACGGATAAGATACATTAAGGATGTGACTATTATACGATCTCGACTAGATGTTACCACTAAATATCCCCTCCCGAGGATAGACGAACTATTTGATCAACTTCAAGGAGCGACGGTGTACTCGAAGTTTGATTTACAACAAGGATATTATCATTTGAAGATCCGTGAAGAAGACGTTTCCAAAACGGCATTTCAAACAAGATATGGACACTATGATTTTGTAGTAATGCCTTTTGGTCTGACGAATGCACAATCAGCGTTTGTGGATCTGATGCATCGAGTCATTCAACCTTATTTGGATAAATTCGTAGTGATATTCATTGATGACATAATCGTATACTCTAAGTCTAGAGAAGAGCATGAACGTCATCAGAAAATTATTTTGGAGACACTACGAGAGCACAAGTTGTATGCCAAATTCAGAAAGTTCAAATTTTGGCTTAGTGAAGTCGCATTCTTGGGACACATAGTATCTGGCACTGGGATCGCCGTAGACCCTTTGAAGGTACATACAGTGGTTGAATGGAAACAACCCGATTCTGTAACGGAGATCAGAAGTTTCTTAGGACTAGCTGGATATTATCGAAGATTTATCCAGGATATCTCCAAGATAGCCAGACCACTCACTCTACTAACCCAGAAGTAAGTCAAGTTTGAGTGGAATGACAAGTTTGAGGCTAGTCTCCAAGGGCTGAAGAAACGACTTACTATAGCTCCAGTCTTAGCCCTTCCAAAGGGAACATAAAACTTTGTCGTCTACAGTGAAGCATCAAAGGAAGGACTAGGAGCAGTACTCATGCAGGAAGGAAAGTTCATTGCTTATGCATCACGGAAACTCAAGCCGTATGAAGCCAATTACCCAACGCATCACTTGGAATTGGAAGCAATAGTGTTTGCGTTAAAGAAATGGAGGCACTATCTCTACTAAGCAACATTCATGGTTTACACGGATCATAAGAGCCTGAAGTATATATTCTCTCAAAAGGATCTCAATTTGAGGCAACGAAGATGGATGGAGTTAATAGAGGACTATCACTTTGATATCCAATACCATCTCGGGAAAACTAACGTAGTAGCTGACGCCTTCAGCAGAAAGGCGAGTTTAGTCAGACTAATGATTCGAGAGTGGAAATCATTAGAAGAGTTGAGCACTTGGAATCCGACGAGGACCAATACTCAAATTTCTAGTGCTAACAATTCGGTTAAACCCGATTTACTGAACGAGACAAGGCAGCACAGGGGACAGATGTGCAACTTCAAAAACTGAAATAGAATATACTTAAAGGAGAGAGGCCAGAATTCTCGATACATGAAGATGGTATCATCAGATTTCGAAATTGAGTTTGTGTACCAAGTGACGAGCGGATTAGGAGTATAATTCTCTCAGAAGCACACCGTTCGAAATACACTATACACCCTGGAGGAAACAAGATGTATAAGGACTTGAAACAGCATTACTGGTGGGTAAACATGAAGAACCAGGTAGCGGAGTTTGTTGCGAGATGTTTGACTTGTCAACGAGTAAAGGCAGAACACCAACGAAAATCAGGTTTATTACAATCGTTGAGAGTTCCCGAGTGGAAATGGGAACACATAACGATGGACTTCGTGATGGATCTAACAAGGACTAGAGGAGGCCAGGATGCTATATGGGTAGTCATAGACCGACTCATGAAATCTGCACACTTCTTACCCATGAAGTCGTCTTGACCGATCACTACGCGATCGCGGGGCGACTTCCTCGTCTTGCGATTTTGAATCTATAACGGGACTTATGTTCCACCTAATCTTTCAAGATATCGAAGATTGCTTGTCCTCTCGATAATCATCTTCATCCAAATAACTCCACCAAAGCTATAATTGCCACTCGAAATTTTCAAAACTTTTCCTAAACTGCTTCCCTGGATCATTAATACTCGACTGCCAGGTTGACTTTCTGAACTTGTATTTACTTTCCTGTCTGAGTCAACTTGGTGTGTCGAGCTCACAATCGGAATGGATACGTCGGGGATGGAACCGGCACTCTCGGCCGCTATTCCACTCTTCCTACCCCATCGTCCTAATCCCGCAATCGAGGGACAGATTTTGTCCAAGGAAACGGGTCGTAGTACTTGAGGTATAATCATGATTATGACAAATCCGAGCCTAGCTAGCTCCACTATGGATTTTGTCTTTGCCTATGGAGCGATAAGGTGACAGGTCTTGGACCATCTTGCTCGGGGAGTTACAAGGAAGAACGAATGAATCACTGTCTGATCCACACGATTCTGGAGTTAATCGGACCCGTTTGGTTGGCAATACAAATCCGTACGCAACCGCAATTTATTTTGCATTGGTTGGCTCTATAAATTCGTACACAACCGCTACTTGTCTTGCATAGGATTGACACTACAAATCCGTACGCAATCCTCATGTCTTGCTTGAACCACATAGTGCCTGTGTGACCACGAACTGTTTTCTTAAAACTGTATAAGTATATTACTTTAATATATTTCTCACGACGCTTGTGGGTTGTGTATGAAATCACGCATCATATCTCACGCATTTTTCATGCGAATGTTTTCTTGCATCAAAATATATATCGCCACACTTGCACACGATCACCCATCCACCGAGATTTCTATCTCATTCCCTCCTTTTTCTAACCTTTAGATGGGGATGATGTTGAGGATGTCGGCCCGACCGATTGTTGTCCCTCGCCCTTTGTCGAACTTGTTCCATTTTTCTCGATGATTATACTTATTTCATGTACTTACTGCGAATGTTGGACTCCCTTTTATCCTCGCTACTCTTTTCTCTCTTCGACCGTAATTTGAGGATGTTGACCTATAAACTTATTCAGTTATTATGTCGGATGTATTTGGATCTCGCTAGACTTTAAGTTGTAATTCGTACTTATGTTATTTTATTTTCGCTGCTTTAGACTCTGTTTCACTTGGGATTGTTGTATCATTTGTCTAGGACTGTTGGGATCATTTCTGTTTAAGTGGTTGATCATCGTCGCGTCGCGTTTGGGGCGTGACAACTGCATTAATTATTTTATTTTTCATTTTTTTATTTTTTTAAAACTTAATAACTTTTCCATTTTTTAACCATGTTTTACGTATAAGATATCTAATTAATCATATTTTAGCGATCTTAAATTTGACACCAATATTGCATATATACAATAAAAAATAAATATAAGATATATATTTATCATTATTTTGCAATGGCCTCTCTTAAAGTCATACATTTGGGATATTAGACAGTAATTTGTATATTAATATATTTTAGCTATTTATTATATATGTATAGTTGTTAATTTGGCATAACTCATGTCTTTATAATTATGTAGAATTATATTTAAGTTTATTAAATTAATTAAAAAATACTTATTTTAATTGAGGAAAATATCTTAAAAATGTATCCAATATAATATGTATTACATATATCCATACATAACATTAAATATATATATAATAAAAAAACATTAATTTTTTATTTAATATAAATTATATTCATAATATTTTTTTATAATATAGAAAATTATTTTTTTATATTAACGCACTTTTCATGTAAATAGTAATTGTTTTTCAAATTTGTCAACTTATTTTGATATTCAACTTTCAAAGTTGTACATTGACCATTAAATATAAATTTTTATGTTTGATATTTTTGTGATATATATAAATAGAATAGTTATTTTTTTTTTGAAATGTTTCATTTCTCCTAAAAATATGTTGTTCAATATAAAACATGTTTTTTGTTTGCTCCTTTAATAATAGGACAATTGTTCACTTTTTACACCATAAAAAGTATTCAAATTCGAAATGATTTTATTATTAATTGTACCGAAAATACAATGTATTAAATATTTAAAACATTGGTCAGTTTAGACTTTTTTCAAATGTTTTCTTTCTTATAGATAAACATCCTCTATAAATAGATATAATTCATACTCACAAAATTTGTTATCAATCAAATATTTATATTTAAAGAGGATTTTTATAGTTTGTAATAATTTATTTTCTGTAGTTTAATCAGATGATTTATAATTAAATTAAATATCTTCATATTTTAATTATCTATTGAAATCTTAAACTTTTAGCAATAATTTTATAAAATTAAAATTCGTGCATTGCACGGTCTGAAACATACCAAATATGAGAATTTCATTATAGAAAAATAATTAAAAAAATCAAATATTACAATACCAATTCCCACAATAAAATTTTAAAAAAATTAAAAACTAACTTAACAACGTGAATAAAGAAAATTATTATATGTAGTTATCATACACATGTATTAGTTTTTAATTTATTGCATGGCCATCTTTGTTAAAATCTATGCCTCCAATTTATACATACGAACAAATTTCGAAAATAATTTTGCATTCGAATTAATACAACTTTGAAAAAAGGTATGTCACCAATTTTCACACATATTAATAATTTAAACATGACTAAAATGAAATGTGCGAAGAAGTTTTGTTTTGTGCGATTTTATGAAAAAATAGTTTCGAAAATCGAATACACATACATAGTTGTGAATGTATTTTTTTCCATGATTCTCAGGTATGATATTTTATCTTTTTGACTTCATTAATAAAAAAAACATTAAATAGTATTTATCACGTACTGTCTGATTCTATTTTAAAATTATTATAAAGTAGGAGATATAACTCATAGAACTATTATGAAAATGCACATGTTACGGAGGCTTCACGGATATACACCTCGTGCATCGCACGAGTTAATGACTAATTTCAAACAAAAGCTCAATCCATTATGCGCTTTATGTATTTTCATTTGGATTCTCACACAAACTACAATGTTTACCTCGAGTGGCAAAAAAGATATTAATTAAGAGTCATTAAAATTTGAAAAAAAATCAATTTACAAAATAATTTAAATTTAATTCCTTTAAAATCTTGATCAATCTATTGATTCGTGCCTCGGAATCTTGGAAAATCCGGAGATGACAAATTTGAGGTACGACACAATTGTAGAACCTAACGCAACATAAAATTATAGGGTTTGGGTTGGAGTTTATCGGGTTTGAGCCATTATCTCCGGTTTGACGATAAGGCTCATTAAAAATGGGGTTGATATCGGGTTGGTTTGATAAGACACAATAATTTTTTAATCATTGATAATTGTTTATTTGTATTGGTAATTTACTAGTAATTGACTATTTGTACTTGATTTTTTTTATTGATAATTTATTAGAACATATGTTTTAAATATTAAACAAAAATATATATATAAATCATAAGTTTTATTTGTTAATAGGCTTAACAGGCCAAATGGGCTTAACAAAATAAATTTGACAATTTTACTTATTGTGCTTATCATGTCATGTCGTGCTTTTCGTGTTCTTAACATACCACAATTGGGTTTAAAGTTTAGGCCCAATAAAGTTATCATGTCGGCCTGATAACAACCCGACATGAACATTTGCCATCCCTAGGAAGCACCACAAACTTTGATAATTTGTAATTGAAAAACTCCAAACATAATTGTAATACTTGACAAAAACCTTGAAATGTATTGATTTTCAAGAATGTCAATCACTTTATGCAAACAATATTTTATCTGATTCGATAAGTTTGTCCTCGACAATCTTTCTACAACCAATTACATTACGATCACATCTCACTTCGTAACAGTTTTGCATCATTTGTCCTCTGAAGTACACGGTTACATTTATCATGTTTGAATTTGACATTGCCGATAAAAGATAAATATATAGTCAAATAATAAATTTGAGTTATATTACAACACACATTATAACAAGGCATACTTGTAAATTAAATGTTCAATCACATTAAAAACAACACTATAGCAAAACCATATAATAAATATAAATGTACTTTTACATTGTAAAACTTAGGGATGTACACAGGACTTAGATATTACCGAAATGGAACTAATATCTGAATAGAAAAATATTTTTTGACTTTTTCCTACCGAACTGTCCCAAAAACTCTTCTGATACGATTTTGGAGATTTTTTAAATATTTTTACCGAGAACTGCACCGAACCAACCCGAAACTAAAATCGACTTTAAAGATATTTTTATATTTTGACTTTTCAAATATTTGTCTTGAAAAGTCCTCATTTTTGGCCGTATATGTTATTCGAAAATAGGATAATGTTCTTATTTGAAAACTCTAATAAGTTAAAAAAGAAAATCGGATATTAATCATCCAAAATGTAACTTTAATCAAAAGAAAAGGGAGTTTGATTTTAAAACAAGTCTTGGTAGATATTAAAAAAATTTAATGGTTCTTTTCTTTGAATACGTCATTTTCGGTATTATAAATTCAATAAATCTCAATTCCGGACTCTAAAAAATACAAGGTTAGTTTATAAAATTTTCTAAAAATCCAAAGAGTCCATATTACAAAGAGTCGGGGTTAGATTTATTTTTAAAAAATTATAGTTTTGTCCTTTATTTCTAAATTGACACTTTTTACTCGAAATTTTGAAAATTCGTATCTCCCAAACAGGGAGGATTTTTAATGTGATTTCAACTCTAAAATATCAGTTAGGACTACACGTTATCGAGACAAAATCATTTTTGAAAAACATTCATTTTAAGTCCCTCGGTTTTTGAAAATTTATTTCTAGTCCAAATATCGATTTTGTCCTTATGGGCTTGATTGTTATGTAACTTGAAGCATATATTCATAATATTATAAAATCAAGTTTAAGTATTTTTCCAGGTATAGGTTATGTGCAGTTTCTGAAATTTTTATTTTGGTCCTTAAGCTTTTGAAATTTCACATTTTAGTCCTTAAGAATTTCAAGAACTGGTTTTCTTAACTCAAAATACTTAAACTTTTCTTATTCACTTAAAATAAAATATTATAGTTAAGTTCAGTCCAAAGTTTTGAAACATAATGGTCCTTGTACAATTTTGTATTTTGTATTTTAGGCCCTATATTTTGTAGAAATTACAAAATGGCCTAGAGACTCGGATTTTTGTACCAAGTCAAAAGTCCATAATACATAACAAGTATTAAAAATAATTTTAAATATTTATAACTCATATATTGACATGCATAGCTAGATTTACAACAAAAACATGAAAATATGCAGTTTAGTCCATGTTTTCACCAATTATAATATCATGCTCGATTTTTAAATTTCATCTAAGTAATGATATACCAAAATAATTGTAACATACATAAAAAATACCATATTAATGTATAAACATGGTTGCATACATTTTTTTATCAAGAAAATAGTAGGATTTTTGAAAGAATTTTTCACCCATCTTTCAAGTCTTGTGATGTAGTGTCTAGAAATGATGTTTTCTCGTTCTTGATTTCGAGATTTCCCCAAGGCAGCCCCTAAGTATCCAAAATTTAAAATTATTGGGTCAAGATTATGAGGTTTTAAGGTAAGAAATGAAGAAATACTACAAGATTCAAGAGAACTACACTTACCTAGGTAAAGTGCTTCAAATAGAGGTCTAGAATGGGTCTTCTTTCTTGTATCCAACTTCTTGACTCTAACACATTAAAATCCAAGAAGAGCGGTTTGAGGGTAGGCCAAGAGGCTCTGTCTATGGCCCCCAAAAATTTTGGAGGCCCATTTTGTTTTTTTTACTTCCTAATGGAAATCAATTTTGGGCCCCAATTTTTTTCATTTTCAGCCCAAAACACCAAAGAAAAAAATTTTATCTTCAACCTACAACTCCCAAATTTCAAAAATGGCCCAAACTCTTTCAAACTTTTATGCAATTCACGTTAAATATTCAATTGTCTCTATATTCCTTGGTCAAAGACTCAAATTTTCTAATAATTTATTTAAAGACGAAAATACCAATATTCCTTTGGACACTATAAAATTTTTCCCAAAAACATAATACCAGATATGTATCAAATTTTATTGTTGAAGTTATTTTCAATTGTATATAAAGTAAAGAGTAATATTAACATAAAATATGCACATACTTTTATAAAGTGGTTCACGACTATTCAATTGCATAATTCTCATGATGAAACGAGTGACTTAAATTTAATTATAACTTTTAAGAACCAACCCCTCTTCTCTTCCTCTTTGTGAGTCGTGACTTTCATCTTCCTCACTTGGTCACTCCTCAGCGGCAGCTAGCGGTCAAATGTGGATGACGATGGTCAAAGGGCCCATGTTTGGAATCGCGCCTAGTGCTCTGTGAAGCACATGTCTAGCCCTGAATCCAAGTCTTCTAGCTGAGCTTCAAAAGAGATTGTGCTTCAAGATTCGAGGATGAAGAAGTAGTCTTGAAGTTTTGAAGGTAAGATGAAGATGAAAGGAGAAGCAAAACTTTTCTTACCTTTTCTTGTATTTTTGGCCCCTTTAGAAAATGAGTGGAAGAGATATTTGTGTTTTTGTTAAGTATGAGAGAATGAGAGTTGTTGGATGAAGAAAATAATGTTTCCCCTTGAACCCCCTTATGACTGAAAATTGCATGGTGAATATCCTATCCCTCTATTTTTTTATTTTTTTATTTTTTTTGTCTTGCAAGATGTTGCTTCTATGGAGTCATTTTGGTGGGGTTGTGTGGTCACAAGATGGACATAACCTTGGGGAGTGGGTGAGTGGGCTGATCTTGTAGCTGTTAGTCCAAGTGGCTACGGTAATCTAGAGGGGGGTGAATAGATTATGCCGATTTTTTGCAAATCTCCCTCTTTTTCGAATGAACATGTAATTGAACAAGAATGTAAATGCGGAAATTAAATAACACTCAATGATTTAGAGTAGTTCAACCCACCTAGGGCCAAATCTACTACCACCCTGGTATATCCGAAGTGGATTTCAAAAAGAAAAATAGATTTTATTAATTACCACAATTAATACAACACCACCTTTGAAGATTACCACAATCTTCTTACAACACCTTCAAGGAGATTACCACAATATTCCTTCAACACCTATGAAGAGTACCACACTCTTCAACACCTAAGATCACCCAAGTGTGTTCTTACCACAAGAACACTAACAAGGATATCTTGTTTTGGATGATAGCAAAATTCAAGATTACAACTCAATAATAGAAGTATACAAACTTTGAGTGCAAGTGTAATCAAGAAGGAAAAGCCTAGACCTCAAGATAGTACAAGTGCAAGAACTAGACTATTACAACAAGAGTATAAAAATGAAAGCTTGAGAATTTGCATATTTCTTGTTGTGTATTTTGCTTGTATGTGTTGTATCTTGTGTCTTCAATTCATCCTCTATTTATAGGAGAGTCTTCACCAACATAGACTCATTCTTCTTCATTTTTGTCTACAAAAAGAGGATCACAAGATGTAGAAATATTGTACAAAAATGAAAAGTAAATCTTGCTGATAAGGATTGCAACGGTTGGAATTTTTCTTTGTCAAAAATTACATAGAGCGACAACAGTTGCCCTGTATAAGATTTCGAACATTTGAATGAAAATAGTTCGATCCAGGTAGGGGTTGCAGGGGGGTGCGACCGGTCAAGGGGGGGTGCGACCGGTCGCCCTAGGATGCGACCGGTCGGCCCTCTGCTTGACCGGTCCCCCTGCTCCAATTTTTTAAGTTTGCAAGTTTTGTTTCAATCTGTGCGATCTTCAGGTACCGGTCGACCTTTTGGGTGACCGGTCGACCTCCAATTTTAAATATTGTCCGATTTTTATCAAAAATAAACTTCAAGAAATACTCCAAAAAAATAGTAAAAATATTTTAAATCACTTGGGAGTATTTTGACAACATTTATAAACATTGTTTTGGTGCAAAAACCAATTTAAACAAAACCATCAAAAGTGTTGTCCATTTTTATCGAAAAATAAATTCTAAGAAATACTCCAAAAATTAGCAAAAACATTTTAAATCATTTAGAAGTATTTGGACAACATTTATTAACATTGTTTTGGTATAAAAACTCATTTAAACATAATCATCAAAATCTTGATAAAAATATTTATCTAACAAATTCCCCCTTTTTGATGATTACAAGCAAGATTTATCATAAGTACAAACACACACAAGGATAGGAGCAAAGATTTTTCAAAATCGTTTTTGCACAAGCTCCCCCTATCAACATGCATAACAAAAATAAGTAGAAGCAAACAACTAAAGGCTAAAAGCTTGAATTTCATGAGCTTAAAATCTCCCCCTGTCACAAAAGCATCATTAGTCAAGCATAAAAGTTCATAATACATCACATGGACTAAGTATTATCCATAGCATCATGCTTTTAAGAGTTCTAGCATATAGCTTTTCTTGTGAGCTTATTTACGCTTTTCTTTGAGCTTATGAGCGTTTTTCTTGTTTCTTCCCCTTTGGAATCATCAAAAATAATGTTAGCACGATAAAAACATCATACAACTATATCAAAGTGTGCAATTTAATCGATTTATCGAGCATATTGAACATATAAGCTTAAATTCCGAATAAAAGGGAAAACATTGCTCATTTGATTTGAAAAAGCTCATTTGATTGATAAAACATGATCTCTATAAACTTATAAGACTTTTCAAATTAAGAGAATCATGTAGGTGATGAATTTTTCATTGAAACATTTTGTCGAACACTTGGCGTGCGTCGAATAAAACAAGAGAAATATAACGCCTTTTTGATTCGTTTAAGCCAAAAAAATTCATCACCAATTGCAATACAACAATATTCATTCATCAACAATCATCATATACAATCATACAAATACAAGAATTTCATCAAAATAGCAAGGTATAAGCACATTCTCAAAGGTTCAACCCAACTGAGATTAAAAAGAAAAAAAACTTACCATTTAATCGGTAAAGATGAACAATGATGATGATAATCGAGCCTCATGAAGTCCAAAATATAAAATGTATGCAATAAAATAAATTTGAAGTGAAATTTGTGTGCAAAATTCGAAGGGGACAAAAAATGAACATAAAATACCAAAATGACCGTGACTGAAGACAGAAGCAATTTTAACCAAAATAAAAGCTAAGGGCGACCGGTTGTCGTTGAGGGCGACCGGTTGCCCTCAACCCCATCAGCCCACTGTCTTGCCCAATTTTTCAAAATCCATTTTTCAACCAAAAATCCGATTTTTTAAGCCCTAAGTTTTAAAAACATGCAAAATGCAAACGCAAACCTCATTCAATATGCATTATTCCTAAACGAGCTCGTATCGACGCAAAAGTCTCGGAAGATAGCGGTTTTGTAAAAATGTCCGCTAATTGATCTTGAGATGGTACAAAAGATGTCTCAATTTTCCGTTTTGAAACACAATCCCTTAGAAAATAATGTCGAATCTCAATATGTTTAGTACGGTTATGATGAACCGGGTTTTGAGCAATATTTATAGCGGATATATTATCACAAAAGATAGGAACACTTTCCAAATAACATTTATAATCCGCTAAAGTTTGTTTCATCCAAAGTAATTGAGTACAACAAAAAGCCGCGGAAATATATTCGACTTCGGCCGTTGAAAGTGAAACAGAATTTTGTTTCTTTGAAAACCAAGAAACTAGGCAATCACCTAGAAATTGACATGATCCGGAAGTACTTTTACGATCATCAATATTTCCCGCATAATCCGAATCACTATAACCTTTAAGAGAAAAATTTTCATTCTTTGGATAAAATAAACCATATTGAATAGTGCCTTTCAAATATCTAAAAATTCTTTTAACGGCACTTATATGAGATTCTTTGGGATTGCTTTGAAAACGAGCACATAGGCATACGACATGAAGAATATTCGGTCTACTTGCGGATAAATAAAGTAAACTACCAATCATACCTCGATACTTGGATTCATCAACCGGCTTGCCTTTTTCATCTTTGTCAATCTTGATGTTTGTTGCCATTGGGGTAGAAACAGTTATTCCTTCTTCAATTCCGAACTTCTTCAAAAGTTCTTTTGTATACTTTGATTGTGAGATGTATATTCCTTCTTGGCATTGCTTAATTTGAAGTCCAAGGAAGAAGTAGAGCTCCCCCATCATGCTCATTTCAAATTCACCTTGCATTAACTTAGAAAATTTCTTGTACAAGGATTCATTAGTAGCACCAAAAATAATATCATCAACATAAATTTGCACTAATAAGCAATCTTGCCCTTTTTCAAAAACAAAGAGAGTAGTATCAACTTTACCTCTTGTAAAACCATTTTGCAAAAAGAAAAGAGCTAAGTCTATCATACCATGCACGGGTGCTTGTTTCAAACCATACAAGGCCTTTTTAAGTTTATAAACATTATTAGGCCTAGAAAAATTTTCAAACCCCGGAGGTTGTTTTACATAGACTTCTTCTTGAATAATACCATTTAAAAATGCGGATTTTACATCCATTTGGTAAAGCTTGAAATTTTTAAAACAAGAATAGGCAAGTAAAATAATAAATAGCTTCTAAACGTGCTCACGGTGCAAATGTTTCATCATAATCAATACCTTCTTCTTGACAATAACCTTGAGCTACTAACCTTGCTTTGTTTGAAACAATATTGCCTTGGTCATCGAGCTTGTTCCGAAACACCCATTTTGTACCAATAATGGTTTGAGATGGAGGACAAGGTACTAATTCCCATACATCATTCATTTCAAATTGATTCAACTCCTCTTGCATTTCTAAAAACCGATCCTCATCTTCAATGGCTTCCTTAGCATTTTTAGGCTCTTTTTGAGATATAAGAGTTTTCTCGGCAAATTTTCCTCGAGTCATTACTTTATCAACGGGATCACCAATAATAAGATCTTTTGGGTGATTTCCCTTAAATTTCAATGCTACGGGAAGATTCGAAGTATCACCTTTATCTTCTTGAGGAACATTTGAGCTTGAAGGTTGATCATTTTGAGTATCATCTTGAACAATGGGTTCAACAATATCCTCTTCATCACTTACATCATTGGGTATCCTTTCAACACCCGAAGCTTCATTGAATTTGACATGGATGGATTCTTCAACAACCCCACTAGTCTTATTGTAAACCCGATATGCTTTGCTCTTGGTGGAATACCCCATAAATATTCCTTCATCGGCCTTAGGATCAAGTTTGTCTAATTGATCCTTAGTATTCAAAATAAAACATTTACATCCAAATATTTTGAAATAACTAATATTTGGATTTCTTCCTTTCCAAAGCTCATATGGAGTTTTATTCATTTTAGATAAACTCGATTAATGACATAGAAAATGGTACTTACGGCTTCGGCCCAAAAATATTTTGGAAGTAAAAATTCATTTAGCATGGACCGACTCATTTCTTGAAGTGTCCGATTCTTCCTTTCGGCTACTCTATTTTGTTGAGGTGTCATTGGAGTCGAAAAATTATGACTATATCCCTTGGTTTCACAAAAGACTCTAAATTCACCGTCAAATTCTCCACCTCGATCACTTCGAATAGACTTAATAGTATCTTTCTTTTCATTTTCAATAAGTCTACACAACTTAACGAACTCATTAACGACATCACTTTTATTTGTAAGAAATAGAGCCCAAGTATATCTAGAAAAATCATCGACTATAACAAAAGTGTAATATTTTCCACTTAGACTTGCCGTACCAATATCCCCATACAAATCAAGATGAAGCATTTGTAGGGGTTTGATAGTGGAAATTTCATTTTTGGGCTTAAAACTACTCTTAACTAATTTGTTCTTTTGACAAGTGTCACATATGCAAAGATTTTCAAAATTCAATTTGGGTAGTCCTTTTACATGTTGGTTTTTGTATATAGTTTGCAAATTTTTGTATCCAACATGTCCAAGTCGCCTATGCCATAAACTAGTTAAATCATTATTGGCGACAAGACAAGAAACATTTTGACTAACCAAATCACTTGTACAAATTTTGTAAAGATTGCCTTTTCTAATTGCTTCACAAATAATTTTATCATTTTTGGAAATAATGCATTTTTCTTTATTAAAAACAACATTATAATTTGAATCACAAAGTTGGCTAACACTTATCAAATTGAACTTAAGCCCTTCTACTAAAAGAACATTACTAAGAGAGAAAGAAGAGTTACCAATTTCTCCATTTCCAAGAATTCTTCCTTTGCCATTGCCGAACATGACCATACCCTCTTCTTGGAGCTTGATGTTGGTAAAAAGTTCTCTCTTTCCTGTCATATGGCGTGAACATCCGCTGTCCACGAGCCAATTTGAATCTTCCATTGTTGTTATAGCCCCTATAACCTACAAAGGAATTATTTTTAGGTACCCTATAATTTTGGGGTCCATTGGGGTTAGCCTTGAGACATTTAGGTCTCCAATAATAGCTAAAATTATTCTTCAATTTACAATTGCTAGCATAGTGTCCATTCTTACCACAATAAAAACAAGTAATAATACGAGGACTACTAAACGTACAAAGGTTGGACCTTGGTCTTTTTCTTAAAAGCATTTTGAAAAGGTTTCTAACCAAGTCTAATTTAGAATGCTCACCTCTTTGTGCATCTAAAATTTTTGTGACTTTATCTGTACTTAAATTGAATCGATGCACATCCTTTTTCAAATTTTCAATATCATTTGTTAGCGTTTGTTTTTCGGTTTCAAGAGTACGGACCATAGTAAGAGTAATAGCATGAGCCTTATCAAGAGAATCATAGGAAGTAAATAATTTATCTTTTTCTAGTTTAAGCTCTTTATGCTCCGTTTTCAAATTCTGGTATTTAACAATCAAATTTTGAAACTCATTTTGCAATTCATCAAAATCACATTGTAATTCATCAACTAGGGAAAAAGATGAAGCATTAGAGCGCACCTCATATTTTCATCGTCTATGGCCATAAGACCATGTTCGGATTCTCCTTTCTTATTGGTTGTTTCAAGTAATTCATCCCAAGTTTTGACGTCCGCATTTAATGCCTTCTTTTTCGGAAAAGGCTTTTTCTTCTTTTGTTCCTCTTCCGCTAATTTTGGGCAATCGGCTATGTAGTGCCCGGATTTTCCGCATTTGAAACAAGAATTGTCTCTAGGCTTTCTTGCTTTATTTTTGTTTACAAATTTTGCAAATTTTCTAACAAGAGCCGCCGTTTCTTCATCATCCTCATCACTAGCATAATAAACATTATTAGAAGAAGATCTTTAAGCCTTTAATAATATTTTGCGTACCCGGTTTAGAGGTGGATGGTTGAGAATTTTTTCTCTCCTTGAGATATACTTCATAAATGAGGAGGTTCCCAATGAGCTCATCAAACTTGAGTGTCTCAAGATTTTGAGCTTCCGTGATTGTCGTCACCTTTTCGGACCATGAGCCGGGAAGGGCGTTCAATACCTTGGTCACCTTTTCTTCTTCGGAGATGACCTTTCCAAAAGCCACAAGAGAATTGATAATGTTGTCAAGCCTTTCCACCATTTTTGATATGCTTTCACCATCATGCATATTGAAATTTTCAAAGTCTTTCACAAGCATTGTTTTTCTTGCTTGCTTCACTTTCTTTGTGCCCTCATAGATGGTTTCTAATTTTTCCCAAACTTCATGTGCCGACCGTATGCCTCTTATACGATTATATTCGGTGGCGGTAAGAGAGCAATGTAAAATGTTTTAGGCCTTACCGTTTAGAGAGAAAGCCTTCTTGTCATTTTCATCGTACTCCTTGAACGGCTTGCGAGTCGTGGTACCATCCTCCAAATTTGTTGTTGGTTGAGCAATTCCTTCAATGACCACATTCCAAATATCAAATACGCAACCTTGTAGAAAGCACTCCATGCGGTCTTTCCAAAATGCGTAGTTGTTGGCATCGAATAGTGGTGGCTTGTTGGTGGAGGCGCCGGTGGTGAGACAAGCTTCATTCGTAGCCATGGATCTTTCCTCTTTACTCGGAACAAGCTAGCCAAAGAGTTTGGCTTTGATACCACTTGTTAGTTCAAGTGGCTACGATAATCTAGAGTGGGTGAATAGATTATGAAGATTTTTCGCAAATCTCCCTCTTTTTCGAATGAAGACGTAATTGAACAAGAATGTAAATGCGGAAATTAAATAAAACTCAATGATTTAGAGTAGTTCAACCCACCTAGGGCCTAATCTACTACCACCCTAGTATATCCGAAGTGGATTTCAAAAATAAAAAAAGATTTTATTAATTACTACAATTAATACAACACCACCTTTGAAGATTACCACAATCTTCTTACAACACCTTCAAGGAGATTGCCACAATCTTCCTTCAACACCTATGAAGAGTACCACACTCTTCAACGCCTAAGATTACCCAAGTGTGTTTTTACCACAAGAGCACTAACAAGGATAACTTGTTTTGGATGATAGAAAAATTCAAGATTACAACTCAATAATAGAAGTATACAAACCTTGAGTGCAAGTGTAATCAAGAAGGAAAAGCCTAGACCTCAAGATAGTGCAAGTGCAAGAACTAGGCTATTACAACAACAGTATAAAAATGAAAGCTTGAGAATTTGCAGATTTCTTGTTGTGTATTTTGCTTGTATGTGTTGTATCTTGTGTCTTTAATTCATCCTCTATTACAATTCATCCTGTAGGGTTGGCCCCCTGCTTGACCGGTCCCCCTGCTCCAATTTTTTAAGTATGCAAGTTATGTTTCAATCTGTGCGATCTTCAGGTACCGGTCGACCTTTTGGGCGACCGGTCGACCTCCAATTTTAAATGTTGTCCGATTTTTTTAAAAAATAAACTTTAAGAAATACTCCAAAAAATTAGTAAAAATATTTTAAATCACTTGGGAGTATTTTGACAATATTTATAAACATTGTTTTGGTGCAAAAACCAATTTAAACAAAACCATCAAAAGTGTTGTCCATTTTTATCGAAAAATAAATTCTAAGAAATACTCCAAAAATTAGCAAAAATATTTTAAATCATTTAGGAGTATTTGGACAACATTTATTAACATTGTTTTGGTATAAAAATCATTTAAACATAATCATCAAAATCTTGATAAAAACATTTATCTAACAAAGACTTGCAAGAGTACTTGAAGTATAATGTAAGTATAATATATGGTATAAATAGGTATATGTATAGTATATGGTATAGTATTTGTATAAGTTGGTGTATTGGTATTGGATTTGAATTCTTCCTCATTCTCCCTCTCTTGGTCGTCCACCAAGGATGGATCCAGAAACTTTTTATAAGGGGAGCACTAAATAAATACGATTCTAAACTCCATCAAAAATAATTATTGGTGGCACACTTTGTTATTTTTTAACCTAATTAATATATAGCTTTTAAAAGTTTGTATAACATTATGATGTTATATAATACTATTAACACCTTTTTAATAATGTTATATAATATTTTTTAAAATTATAATGTTATAGTGTTTTATATAAATTATAATTTAGGGCACACTATTAATTTATAAATTAAAAAAACTTTATAAATTATAACACTTTTATAAATTTTGGGCACACTGCTAACTTTGTCCAAAATTGGTGATTATTGGTGTATATTGCCAAGTCTAAAAAAATCTACTTATTAATTCCATAATCACTTATTCCCAAACCAAGCTCATTATTCTGACGGGCATCGACGCATGTTGATGGTGTGCTTCCTCCTCTCACCGATCACTGTAAAATGTCTAGCCAAAAAGCATCAAAAGTGCATGCAATGAAGTGTCGGAAACGGATTGGTACGTGCAAAAATATTACATATGGATGCAACTACATAATCATTGAGCTTAAACCTGGTTGCAACAATAGGCCCTTCCTCTCACCAAATCTGAAAAGTTGGTTCTAACTTCTCTGATCCCAACTTTTTCACGTATTGGTTATAAAATAATAGGGGCCTCACATATAACTAAAAACTAATGGTCTACAACTTAAAACTAAATATGACGTTCTCCTCCCCTCCGATACTCATTCAAGACACTTTGATGGGCGTTGACGCATGTCAAAGGTGTGTTTCTCCTTTCACCGCTCACGAGTCAAATGTGTTCGCGATAAGCACCAAGAGTGCATGCAATGAAGTGTCGAAAACGATGTAGGTCCCAAGGGGGTGTGAGTGTAAGGTTTAGAAGGGGGTTGAATAAACCTTACCAACTTTTCGATTTAGTCCTTTTAGAAATTATCGTGAGATAATATTTCACGATTGTGTCCTTGATGGACAGACTAAGTTAGTTAATCAAAGAGTTAGTCACTCAACGACTCGACGAGTTGTTGATAGAGTAACTCGATTGTTTTGACTAAAGACTTAACTCGTCGTGATTTGTTTTTATTGGAAGATTTAACACCCTTGAATTTGGTTAAGTTTGTTTTGATACTTAGTTTTAGCACTCGATTGATTATCAATTGGATAGCAAATTTATCAAATAGATATAAAAATAAGATGCGAAAATTAAAATGCTTTGAAATGTAAATGACACAATAAATTTTTATAGAGGTTCGAAGATGGGGTAATTCTTCTACTCCTCCCTTCTCCAACTCCTGGAGGAATCCACTAAGTATTGATCAATATACGAGTGGTTAACGATCTAGATACAAGTCTTGATCACACAAAACGTGACTTGATCCTTTGGGACTCGATCTGAGATGCCTTGGTCACACAAACCGCTTCTTGTACGACTCGGCTTCTTCACAGGCGCCTGCTTTGCTACTACAGACCCACTTGCTCAAGATTCTTGGATTTGATCACGAAGCCCTCCAAAACTTGAGACTGGTTCGACCTCGAACCTTTCTACAATCCTTTGTGGAATGTAGACCCCTTGATTCTTCAAATGATTCATCTTCAACTGATTGAAGTTGTCTTTCCTTCACAGGTGAGTGTTGGATTGATTTCCTTCGTAATGTAGGCTTGAGGATTGATCTTGAATGACTTGAGAATATTTTTTGTTACAGTTCAAATGTTAGCTTGAATGTTCATTGTTCAGGTCGGCAACCTTCTCTAAGAGTGATTCCTCAGCCTTTTATAGTGATCTTTCAAAAATCGGCCCGTTGAAGAGATAGTCTTATTTTTGAAAGTCACTTGTGGTCGTTGGCTTGTCTTGTTGCAGTCCTTGAAATTTTTCCTCGTATGAATGATTCTTCAGCTTTTCAGAGTTCTGACACAAGAGCAGTGCTTCCCATTGGTTTATTCCTCTTGCACGCTTCAGGGACTGAGCACTTCAAGAAAGACAGTATGGAAGTATTACTTGTTTAAGTAATTCTCTTGATTTCTATGTAACGGATCTCTTTCGATTATCTCGACTTGACCGCATTTTCTTAACATCCCCAGGTGACTTGAGTCGACTTCCAATCATGGATGACTCTTCTGTCACTTCAACCTTGAGACTTGGCTATCTAAGTTGACTTGACTGATACTTCACTCAGTTGCATCTCAGCTGCACCTTCAGTCGAGTTCTTGTCTTCTCTTCTTTCCCATACTCACCTGCCTTGCAGCGGAGTCTTCCTTCTAGTCTCCAGTTGTCTTCTTGCATGTTCAGGGATAGCTGACTTAACTCAGCTCGACCAGCCCTATTTATTACAATTCAGTTTACAACAAAAATGGGGTGCCAACTTCCTATTCTAAGTTTTACATGGCATTCATCAAAATCAACAAAATAATTTCCCAACAATTTCCCCTTTTTTGATGATGCCAAAACTTAAAACAACATCAATAATTAAACAGCAAAGATACATACAGGCAAATGTAGAATCACAGAATGTATTTATAGAATCGATCTTTTATTGATCATAACATTCTTGTTCTTTACATAGCTGTTTACAAAGTGTATCAGAGCTTAAACCTTAAAAAAATGTATCAGAGTTTAAGCGGGGCCTAAGCTAACCATGTTGTTCTATATCTACATAAGTATAGAAATTGTACAATTTTATTCAGTGTACAAAACACTTACATAGAGTGTATTTACATAGTAAAATACATGAAGGGATGGACAACAACACTTCATCTCATTCGATGCCTCCTTCTTTCATCTTCTTCAGCTCTGTCATCTTCTGATCTTCTTCTTTTTTTCTCATCTTCAGCCGCCTTCTTCTTTTCATACGCCCTTCCTGAAAGCTTCATCTCTTCTCGCCTCTTTCTTGTCTTTCCTCCCATAGCTGAGTTTGTCTTTTATTTTCCTCTTAAATTCTCTTCACATACTCGATTGTTCTTAGCCACTTGCAGGTTGGCTACTTCGACAAATCCAGCCCAATAGATCCCTCCTTTCTTGCCTGGATCTATATACTCAATATTTTTGGGCAAAGGTCTAGGTCTGAAACCTCTTCCTCCACCTCTTCTTCTTTTTTCCTCTCGGGCGTGTCTTGTCTTTGGGGTCTTCTTTTTCCCGAGTGGTGGATCGGCGAGTGACCAGCAGAGTGATCGCCCCGATGTTTGTTGTCTGTCAGCTTCTTCACATAGTGTGAGACCCTTTTCCCAGTACAAATCCCAGGCTTCCGCCGTGGACATATTTGCGAAGTATCCTTCCGATGCGAGCGTCTTGAATTCATCAACTGATCTTGGCTCGGTTCCGGCATCTAAAATGGCATAGGTGTCTCTGTCATTGGAATGCCTCCATGTTTTTTCGTAATATCCATAACTCGGGCATCCATCCTTCCTTCCACTTCCTTCATCATCGCTTCAATCGTCTTTCTCTTTTCAGCCATAGAGTACAGCAGAGTATTGGAGTGGCAGAGTCACTGGGAGTTTGCTGATAATATCAGCTGTGACAAGACCTTGTTGAGGGGTTTTAGCATTCATCAAAGTCACATCTTTCGAACTTTCTCCCTCAACAGACTTCCCTTTCTTCTCTCTTATTAGTTCCTCAGCTGTCTTTCCCTTCACAGCTGCTTCCTCCTTCTCAGCTTCAGATCCCTTCAGCGCCTTCAGGTATTCCTCTTCCCCCTTTTTGGCATCATCAAAGGAGAGAGGAACCCCTGGAAACAAGCTAGCAAGCAAGAAGTCTAGTCGGCTGATAGTTGAGGTCTGCTTCGAATCTGCTGCGGAGTATGCTGCACGGAACTCAGAGCCGGTGGCGTTGGATTCAGCTGTGACCAACTTCATCTCAGCTATGAGGAGACTGAATTTTTGATCCATGTTCTCTTCCACACGCAGGAGCTCCTTCTTATTATGTTCACGCAACATCTTTATCTCGGTAGTGTGAGATTCATGCCTTTGTTCAATGTGCTCTTGCAACTTTGTCTTTGCATCAGCATTCTCAGCCCGCCAGACTAACAACTTGTTGAACAATGTCCTGAAATATCGAGCTTGTTCCACACGCATTGTCTGCTGCTATTGCCACCACTCACGGATCCTGACTATGATGCCACGCAAATCAGTAGTAAGGTTGGCGTCTCTGTTATCCAGCCTCATGTCCAGTGAGGCCTGGTGCCTCTCCATCCGTTCAATCTCAGCAAATAAGGCTTTGAACACGTCACGAACTTCAGCTGTCACCTCTGTTTTAGCAGACGGCCAAGCAGCGTCAAAGTCATAGTTAGCTGGAACAATGGTGTCTGATGGAATAACAGGATCAGGTTTGTGGAAGCGCTCGCGATCTCTGGCTGATTCTTTAGGGAGGTCAGGTACCTCCAGAGAGAAGGGAAATGATTCTACAAAGGGATCATCACGGGCAACTAGAATCTGTTCAATGATAAGTGGTGCTCGTGAAGTCCTCTATGAAGTCGATCCTACTGCAGCTTGGGGAGCCTGCACAGTGGACTTTGGTTCAGCTGTGGTCTGTTGTGAAGTCGACCCAGCTTGCTGAGCCTCAACTGTCTCAATAGCTTCGTCGGTCTCAGCTGGTTTTTCCAAATGAGTTGACTGGTCCTCGGCCTTATCAGAAGCGTCATCGGACGATGATGAGTTTTCCATGGGGCAGACTTACTCGTGGTTGGAACATCCTCAGCTGAGTCTTTTGGATCAGTCAAGGGGGTTGACTCAGCTTCATTGTCTCCTTCTGATCCCAGAAAGGTTACATCAGGATTATCCTGGGAATCGTGAAGAGCACATATCTCCTTTTCTGATGGATCAATAATAGCAGGAGGGATGTTCTGTGCTTCAGTTTCTCTACCCCGGGAAGTCTCAACCTCTCGTTGGCCTTCATTACCTCCTGCAGTCTCAATTGCATCGAGGCCTTGGACATCTCTTTCGACAGTGTCAGCTGTCTTGGGGTCTTCTGAGGTGGCATCCATTGGAGTCTCAACTCCATGGATTGCACTTTCATCGCCCAGAGTGTTAACTCTCAGGGCAGTTCCTTCATGTGCCTCGACTGCATCAGCAGCGTCATTGGCCTTCAGAGCAGTTGGCACCTCAGCTGAGACGGTCTCAACTGTCTGAGCCTCGTTGATGACAACTTGTTGTGTACTCTGTGATTGTTCCTTCTTCACTTCGCCTCCGAGATTCATTGTGGAATCAGCTGCAGCATCCTCCGACCTTGCTGTAGTGGAGGGAGTTTCCCCTCACCGGCACACCACCGGTGAGTGACTTGGAATGGGGTCACTCGTCTCCGGACTCACTGTCCCACCGAGTATTCATCATTAGGGGCGGTGGTGAGACACCTTTATTAGGGGTTGGCTCGACTGGGGTCCCCACAGTCCCAGTTTCATCGCCAGTTCCCTTAACACCTTCCTCCGAATGAGTTGGGGAAGTGGTGGCAGCGACAATAGTGGCAATATGATGCACCACTCCCATAGGGTCTATCTCCAGCTGTGATTTGGAGGACTCTCCTGGTCCCTCCATCATTTTTTGCTCATGAAGGATTCTAGATTCCTGCATTGGTTGCTTTGCATTTGCAATTCTTCCGCGGGCGAAAGAATAGTGGTCTAGATCCTCATCACTTTCTGATAGGACGTCAAGGTGAGAGTGTGTATGATCGGTGGTGCCAGTGAGAGGGCAGATGCTAGCCTTCTCACGTGCCTCTGCGTCCTCAGCTGCTTTAGCCCGTTCGTTTTCTTTTCGAATCTGCAGTATATTGATGCAATTATCCTCGTCAAAGGCTTGCAACACTCGTGTCCACCTCAAGAAACCTCAAGAGTTCTTCTTCCTCAAAATGAACTCGACGCGTTCAAACCGCACTGGATAGGCTCGGCTTCCATTTTCTCCACTCTCTCGGGCGATTTTGGATGTCCGGATACAATGGAAAGTAATGATTACATCATCTTCATCATTCTCTTGTTGGCCCTCGTTTCCGGGATTAGGGGTAGCAGAGCTTTCGCCGCCGACATCTTCAGCAGCCTCTGTTATTCAGGTGGAAAAACAACCCCGCTCAACGGGTGATTCGGTTGTCTCAACCATTCCTTGTTCCTTAGTTGTTCTGTCTTTTTGGGTCTTGAGTTGCCTCTGCGATCGGCCTCAGCAGATTTGGCGCGCTTTCATCAATCATTTCGGAGACTCTACTTCTCCCGGCGATCTCGGGTATCTTCTCCACCGAGTGGTCGACTCGGCCCGGTTTCTCAAGCTTGGAACGCTTGAAAATTCTTCTTCTTCTTTTTGTTTGTACCAGAGGGATTTCTGGTTCGGATAAGGTTTCTTCTGAGTCCTGGGCGGCGGGGGCCGATGCTGTCATCTTCTTCTGAGGAGCTGGCCGTCTTGGCTTATCAGTTCTCCTTTTCTTGACGACTGAAGAAGGTATTTGGGATTCCTTCTCTGCTGCGGCTGCAGGGGCAGGAGACACGGCTGCGGGGGCAGGTGACTCGGCTGCAGGGGCAGGAGTAGATTTCTTTTTCTTTGCTGTAGGGGCAGCAATCTTCTTAGCAGCTGCAGGGCCAGCCTTCTTTTTTGGAGGAGAGGAGACAGTTGTATCTTCAAGGTCAGCTGATTCCCCCTCACTCGTATCAGCTCTCTTACCGTAGGCTCTCTTCTGTGCGCCAGAGAGGTTTGATCGGAACATCCTCTTGTTTACATGGAACGTCTTTCCATGCCGAAGAGGGACTTTCTTTACTTCCATCATTCGCCAATCACCAGGCCGTATCCCAGGGAACCTCCAAACGTTCCATCCTCCTTGAAAGATTTGTTCCCAACATTCTCGGCAGAGTCTGCTGTGAGACAAACTCATCCTGATTCACTTTTTTTTTTTCTTCAATGATCGCAGCCATTACGATCAACTTTGCTTTGGACAATTGGTCATAGTCCCAAATTTGATGTCTATGCATTTGGCAACGATGTCCAAAATTTGTGGTAGTCCTCCTTCAAAGCAGCCTCTTATTAGCTATGTAGACTACTTTCTCAAAGACACGATCGGTCTTGGCTACTACTTCCTTCCAAGCGGCTGAACAAGTCAACATCGCCTTCAATAATTTCCCGTGCTCCTTCCTTCCACCGCAATAAGCGGTGTTCGCCGATCCTTGGCGTAATGATGAACTCCTTTCCATGAACAGAGGACTTGATGCCCTCATCGTGAACCTCGGCGTTCACGTAGAACGTGCGACCTCTTCCACATAGGTCATCGGACACTCCATCGCCGAAATGGTTTTAGCCCCGGACATTTCCAATTCCTCGGCGATCTTCTTCACGAGGTGTCGTCGGACCCCTGTTTAACCATACCTTCAAATCCACAAAGAGACCCGTGTGGATTTGCTTTCCTAGCTTGACAAAATCATGAGTGGATGCCATTTCTCGATTTTTACCGAACGAAACTTAGAAAATGATCTGCGGATTGATAAGGTTTTGAGAGAAAATTTTGCTTTTGCTTTTGAGAGAGAGATGAACAGTTTTTGGTAAAGTGAGAGAGAAACGGACGAAAGGGTTTATGTATGGTTCATGAAAGGACGTGCGGGTGGTTTTTGAAATGTGATCAAAATCAATGGCTTAGATCTTGCACGTCGATTAGCATTTGAGTTCTCGCATTTAATGCGGCAGCATTTATATCCAATCATAGGCTTTGTGTGCAGCTTTTGACTGTACACGTCATAATTATGTCGACTTTGCATTCTTAAAAATATTCCCGCTTAGTAAAAACGATCGCATTTTTGTCACTTTGCTCATAAATGACTCAACTTGTCCTTTAGGCCGATTTAACTTTCTCTCTTCGCATGTAAATACTCACCGTCGGCTAACTCGTCAAACCGACTTTCCGATCTGGTGATTTACTTAGGCGATTTAAGAGTTCAGCTCTTTTTCCTCTTTTCGAGTTTCATGTCTCTTCTTTGAGTCTTCTGAGTGTTATCCCAGCTCAATTAACCCTAACTCATGCTTGAGTTCTTCAAATCTTGATTCACATAACGGTTTTGTGAATATGTCAGCTAATTGCTTATCAGTTGAGATATATTCCAAAGTGATGTCCTTCTTTTCAACATGATCTCTTACGAAGTAATATCTGACATCAATGTGCTTCGTTCTTGAATGTAACACATGATTTTGGGTGATTGCAATTGCACTTGTGTTATCACACATAATTGGAATTTTCTTTTCTTCAACCTCATAGTCTCTCAGCTGCTGTCTCATCCATAAGACTTGGGCAACAAACAATTTGCCAAAGACTATGTATTTTGCTTCACCGTGTGGAGGTGGCTATTGAATTTTGCTTCTTCTTGAACCAGAAATTAGCCTATTTCAAGCATTTAACATGTGCCTCGAGGTACTCTTCCTCCTCAACTCGCATCCAAAGATAGTCGAGTCTGAATAGCCAATTAGCTTGAATCCACCTTTCTTAGGATACCATAAGCCAACTTCTTGGCTTCTTTCAAATATCTCAAGATCCTCTTGGCTGCGATCATGTGGCTTTCTTTTGGAGCAGATTGAAATCTTGCACATACACCTACAAAGAAAGGTGATGTCCGGCCTCGCTTCTTGTAAGATAGAGCAATGATCCAATAAGTGCTCAGATCTTGTTCGATCTACAAGCTTGCCATCCGCATCCATATCCATTTTGATGATGTATTCATTGGTATTTTTACTGAAAGACTTCTCTTCCATACCAAATTTCTTCATTAAATCTCTCGGTGTATTTTGTTTGACTTATGAAGGTTCCATCCTTCTGTTTCACTTGAAGTCCAAGGAAGAATGTCGACTCTCCCATCATGCTCATTTCGAATTTGCTTTGCATGAGATTTGAAAATTTATCACACATCTCTTTGTTTGTGGATCCAAAGATGATATCATCCACATATATTTGAACAAGCAGTATGCTCTTCCCATCTTGAATTCTGAAGAGTGTTCTATCCACTTTGCCTTTTGTGAATCCATTCTCAGTCAAGAATTGTGACAGTGTATCATACCATGCTCTGGGTGCCTGTTTCAATCCATAGAGAGCTTTCTTGAGTTTGTATATCTTATCTCCAAGAGTCTTCTGCTCAAATCCTGTAGGTTGTTCAACATATACTTCTTCTTCCAACAAACCATTAAGGAATGCACTCTTTACATCCATTTGATATACAAAAGAAAGTTCTTGTGAGTCGCATAGGCAAGAAACATCCTTATTGCTTCTAATCTTGCTACAGGAGCAAAAGTTTCATCGAAATCTATTCCTTCTTCTTGGCAGTATCCTTTGGCTACCAATCTTGCTTTGTTTCTTACCACATAACCTTCCTCGTTCATCTTATTTCTGAACACCCATTTAGTGCCAATAATATTTTGATGGGTAGGTCTTTGAATCAATTCCCATACTTTATTCCTTTCAAACTGATTCAACTCTTCTTGCATGGCTTGAATCCAATGTGTGTCATCCAATGCTTGTGACACATCTTTAGGCTCTATTTGTGAGATGAAGCATGTGAACATTGCTTCTTGTTGAGTTTTGGATCTCGTTTTGACACCTTCTCTTACATCTCCAATGACTAGTTCTGGTGGATGGTCTCTCAGCCATCTTACATCAGGTTGGAGTAAGTTAGCTGGATTCAGTCGTCTTGCAACTGTGTTATTTTGATCAGCTCTTTCATCATCACTTAGCTGCAAACTTTCCAGCTGTTTTTGAGACTCAACTATCTCATCTTCATCGGGGTTTATGATTCCAAATTGACTTGACATAGGGACTCTTCGCATGGTTGGTTGATTGAAACTTATCCGCCGACTCTTCAATGTCTTCTCCATTTACATTTGGCTCATCAAACACCACATGAATGGATTCTTCTGTAACCATAGTCCTCTTGTTAAGTACTCTGTAGGCTTTGCTTTCAGCTGAGTATCCCAAGAAGATACCTTCCTCAGCTTAAGCATCAAAATCCTTTAAATTATCTTTGCCATTGTTATGGATGAAGCATTTGCATCCAAATATTTTGAAGTATGCAACATTTAGCTTTCTCCCTGTCCAAATGTCATAGGGAGTCTTTGTTAGCTGTCTATTTATCATGCATCTATTTTGAGTATAGCATGTTTGTGTTTATTACTTCACCAAAATCTTTTAGCAGACCACCGCTTCACTAACATGGTCCTCGCTGCTTTTTTGAGAGTTCTATTTCTTCTTTCTGCAACTCCATTTTGTTGTGGAGTCCTTGCTGCTGATAATTCATGACCAATACCATTGTCAATACAATACTGAGTTATTATACCATTGACAAACTCAGTTCCTCTGTCAGATCTTATTTTGATAATGGTTTGACTTTTCTCATTTTGGATTCTCTTCATCACCGTGGTAGTTTTTTAAGCAGAGTTTCTTTCTTCTTACACATGAATATTGTCCATGTATATCTTGAGTAGTCATCTACTACCACCAAGGTGTATTTCTTTCCACTTATACTAGCTGGTTCAACTGGACCAAATAGATCCATATGTAGCAGGTGCAATATTCTTGTTGAAGATGGACATGTCTTTTCTTTGAATGATGACTTGATTTGCTTTCCCATCTGGCATGCATCACATACACTTTCCTTCTTGTATATTGAGTCTGGAAGTCCTTCTACCAGACTACGTCGCAAGCTTGTTAATTGTTTTGAAATTCGTGTGACTCGACTTTACGTGCCACACCAACTTGATTCATTGTGCTTTTTGCTAGTAGACAAGTGCTTGGTGTTGCAGTTGACCAATCTACCACATACATGTTCTTTTGTCTGCATCCTTGCAACACAACCTCATTGGATTCAGTGTCCTTGATTTGGCATATACCCATGTTAAATCCAACATTGTAGCCTTTGTCACAGAGTTGGCTAATACTTAGCAGATTGAATTTGAGTCCTTCAACATATGCAACATCTGTGATTTCTAATCCATTTTTCTTGATGGATCCAATGCCTCTAATTTCTCCTGGAGCTTCATTTCCTCCAAATATGACTTTTGCACCTTTAATATCCTTGAATTTTGATAATTTTTTCTTAGTTCCTGTGCACTCAGCCATGCTCCTTGAACCTGCAATCAAGGAAATTAGGTTTTAGGTACCCATACTTGCCTGGGTCTTGAGGGGTTAGTATTGTAAGATGATCCAACCAACCTATAGCCAAATGATTTGACTCTAAGGGGTGCCATCTATCGATGCCATAATCATAATTAATTTTGGCAAATTGCTTGGGGTTCTGGTTCATACAAACTTGTCTCTTTTCTCTCGTATGCTTGTGTATGTGTTTTAGCAATTGCCTTTTTGGGTAGTTGTGATATCTCCGAGTGTAGTGCCTAGGTGCATATGTGTGTCTTTGATGAAAGCTCTTATACCTTTGGAATGGCCTTTGCTGAGTTCTAGGCCTTTGCCACTTAGGCTTATATTCCACAGATCGTTGATGATAGTTCACATTATTCCAATCAGCTTGGCTTGGGTAGTTTCTACCATTTTTATTTTTATTTTTTTTATATTTTTATTTTTTTGGAGGGTCGGCCAAACGAGCCAACCCTATGAAATTCCACAAATTATGTCGGCCATATGTCTTGATAGCCATACAGCACTAGCCTTACAAGGGCTAGCGTGGCATATTTAGCCAACCGACCCTTTTTTGGGTAGTTTCTACCATTCCCATCATATAAGTTTCCTTTATAGACCTTCTGGGTTTTTGGTGTTCTGTTTCTTCTTTACAGAGTATCTCCTGTTTGGAGTTTGCTGAGGAACTCGGCTGGATTTCTTCTCAGTTGTCCTCTCAACACACTTAACTGGCAGCTTTCCTTTTCCTTTATAACCAAGGCCAGTTTGCTTATGATTGTGCTTTGGAATGAATGTGTGTGCACAATTTGGAGTTTTGGATTTTAGAGATACTTCATTGCTTGAAGACCTTTTTTCCAAAATCACTTTTGGAGCTTGACAAAGCACAGAGGAATTAAATCCTAAGCCTGTCATGTCTCCACATTCTCTTTGACTCATAATAAGGTCATCCAAGGATTTAGATGCCTTAGTGAATGAGGCAATCACATTTTTGAGGTCATTCTCCCTCTTTTCTATAGCAGCTTATTTCTCGCTATTAACTTAAAGATTTTCACCTTTTAGACTTTTATTCTCATCGCCTATTTGACTTAGAGTACTCGGCTCCTTAGTCAGCTGAGTTTTGGCTCTTGAGTAGGTTGTTTTCCTCATTTAGTAGTGTGTGTGAGGATTTAATGTGCTCAAAATCTTTCATCAGTTTGCCAAACGAATCATAAAGATCAGTGGGTGATGAAGTGTGTGTATCACAGTCACTGTCACTAGACTCTGAGTTTGATGAGTTAGAGTGTACCTCATCTTCTTGGTCAGTTTGGTCTTGTTCTTTAGCCATTAAACAGATCAAGGCTTCTTCTTCAGAGTTACTTGAGTAGTCAGCTTCACTACTCTCTGAATCAGTTGTGTCTCTTGACTTGGCTGTCTCTGCAGCCAACATTGCCTTTTTCTTTTCTTGTCTTCTTTCTCTGAAGACCTTTCTTTCTTCTTCATTCCTGTATTTGTGGACTATGGGATATGGGCAATCAATGGCATAGTGACCTGGTTGCCTGCAGTTCCAGCATAGATTTTCAACTTTTTGATCGGTTCTTTCCATTCTTGGATTGTCAGTTCTTTGATATTCAACTTTTTTATGCTCTGCTCTCTTGGATGGTCTATCTTCCCTTGACTTGGAGGGTGTTGAGTGTCTTCTGGAGGATTCACCTTTGCTTCTTTTGTAGTTCTTATTGAAGAACTTATTAAACCTTTTAACCATCAGGGCTATTTCCTCTTGGTCAATAACTTCTTTGACCTCAGCTCTCTTGCCATCCTTAACAATTAGAGCAAATTGCTTTTTTGGCACAAATGCCTCTTCCTCGGTCTTTTCTTCTCACCAAATTCGTAGGCTTTGAGATCCGAGAATAGCTCATGGTTGGATGTCTTGGATAGGTCCATGGAATGTCTCGATGCCATGACCTTCATTTCCCATTCAGCTGGGAGACTTCTTAGAATTTTCATACACATTTCCTTCTGTGTATATTCCTTTCCAAGTGCAGATAGCTCATTAGTAATTTCTGTGAACCGAGCATCCAGTTGATCTAAGGTCTCTCCTGCGAGCATTTTAAAATTCTCAAATTTCAGAGAGCAACCGATAGTTATTTTCCTTGATTTGCTCGAGGCTTCACAAATCAATGTTAGCTTGTCCTGCATTTCTTTAGCCGTTTTGCATGATTTGACTTTGTTGAACATGGCTTTGCCCAAAGTTTTGTAAAGAATGTCCTTGGCCACATTGTCCAAGTTATATCTTTTCCTGTCATCATTTGTCCATTCAAATCTTGGTGTTTCAACCATAGTCGGTCCGGGAGCAACATCCTCTTCTCCTTCACCGCAACTCTTCTTACACAGTTCACTTTAGGATCCGAGTGGCCCATCTTCTATCACTATCCACATTTCATCGTGTAATGCTGATAGATGAGCCTGCATACGAATTTTCCAATCATCAAATTCTTCAATTGTGAACATAGGGATGCGTGTCAGATTTGCTTCCATGATAATAACTTTGCTGAATAAAAGAGTTTTGAAAGATTAAGTACTAAAACAAACTTTGAAAAATTTGGAGATCTAGTTCAATAACCAATGCGGAAGGCTCAGTGAACCAACCGCTCCGATACCAATTGTAGGTCCCAAGGGTGTGAGTGTAAGGTTTAGAAGGGGGGGTTGAATAAACCTTACCAACTTTTCGATTTAGTCCTTTTAAAAATGATCATAGTTAATATTTCACATTGTGTCCTTGATGGACAACTAAGTTAGTTAATCAACAGAGTTAGTCACTCAAATGACTCGATGAGCCGTTGATAGAGTAACTCAAATTGCTTTTGACTAAAGACTTAACTCGTCTGCGTGATTTGTTTTCAAATGGAAGACTTAACACCCTTGAATTTGGTTAAGTTTGTTTTGATACTTAGTTTTAGCACTCAGTTGATTATCAATTGGATAGCAAATTTATCGCAGATATAAAAATAAGATGCTTTGAAATTAAAATGCTTTGAAATGTAAATGACACAATAAATTTTTATAGAGGTTCAAGATGGGGTAATTCTTCTACTCCTCTCTTCTCCAACTCCTGGAGGAATCCACTAAGTATTGATCAATATACGAGTGGTTAACAGTCTAGATACAAGTCTTGATCACACAAATTGACTTGATCCTTTGGGACTCGGTCGAGATGCCTTGGTCACACAGCTGGCTTCTCGTACGACTCAGCTTCTTCACAGGGCAGTTGCCTTGCTACTACAGCCCACTTGCTCAAGCTTCTTGGATTTGATCACGAAGCCCTCCAAAACTTGAGACTAGTTCGACCTCGAACCTTTCTATAATCCTTCGTGGAATGTAGACCCCTTGATTCTTCAAATGATTCATCTTCAACTGATTGAAGTTGTCTTTCCTTCACAGGTGAGTGTTGGATTGATTTCCTTCGTAATGTATGCTTGAGGATTGATCTTGAATGACTTGAGAATATTTTTGGTTACAGTTCAAATGTTAGCTTGAATGTTCGTTGTTCAGGTCGGTAACCTTCTCTTAGAGTGATTCCTCAGCCTTTTATAGTGATCTTTCAAAAATCTGCCCGTTGAAGAGATAGGCTTATTTTTGAAAGTCACTTGTGGTCGTTGGCTTGTCTTGTTGCAGTCCTTGAAATTTCCACTTCCTCGTATGAATGATTCTTCAGTTTTTCAGAGTTCTGACACAAGTGCAGGGCTTCCCATTATTCCTCTTGCACGCTTCTGGGACTGAGCACTTCAAGAAAGGCAATATGGAAGTATTACTTGTTTAAGTAATTCTCTTGATTTCTGTGCAATGGATCTCTTTCAGTTATCTCGACTTGACTGCATTTTCTTAACATCCCCAGGTGACTTCGAGTCAGCTTCCAATCATTGGATGACTCTTCTGTCACTTCAACCTTGAGACTTGGCTATCTGAGTTGACTTGACTGATACTTCACTCAGCTGCATCTCAACTGCACCTTCATCGAGTTCCCGTCTTCTCTTCTTTTTTCCATACTTAGTCGCCTTGCAGCCGAGTCTTCCTTCTAGTCTCCGGTTTGTCTTCTTGCATGTTCGGGATAGCCGACTTAACTCAGCTCGACCAGCCCTATTTATTACAATGCAGTTTACAACAAAAATGGGGTGCCAACAAAATAATTTTCCAACAAACAGGTACGTGCATGAAGATTAAAAAAGGATGCAACCACATAATCACTGAGCTTAAACCCTTGGTTGCAATAGTAGGTCCTCCTTCTCACCAAATCTGAAAAGATGTTCTAACTTCTTTGATCCCAACTTTGTGTCCAAATAATATTGGGCTTGAAAATATATTTTTGAGTTAAAAGATAAAATAAGAATGAAAGCCTAAATGACCCAAGTTCTAGAAATTGTCTAGAAGGTAGATATTTTAGAAGATGATTCTGTGGATGAATTATAGCCATTAGATCAAATAAATCCTAGCTATTCGTTATGAAGTTGTCTTACTATAAATAGAGTGTCTTATTCATCATTTTGTAACAAGCCAGAAATTTGATAACAATCAATAGAAGCAAATATTTTTCAACCAAAAGCTCTATTTTATTTCTTATACTAAATATCTTGCTTTGTCTTATCCAAAATAACGTTCTCTTCGTGCAAAGAAAAATAGTCCTTCTTCCAACTTTTAATTTCTAAATAACCATTTTTATGTAAGCTTGAGATAACCCTCAATGAAGTTTCGAGAACAGATTGGTACGTGCATAAAGGTTACATATAGATGCAACTACGTAATCATTGAGCTTAAATTCTTGGGTGCAACAATAGGCCCTCCCTCTCACCAAATCTGAAAAGTTGGTTCTAACTTCTCTGGTCTAAACTCACCAATCACAGTCAAATGTCTAGCCAAAAGCACCAAGAGTGCATGCAATTAAGTGTCGTAAATAGATCAGTTCGTGCATGAAGATTACATATGGATGCAACTACATTATCATTGAGCTTAAACCACTTGTTGCAACAGTAGGCCCTCCCTCTCACCAAATCTGAAAAGATGGTTCTAACTTCTCCAATCCCAACTTCTTCACGTACTGGATACTCAACTGACTGTGCGATACGCCCTTCTCCATGTCGAAATTAAATTTTACTTTCCGTGTTTGGGCTATGACACATGGGACAAGGACAAACAACGACTATTCCAACCACATCATTAGTTGCATCCCAAGCTATAGAATTGTTGGAATATAAACTTTATTTGGGTCCGAATAATATTATAAAATAAGAGTCAAAGCCCAAATGACCTAATTTCTAGAAATTGTCTATAATTGTCTTAAGAAAATATCTTAGATAGAAAATATCTTAGATATTATTTGAACAAAGCTCGTAAAAACTTCTAGGAAGATAGATATTTTGGAAGATGATTCTAGTGGATAAATTATAACCATTAGATCAAATAAATCCTAGTCATTGGTTATGAAGTTGTCTTAGTATAAATACGGTGTCTTATTCATTTTGTAACAAGCCAAAAATTTGATAACAATCAATAGAAGCAAATATTTTCAACCAAAAGCTCTATTTTATTTCTTATACTAAATATCTTCCTCTTTCTTATCCTAAATGTCTTTCTCTTCATGCAAAGAAAAATAGTCCTTCTTCCAACTTCTAATTTCTAGATAATCCATTTTTATCTAAACTTGAGATAACCCTCCTCCAACAAGAACACTCTGAGCATACAACATGTGCAAACCTTTTCTAACATATTGGGCATTCTTGGTTGGATAAGAAACGATACAATGTTTCCGCCATTTCCTCATGAATATATATCAATAAGATACCAAATATGACAATGATATTATAAAGAATTTTTGGTAGTATTGTAACTACGAGTAAATTATTGTGTAAATTGACATTTTGAACACAATATTACTTTCATATATATTGAGCGTGCATATGGCCATGAATTGTTTGATATTATAAATTGAGTGTTTAAGTTGTTAAACAGAGAAAGATTCAATTTAAATTCAATTCAAAGAACTAAAGTTCACAATAGGTAAATAAATATGAACAATTTATTTTGATAAGATCGTCTCAATTTTATTGAAGTTTATCTTGACTTTTGTAATAAAATTGTTAATGCATTTTTTAAATGTATTGGACTGGGCAACGTGATATCAAATATTTAATTGACCAATAGATATTTAATTTCACTTGATTATCGTACATGAAACTTTAATCATGAGTGGGTATTGAACTTTGATTACTAACTTGAAGTTCTTTGAGGCGTCAATTAGTGAAATTAAGTTGATGATCAATATTTTGATGCTTTGGGAATTAAATTGAAATAACAAGGAACATATATTCACAATATGGAATCCGCTACCTATTTAATAGGCATGATCATGATCTCATGTGTTCTTCTAATAGACAGTAGAATTTGAGCTTAGTAATTCGACATTTGTTGTTGAATTCATGATGTGATGGCAATCGCATGAGACTGAGATAGAAGATGAGGATTGAGATTTATAAATATTAGAAAATGGATTTTGGTTATTTTATCTTATTTTTAATATTTAGTTGATCAACGAGGATGGCATGTAAGATCGACAAATCAAAGGATTTAATTATTGGCTTCAGTATTTTTAATTAAATTAAGAGTGCAATTTTATCCCCTTAGTGGAATGGAATAAGATTAACAAATTATTTTGATTGATCAAGAGTTGATTGGATCAAAATTAATTTATTGGAGCTTAGTATAATTGGGTCAAATCAGGTCCCTTTGGTGGCTCTAGAAAAAGCATTGTTATAAAAAGTGTTAGGCGCTAGCTAGGCGGCAGACTGGGGCCTAACGCCTAGGCGGGAATTAATCGGGGCTAGGTGGGGTTAGGTGGACGAGGGGGGCCTAGCGCCTAGGCGGAGATTAATCGGGGCTAGGCGGGGATTTTTACAACAAAGAGGAAAAAAGAACTGAAATAAATTATAAGGGTTATAATTTATTAGTGTGGTGTATTTAATTAAGTAGACTGGTTGGGATAATTTTGGAAAGAAGATAAATCATATGATTTGCCAATCAATATGGTTTATTTTGACAATCAAAATATTGCCTAAAGTAATACTTTTCTTTTTGCAAAGATTTCCATAGTTAATTATTCCATTCTACTTAATTACTTATATCAATCATTTTATGTCCACACACATAAGAGAGATTTTAATGTACTTCTTGAGTTCTTGGAGAACAACGAAGAAGGTTTGATGGTTTGGAGCGTGGAATCTCTACGAGAAAATTTTGAAAGTGCGCTACAAATTAATCGGTTCATGTTAATGTAGGTCCCAAGGGGTGTGGTGTAAGGTTTAGAAGGGGGAGTTGAATAAACCTTACCAACTTTTCACTTTTTAGTCTTTTTAAAATATTTCAACAGAGTTGACTCAAATCACTAAGTCCTTGAAGGATGACTAGATTGGCTTACTTGACAAAGTTACCCACTCAACACTGATCGAGCTATTGATAGTATAACTTAGCGTCGTAAACACTTAACTTTTAGTTGGTTTGGTTTTATACAAATGGAAGACTTAACACCCTTGTTAATTTTAAACACGTTTTTAACACTTGATTTTAGATTGTTATTATTGCATGGGTTGGCAATTTAACTTATCAGCAAATATAAAAGTATGCAAGAAAGTAAAGTGCTAAAAGTAAATGACACAAGTAAATTTTATAGTGGTTCGAGGATGGGGTAATTCCTCTAATTCACTCTTCTCCAACTCCTAGAGGAATTCACTAAGTAACAGATCAGGTTACAAAGTAGTTCTTTAGTCTAGAGACAACCTTGATCATACAGCTGGCTTCTCATGCGACTCAGCTTCTTCACAAGATAGCTGCATTGCTACTTCAGCTCCGTTCAAACCCTTGAAATTGATCACACAGCCTTCCAACGAGCTTGAAACTTCTGGTTTGATCTTGAACCTTACTACAGCTCCATCAAACTTGTAGAGTAGACCACTTTTTCTTAAAACTTTTTCTCTTCAACTGATTGAAGTATTCTTTTCTTCACAGTGTGTGTTGGATCGAGTTCCTTCGAGTTTTAGGCTTGAGGAATTTCTTGATAAGCTTGAGAGAATATTTGCAGATATTGGTTGCTTTCAGTTGCTTAGAATGTTTTATCTCTCGTGTGTCATTCGTACTTTTCTCTCTTGCTTTCTCAGCCTTTTATAGTGCTCATTTGAAAATTTGCCCGTTGAAGAGATAGGCTATTTTCAAATGATACTTTCTTGTTCGTTGGCTTGTCTTTTCTTGACCTGCAGCATTGTGATGTTGACTCTTCCTCGTATTAAATGACTCTGCAGCTTTTCAGGGCCTGACACAAATTTGAGTGCTTCCCATTGGTTTATTACCTTTGCATATTTCTGGGACAAAATACTTTAAGACAGGGCAGCTTGGACTAATTATTATATCGAGTAATATCCTTGACTTCCGTCCAACAGATTAATGTCAGTCGACTTGACTGGTGCCTTTACCCCTTTGACTTGAGTCTGCTTCATCCTTTCAGGAAAGACTCAACTGGCAGTTCAACTGGCAGACTTGGCTCATTACTGACTTGACTGATACTTTTTCAACCTTTACTCAGTTGTTCCTCAGTTGGATCTCCTTCAGTCGAGTTTGTGCCTTCCATCTTGACCATACTTAGCTGACACACAGTTGGGTCTTCACTTCAGTCTTTAGTTGACTTCTTGCATTTTCGACATAGCCGACTTCACTCGGCTCATGCAATCCTATCTATTAAAAAATAGGAATAGAAGGAAAATGGGGTGCGCGCAACTTCCTATTCTAAGTTTTACATGATATCATCAAAATCTTAATAATAAATTTCCTAACAGTTAATATACATTATGATTCAAGATCCTATTCCGTTGTCCTGGATCACATAAAATCAATTTTTGTGATTGAGCAATTTCATTCCTAACAAGAATGATATCATAAAAGAAAGACTAACGCGAAAAAAAAAAAAGGACCAAATACTGTGAGCACGGTGTCGTATGCAAAGTTCTTGTAAATTGGTCATTCTTGCTTGGACAAGAAACGATAAAATGCTTCCACGCCATTTCCAAAACTCCGAGTCTTATATGAAATTTATGAACTTCATTCACCCATTGGTGATTAATACAATGGGTTGATGCTCTAAAATTCTTGTACAAAGCCTTCCATAACAAAATTTTACTTGTCAATTTAAAGTGTGTCTCGATATGGAGTTTTAATATAAGCCGCATATATTCTTTGATAATTTTTTTTTATTTCATTTATGCAATTTTCTCAGTAGCTAAAACATCAAAATTGTGTAAGTATCCTGTCTGATTCAATGAGAAGAAAAAAAGTTAATCATTTTTAAAAAGAGAAAGAGAAAGAAGAAAGAGAGAAAATAGACCTCAAGGTGTCACGCCCCAAACGGGACGCGACGACGATCCACAACTTAAATACGAATAACCAAACAATCAGACGAATATCATCGAAAACCCAATGAAACAGTCAAAATAGCAAAATGAAATAAAATAACAAGCACAACTTACACCCACAATCCATAATCCAAATTACATCCTCGAAAATCAACCAACGATAACAACTTAAAAGTCAAAGGGTCCTACGCCCTTCGCCACAAACCGAATGAAAAGAAAATAAAATAGTCCAACAAAGAATCAAAAGAAATGAGTCCATCAATAACAACAAGAAGTAGTAAATCCAACAAGCGGAGTACAAGGGCTCAATCCAAGGCGGTTCAAAGATCTTCAACGAAGTCCTCATCTAAAGGTTAGAAAACAAAGTGGGGATGAGACAAAAATCTCGGTGGATGGGGTGATCGTGTGCAAGTGTGGCGATATATAGTTAATGCGAGAAAATAGTTATATGAAAACGCGTGAGTATGATGCGTGAATTCACACACACGATCCACAAGCGTGTGATAAATATATTTAAGTAATATACTTATACGATTCAAGAAAATATTCATGGTCACACAGGCACTATGTGATTCACCAAGACAGTAGGATTACGTACGGAAATGTAACGCCAATCCCATGCAAGGCGGATATAATGATTGCGTCTGCGATTTGTAGCGCCAACCAATGCAAAACAAGTAGCGGTTGCGTGCGGTTTGTAGCGCCAACCAAACGGGTCCGATAACTCCGGAATCGTGTGGATCGATGATTCCTTCGTTCTTCCTTGTAACTCCCGAGCAAGATGGTCCAAGACCTGTCACCTTATCGCTCCATAGGCAAAGACAAATCCACAAGAGAACTAGCTAGGCCCGGATTGTCATAATCATGATTATACCTCAAGTACTACGACCCGCTTCCCTTGGACAAACTCCGTCCCTCGCCATTGGATTAGGGCGATGGGGCCGGGAGAGTGGAATAGCGGCCAGAGCTGCCTTCCCATCCCCAACGTATCCATTCGATCGTGAGCTAGACAAACCAAGTTGACTCAAGCAGAAAGTAAATACAAGTTCAGGCAATCAACCAGGCAGTCGAGTATTATTGATTCAGGGAAGCATTTGAGAAAAAATTTTGAAAAACGCGAGTGGCAATTATGGCGTTGGAGGAGTTTTTGGATGAAGATGATTATCGGAAGGATAAGCAACCTTCGATATCTTGAAAGATTATGTGGAACATAAGCCCCATTATAGATTCAAAATCGCAAGGCGAGGAAGTCGCTCCGCGATCGGGTATTAATCGGTCAAATTGATCCGATAAGTCAAGGGTTTTTGGGAGAATAAAATATTTTAATTAAATCTCCAAGTCAGAGGGTCCAGGGCTATTTTAGTAAAATGGGAAATAATTTGAGTTAGGTCCTTTATAAAAGAAAATTTTCAATTTAGCCCCGTTTTGTAAAAACCAACACTTTTGGGGTTAAAAATTGAATAAATAAATATCCCGACCTTGAAAAATTATGCGGTCAATTCCTAAATTCTCCAAATTTTCCAGTGATTCAGGTTTTTAAGGTTTTGAGGTCGATTGTTTGTAAAATTCTCACATTGGCCCCAAATTTGTAAAAATTGCCAATTCGGACCTTAAGTTTAAAAAAACATCGGAACTCACAAACCGGAAGGGATTTTAATGTGATTCCAGTTGAAAAATGTCACTAAGGTTGGTAGGATATTGGGACAAAAGCAGTTTTTAAAATAAATAAGTGTAGGTCCTTTAACTTTTGAAAATATCATTTTTGTCCCATTTTGAAATAATTGTCTTTAAGGGTTTTAGGGGTCCAATTGTTATGAAATTTGAACCTTGGGTCCAAAATATAATTAAGTTATAGTTAAGTTAGTATTTCCAGGTGCATGGGCTGCATAAGTCCTGGAAATTTTATTTGGGTCCTCAAGTTTAGTATTTTACACATTAGTCCCTCAATTTTAGAAATTTACTTTCCAAGCCCTAAACACTTGGATTTTTGGAATACATTTAAAATGTGTCATTCCCAGTACATTAAAAATGAAAATTTCAAAATTTAAAGTTAAGGTCTGGTACAGTTTTTAAATTTGCAAAGTAGCCCTTAAACTTTCAAAATTTTACAATCTAGTCATTGGGCTTTTAAAGGTTGATTTTATTTATCTAAAAACTCTTAAAACCTTATTAAAATGTCCAAAAGTCATTTTTGAACCTGAGTGCAGTCCCAATTTTCGAAATTTGCAGAGGGGTCCTTTAACTTTCATTTTCATGCAATTTAGTCCACCAACTTTCCATTTTTACATTTTTAAGTCCAAAATTGAAATTTAATCAATTATGCTCGACTTGTCCAGGTTATAAGTCATCCAAAACATGAATTTTAAAGATCATACACATGCATATCCAATACATACAAGAATTAATCAAATAAAACATTAAATTGCACATGCATGCACCTAAAATTCAATAAATAGCAATTTTGAGCAACTCTTGAGAATTTTCATGATTTGATACATAAAATTGACATGCAATACATAGATTATATATCTCAAGTCTCATAATCAAAATTTCTACATGCATTTTAATAAAAACACCTAATAGTTGGAAAGTATATTTCCACCCACCTTAAAATTGGAAATTGTGAAATAAAAGGATAAATTTCACAATTTTGGATGAGGCTTCTTAGGTCAGCCCCTAAGTCAAGAAATATCAAAAATTTGAAGTTAGAAAAATGAGAGAAAAATTAAGGAGAAAAAGAAGGAGATAAGAAAACGAGAAAGACTACACTTTAGCTTGTGTAGTAGGTGATTGGAGACTAGTTGAAGCTTTAAAATTGGGAATTTTGGTTCAACTCCAAAATCACCTAAGGTCAGCCCCTATTTCTCAAAAATGAAAAAGGGGGTGTCAAAATTTGACAAAAAATTAGGAAGAAGAAGAAAAATACACTAGAGTCCATTATCTTACCTTATAGTCTAAATCTTCAAAATTTCCTTCAAGTCTTGAAATCTTCTTCAAGGTGATGTCAAGCTCTAGTATTCAAAGTCTTCTAAATGTACCTCCAAAATTAAAATTTGAGCTTAAGTTAAGAGGTGAAAAGAGGTAGCTAGAGGTTATCAAGATGAATTGGAAAACAACATTTCTTACCTTGTAGTAGGAGGGTGGTTCGAATTTTTGGAGTATAAGGAGGAAAATCTTGAAATTTTTTCTAAGTGTTGAAGAAGAAGTAAGAAGAAAGAGTAGAGAGGGGTAGGGGGTTTAGAGAGAAGGAGGAGAAATTTGTAAGGCTTGAATGTATTGGTGATAAAATGAAATGAATTTTTGGCACAAAAATGGCCTAATGGCCGTCCAAGTGAGAGAGGAGAGGAATTTTTGTTCAAATTTGTGTCTTGCATTTTGCCTCTTGCATGGGGAACATTTTGGAGGTCAAAGGTATGGGCATGAGGTGGTTTGAATGGAATGTTGGAAGACTTCCAACATGTTGGCAAAAATAAATGTAAGAGATGATGTGTATAATGTTTGAATTAATGGTATAATTATACACAAGATGACTAATATAAGGTGTAGGTGTACAAGAGTTGGATAATATTTGTACTCCAAAAAAATCATCATGGCCGTCCATGCTAGGGGCTTTATGGTAATTCTATTTTGTTTGTCCCAAATTTGATGATAATAGATGAAATATATCAATCTCCAAAATAATTAGTGATTTCCTTGATCACTTATAAGTCTCATGATCACTTAATCTAAATCAAAATCTTAATTCTATAAGGTAAAAGTCTCTAAAATAAATAGTCTCTTAAAATTCTAAGGTGACTAATAAATACAAAAATAGTAATAATGATCAATCAAGTGATCATAAATGAGAAATAGAATTAATAAAGATCATGATCACAAGTAATTAAATAAAATGAAATAAAATACAAAATATATATATTATTAATAATTACCCATCAAAGTGACGCGGTAAAATAGTCGATCAAATACATAGGTGACAATAAGAATCAATTATAAGCTCGGAAAAATCGGAGCTTCACATCCTCCCCTCCTTAAAAGATTTTGGTCCCCAAATTCTCTTCAGAATAGTTCCGGATATTGATTCCTCATGTCTTCTTCTATCTCCCACGTTGCGTCTTCGTCTCTGTTGTGGTTCTGCCACACCACTTTAACCATCAGAATTTCTCTTTTACGCAACTGTCGTATCTGCTGATCAATGATCCGGATCGGTCTCTCGGTGTAGGATTGATTTTCCATTAGAGGCGGAGTATCTCGAGTGATGATATGTTCGGGATCTGGTTGATACTTCTTCAATCTTGATACGTGGAATACATAATGCATTTCCGCATATGGTGCTGGTAACTCGAGCCGGTAGGCTAACTTCCGATCCTCTGTAAAATATGGTAAGGTCCAACATATCTCGGACTCAACTTGCCTCCTTTCTTCGGATTGATTAATCCTTTCCGTGGTGAGAGTCTGAGAAATACTTCATCACCGACTTCAAATTCCAATTCCTTTCTTCTCTTGTCCGTGTAACTCTTTTGGCGGCTTTGAGCTGTGCGAATCCGCTCCTTGATCAGCTTGACCTTCTCCATGGCCTCTGAACTAAGTCGACCTTTGGAATCGAGGCGACTTTCGTTTCTCTTTCGAGTCCATTGGTCATCAATCTCCCAGTGTAGTGGGGATCTACATTTTCGCCCATATAATGCCTCGTAGGGTGCCATCCCAATCGTGGCCGATAAAATTCTTCTTATTGTAGGCGAACTCGGCTAATGGTAAGTGCGAATCCCAACTTCCTTAAAAGTCCAATGTGCGGGATCGCAGATATCTTCAAGGGTTTGAATTGTTCGCCGGATCGTCCATCGGTTTGTGGATGTCTTTGTTGTCTTTGAAACTTAGCGAGGTACCTAATTCCTCGTGCAAGCACTTCCAAAATCAAGACGAACCTCGGGTCTCTTTCGGATACTATGTCGACCGGTACTCCATGCAAATGATTTCGGATATAAGTCTCGTGGTAAGTTTCTCGCAAGCTATCACTTTTCTTGATGGGTAAAAAGTGTGCGATTTCGTGAGTCGGTCTACAACTACCCAAATAAAGATCATGGCCTCCTTTGGTCTTTGGTAGATCCGTCACACGAAGTCCATCGTTATGTTTTCCCATTTTCACTGAGAATTCTCAATGGTTGTAGTAAACCGATGGTCGTTGGTGTTCTCGCTTTTACTCGTGACAAGTCAAACATCTCGCAACGAACTCGCTGCAGTTCTTCATGTTTACCCACCAATAACTCCGTTTCAAATCCTTATACATCTTGTTTCCTCCAGGATGTATAGTGTATTTTGAACGGTGTGCCTCTCGCTAGGATTTTATTCCTAATCGCTTCGTCATTCGGACACACACTCGATTCGGAATCGATAACTCCATCTTCGTGTACCGAGAATTCTCGATCTTTCTCATTTAAGTATCATTTCCTTCGCTTTTGAAGATGTGCATCTTTCTCTTGTGCTTCTTTGATCTCTTTCATTCGGGTTTAACCGAAATATTAGCACATAAATGAGTATTAGTTCTCGTCGATTCCAATTGCTCGGCTCTTCTAATGATTCCCACTCTCGAATCATAAGTCCGCTAAGCTCGCTTTTCTTCTTAGAGCGTCACGCTACGACGTTAGCTTTCCCCGGATGGTATCAATATCAAAGTGATAGTCCTCAATCAACTCCATCCATCTCCGCTTGCCTCAGTTGATTGAGGTCTTTCCGGGAGAATAGATACTTCAAGCTCTTATGATCCGTGAAAACCGTGAATGTTGCTCTGTGAGATAGTGTCTCCATTTCTTTAACGCGAAAACTATCGCCGCCAATTCCAAGTCATGCGTTGGATAATTGGCTTCATACGGCTTGAGCTTTCGTCATGCGTAAGCGATAACCTTTCCTTCCCGCATGAGCACTCGCTCCTAGTCCTTCTTTTGATGCATCACCGTAGACGACAAAGTTTTTAGTTCCCTTTGGAAGGGCTAAGATCGAGTCGTAGTAAGTCGTTTTTCACTCTTGAAACTCGCCTCGCATTTGTCATTCCACTCAAACTTGACTTGCTTTCCGGTCGATCGAGTGAGTGGTCCTAACTATCTTGGAGAAGTCCTGGATAAATCTTCGATAATATCCACTAGTCCTAGAAACTCCGATTTCCGTTGCACTCGGTTGTTTCCATTCAACCACCGCCTGTACCTTCGAAGATCTACCGCAATCCCAAAGTCTTAGGATACTATGTGTCCCAAGAACGCGACTTCACTAAGCTAAAATTCGCACTTGTTGAATTTGGCATACAACTTATGCTCTCGTAGTGTCTCCAAAACGATTTTCAGATGACGTTCATGTTCTTCTCTAGACTTAGAGTATATGAGTATGTCATCAATGAATATCACTACGAATTGATCCAAATAAGGTTGGAAGACTCGATGCATCGTCCATAAATGTTGTCGGTGCATTCGCCGACCAAAGGCATCACTACAAACTCGTAGTGTCCATATCGGGTTTGAAATGCAGTTTTGGAAATGTCTTCTTCGCGGATCATCAGTTGGTAATATCCTTGTTGTAAATCAAATTTCGAGTACACTGTCGCTCCTTGGAGTTGATCAAATAGTTCGTCTATCCTCGGGAGGGGATATTTGTTCTTGATGGCCACGCTATTAAGACCACGATAATCTATACATAGTCTTAAGGTGCCATCTTTCTTCTTGACAAACAGCACAGGTGCTCCCCACGGAGACGTACTCAGTCGAATAAATCCCACATCCATCAGTTTTTGTAATTGCGCCTTCAACTCTTGTAACTCAAGAGGAGCCATTCTATATGGGGTTCTAGCGATCGGGGCAGTCCCTGGTAACACCTCGATGGTGAACTCGACTTCCCTATCTGGAGGGACAGTGGTGAGTTCTTGTGGAAATACATCCGTGTATTCTGATACTACAGATACTTGGTTGATTTGTGTCTCAACCTTGGGTTTGTTAATTACAAACGCCAAGTACCATCGAGCTCCTCTAGTGATCGCCTTCCTCGCTTTCATTGCTGAAATGATTGGGGCAATCTTAACTCGTGCCCTTCCCGAAATTTCCACTTCGGGTTTTCCGGGTTCACATAGCTTAATGGACTTGTTATGGCAGTCCATTTGTTCATGGTGTGCAGATAACCAGTTCATTCCCAATATCACGTCGTATTCGGATATAGGTAATAAGATCAAATTGGCAGGAAAATTTATCTCAGTAATCTTAACTTCGCATGCATTATAGATAATATATGTTATCTGACTTGCACCCATAGGAGTTGACACTTCTAGACATATAGGCATATGTTCCATGCATGCATGCAGTTTGTGTACAAAATGCGGTGCAACAAATGAATGCGTTGATCCAGGGTCGAACAATATTTTAGCGTAGTGGTTAGGCACTAGAAGCGTACCTTCCACCACATCATCTGTTGCCTCCGGAGCCTCCCCGCCCGCTAGTGCAAACGCTCGAGCGGGCATCCTTGCCCGATTACCCTGGCCATTTCGGCTTCTACGGGCTGCGTTTGTTTGGTTCGGCCTCGTACTTGAGGCAATCTTTCACCGATGCTTGATTACTACCACAAAGACAAACACCTTCCTTGTTTACGCCAACAAATCATTGGCGAGTATGTCCCGTTTACGCAATATGCACACAATTGACCCGCTTTCCTTGTCTTGTCCCTTTCCTTATCTCTGTCTTATTAATCGTCCTTCAAACTTAGCGGTTTAGATGGTTGTCCCACAAATTGCCCTCTTAACACTCTTGTTTGATGGCCTACTCTGTTGAATTGCCCAATACGTTGATCCCGGCCATTTTCATCATGAGAGCTTCTTTACTGCGGGAGTAGGTTGTCGATTCAACAATCGACAATTGTTTCTCAAGTTCCAGTTTCAATCCTCGAGTGAACTTGTAAAGCTTATCCTCTTGATATTGATTGTCCCCAGAGCATACTTGGACAATCGGTGAAATTCCGACTCGTACTGAGCTACAGTCATGTTCCCTTGCCTCAATCTGTGGAATTGATCTCGACGTGCTTCTTTCACAACCTGTGGAATGTACTATTCATTGAATCACAAGAAATTCCCCGTGTTTACACTACTGCCTGTTCCCATCTTCTTTCAACTCGCTTCCCACCGGTCTCTAAGAAGCGGTGATTCCCAGACATTTAAATACGGCGAGTGTGACTTTACTCGCTCATCTGCGTATTGGAGAGCATTGAAGATATTCTCCAATTTCTCTACCCATTCTTCTGCCTTCAAATCGTCCGGCTCTCCCAAGAAGGCTGATGGGTCGAACCGTAGAAATCGCTCCAACGTGCGATCGTTCGCCTCTCTTGCGGGTTCGGGAGCACGGGGTTGAGGCTCTGCCTATTGCCTCATGAAAACTAGTATTTATTGTAAGGCTTGTGCGGTCAAATTGTCTCCTGCGCAGGGGAGGAGGCGGTGGTAATTCGGGAGGGTACCCGGTCCCCTGGGTACGCCGTCATCCCCTCGTAACGCGGCGAGTCTCCCACGCCCTCGATGTTCGGCCATTCTTTATCTTGAAGTGTTAGTTGTGATTCACGAGTAAATGAATACAATAATTATTCGAGCAAAGCAAGTTATATCGCAGGGAAAGTAACAACAAACACAAGACGCTGAATAAATAGCAAAAGGCATATCCATTAATGTAAAATCAATACACCCATAGTACAACAATAGAATATGAGTCAAGATACATCAAAACCAAATTACAAATCGAATCTAGTACAATAGAAAGAAAGGTACAACATGAATACGCGACTACAACAACGTATACAAACCGACAATCGCTAACTAATCGGTGAGATCGCCATCATCGTCACTCGCAGCTATGTCCACAATCGGGGCCGGGTCGGGCCGAGGTGGCGCCTCGACCTCGTGCCAATCAACGAAATCCAACCATCTCAATCCTCGGCCTCATCGAGTGGAGCAGCCTCAAGTGCCTCAGGCTCTCCAATGTCGATCGGATCCTCCTCGAGATCCTCCGGTGTCGTGCGGGCTCTACCTCGGTGGTGGCAATGGTGGGCGTTAGCCGCCAAAGCGCTCTCGGTGCGGCGTCTCTCGAGCTAGGGCTCGTGTAAGGTCCTCTATAATCGTCATCTGCTTGATGAGGTCTCTCTCCAAGCGCTCAACGGTGTCGCGGGATAAAGCGGGCGTCAATCTCCCATTTCTCGACGGCCGTCACTTGCCCCTCTTTCATCTTCTCTCGCATGTTATCCAGTGCTCCTGGATACTCAGATCTGGTCTTCCCGCTCGTATGGTATTGTCGCGTCCTGATGATAGTGGTCAACTCGCTCTTTTTCATCTTGGCTCCTCGCAAGCGTTGTGTAAGGTCTCTATTATCGCCGGCACTCCTCGGCTAGTTACGAGGTCGCTCGATCACTCTCCCGGTGCCGGTGAATCATCGGGCCGAGTACTCCCGCCAAAGACGGGCAAGGAAAACATCCCACCAAGAAGGAGGCACCGGCTCCATCCTGATCAAACAAAACTAAGGCGGATCAGTCATAGGTAGAGGAAAGTTAATGAGAGAGTAAGGAAAGAATGAACAAAGGAAATCAGTCAAGAATCAACTAAGTCAAGACAAGTATGACTATGGAATCTCAAAATATGCGTTCTAACTTAATTCAAACATCAATAAGGCGATTCTATGCCAATTTGAAATCGATTTCACACTTAATGAGTCAAGTCGCGGTACTACCCAAAACACAGACCGAGGGTCCTATCCTGGGTCAGCTCGGTGTAAGTTTCCATCTTACTAGCCTAGCTCTGATACCACTCTAACTGTCACGCCCCAAACGGGACACGACGATGATCCATAACTTAAATACGAATAACCAAACAGTCTAGACGAATATCATCGAGAACCCAATGAAACAGAGTCAAAATAGCAGCAGAAATAAAATAACAAGCACAACTTACAGTCTACAATCCATAATCCAAATTACATCCTCGAAAATCAACCAACGATAACAACTTAAAAGTCAAAGGGTCCTACGCCCTTTAGTTACAAACCGGAATGAAAAGAAAATAAAATAGTCCAACAGCAATCAAATGAAATGAGTCCATCAATAACAACAAGAAGTAGTAAATCCAACAAGCGGAGTACAAGGGCTCAATCCAAGGCCGGTTCAGCATCTTCAACGAAGTCCTCATCTAAAGGTTAGAAAACAGGTGGGGATGAGATAGAAATCTCATTGGATGGGGTGATCGTGTGTAAGTGTGGCGATATATAGTTAATGCGAGAAAATAGTTATATGAAAACGCGTGAGTATGATGCATGAATTCACACACACCACAAGCGTCATGATAAATATATTTTAGTAATATACTTATACGATTCAAGAAAATATTCATGGTCACACAGCACTTGTGATTCAAGACAGTAGCATTGCGTAAATGTAACGCCAATCCCATGCGAGGCACATAATGGTTGCGTCACGGATTTGTAGCGCCAACCAATGCAAAATAAGTAATGGTTGCGTGCGGATTTGTAGCGCCAACCAAACGGTCCGATAACTCGCAGAATCGTGTGGATCGGGAGCAATGATTCTTTGTTCTTCCTTGTAACTCCCCGAGCAAGATGGTCCAAGACTGGCACCTTATCGCTCCATAGGCAAAGACAAATCCATAGTAGAGCTAGCTAGGCCCGGATTGTCATAATCATGATTATACCTCAAGTACTACGACCCGCTTCCCCTTGACAAACTCGAGTCCTCGCCATTTGGGATTAGGGACGATGGGGCCTAAGAGTGGAATAGCAGCCGAGCTGCCTTCCCATCCTCGACGTATCCATTCCGACTGTGAGCTCGACACACCAAGTTGAATCAAGTAGGAAAGTAAATACAAGTTCAGGCAGTCAACCAGGCAGTCGAGTATTATTGATTCAGGGAAGCATTTCAGGAAAATTTTTGAAAAACGCGAGTGGCAATTATTGCGTTGGTGGAGTTTTTGGATAAGATGATTATCGGAAGGATAAGCAACCTTCTATATCTTGAAAGATTAGGTGGAACATAAGTCCCGTTATAGATTCAAAATCGCAAGGCGAGGAAGTCGGTCCACGATCGGGTATTAATCGGTCAAATTGATCCGATAAGGCAAGGGTTTTTGGGAGAATAAAATATTTTAATTAAATCTCCAAGTCAGAGGGTCCAGGGCTATTTTAGTAAAATAGAAAATAATTTGAGTTAGGTCCTTTATAAAAGAAAATTTTCAATTTAGCCCCGTTTTGTAAAAACCAACACTTTTGGGGTTAAAAATTGAATAAATAAATATCCCGACCTTGAAAAATTATGAGGTCAGTTCCTAAATTCTCCAAATTGTCCAGAGATTCAGTTTTTTAAAGTTTTGAGGTCTATGTTTTGTAAAATTCTCACATTGGCCCCAAATTTGTAAAAATTGCCAATTCGGACCTTAAGTTTAAAAAAAAAATCGGAACTCACAAACCGGAAGGGCTTTTAATGTGATTCCAGTTGGAAAATATCACTAAAGTTGGTAGGATATTGGGACAAAAGAAGTTTTTAAAATAAATAAGTGTAGGTCCTTTAACCTTTGAAAATATCATTTTTGTCCCATTTTGAAATAACTGCCTTTAAGGCTTTTAGGGGTCCAATTGTTATGAAATTTGAACCTTGGGTCCAAAATATAATTAAGTTATAGTTAAGTTAGTATTTACAGGTTCATGGGCTGCATAAGTCCTGGAAATTTCATTTGGGCCCTCAAGTTTAGTATTTTACACATTAGTCCCTCCATTTTAGAAAATTTACTTTCCAAGCCCTAAACACTTGGATTTTTGGAATACATTTAAAATGTGTCATTCCCAGTACCTTAAGAATAAAAATTTCAAAATTTAAAGTTAGGGTCTGGTACAGTTTTTAAATTTGCAAAGTAGCCCTTAAACTTTCAAAATTTAACAATCTAGTCCTTGGGCTTTTAAAGGTTGATTTTATTTATCTAAAAACTCTTAAAACTTTATTAAAATGTCCAAAAGTCATTTTTGAACCTGAGTACAGTCCCAATTTTCGAAATTTGCAGAGGGGTCCTTTAACTTTCATTTTCTTGCAATTTAGTCCACCAACTTTCCATTTTTATATTTTTAAGTCCAAAATTGAAATTTAATCAATTATGCTCGACTTGTCCAGGTTATAAGTCATCCAAAACATGAATTTTAAAGATCATACACATGCATATCCAATACATACAAGAATTCATCAAATAAAACATTAAATTGCACATGCATGCACCTAAAATTCAATAAATAGCAATATTGAGCAACTCTTGAGAATTTTCATGATTTGATACATAAAATTGACATGCAATACATAGATTATATATTTCAAGGCTCATAATCAAAATTTCTACATGCATTTTAATAAAAACACCTAATAGTTGGAAAGTATTTTTCCACCCACCTTAAAATTGGAAATTGTGAAATAAAAGTATAAATTTCACAATTTTTGGATGAGGCTTCTTAGGTCAGCCCCTAAGTCAAGAAATATCAAAAAATTGAAGTTAGAAAAATGAGAGAAAAATTAAGGAGAAAAAGAAGGAGATAAGAAAACGAGAAAGACTACACTTTACCTTGTGTAGTAGGTGATTGGAGACTAGTTGAAGCTTTAAAATTGGGAATTTTGGTTCAACTCCAAAATCACCTAAGGTCAGCCCCTATTTCTCAAAAATGAAAAAGGGGGTGTCAAAATTTGACAAAAAATTAGGAAGAAGAAGAAAAATACACTAGAGTCCATTATCTTACCTTCTAGTCTAAATCTTCAAATTTTCCTTCAAGTCTTGAAATCTTCTTCAAGGTGATGTCAAGCTCTAGTCTTCAAAGTCTTCTAAATGTACCTCCAAAATTAAAATTTGAGCTTAAGTTAAGAGGTGAAAAGAGGTAGCTAGAGGTTATCAAGATGAATTGGAAAACAACATTTCTTACCTTGTAGTAGGAGGGTGGTTCGAATTTTTGGAGTATAAGGAGGAAAATCTTGAAACTTTTTCTAAGTGTTGAAGAAGAAGTAAGAAGAAAGAGTAGAGAGAGGTAGGGGGTTTAGAGAGAAGGAGGAGAAATTTGCAAGGCTTGAATGTATTGGTGATAAAATGAAATGAACTTTTGGCACAAAAATGGCCTAATGGCCGTCCAAGTGAGAGAGAGGGAGAGGAATTTTTGTTCAAATTTGTGTCTTGCATTTTGCCTCTTGCATGGGGAACATTTTGGAGGTCAAAGGTATGGGCATGAGGTGGTTTGAATGGAATGTTGGAAGACTTCCAACATGTTGGCAAAAATAATATTAAAGAAGTAATGTAAGAGATGATGTGTATAATGTTTGAATTAATGGTATAATTATACACAGGATGACTAATATAAGGTATAGATGTACAAGAGTTGGATGATATTTTTACTCCAAAAATATCATCATGGCCGTCCATACTAGGGGCTTTATGGTAATTCCATATATTTTTTTTTGTCCCAAATTTGATGATAATAGATGAAATATATCAATATCCAAAATAATTAGTGATTTCCTTGATCACTTTTAAGTCTCATGATCACTTAATCTAAATCAAAATCTTAATTCTATAAGGTAAAAGTCTCCAAAATAAATAGTCTCTTAAAATTCTAAGGTGACTAATAAATACAAAAATAGTAATAATGATCAATCAAGTGATCATAAATGAGAAATAGAATTAATAAAGATCATGATCACAAGTAATTAAATAAAATGAAATAAAATACAAAATATATATATTATTAATAATTACCCGTCAAAGTGACGCGGTAAAATAGTCGATCAAATACATAGGCGACAATAAGAATTAATTATAAGCTCGGAAAAATCGGAGCTTCACACAAGGGGTCCTTTATTTTGCTGGTTTGAAATTTTAGGTTAAAGATAGTGCCATATATAGTGGTACAAAAATCACTTCATTAGAATATGATCTCTGTGAGTATAAATGTGTGTATATAGAGAGAAATTAGAGAGGGGTGATAAAAGCAAGACAAAATTGATATGTGGAGTGGGTCATTATGGGTGGTGGTGGTATTTTCATAATTTGTATTGTTTTCTTCATTTTATGTCCCCCTTATTTTGTGCCATGCACTATTTTGCTATGGTCTTTGTCTGATATAGGAAGACTAATATTAATTGCTATCACATAAATTAAATAATAAATAAAATTATAATAATAAATATTCAATGTTGTAAACCGTGCTTTGATATTTGTTTTTTTTTTTTTGAGAATGTGCTTTGATAATATTGTCATGCAAAAAACCTATTCAAAATGATTTAATTAATCATTATAGTAAAGTACTAAAAGTTACTTTGACATTTAGGTCGATTTTTTAATCCAAAGTAAAAATAGTTCTTTTTCTTTTTCTTTTTTGAGAAACTAACATAAGTGGTTAAGTAAAGCATTATAGATACATCATTTATGTTTGTATTTTGTAAAAAAAATAAATATCAAAGGTATTTAAAATTTTAAAATATAGAGTATTTTTCATAATTAATCGTATAAATGATCAAGTAATCGATGCGCGTGAATTGATCGACCACCAAAAACCTTTATGAACCGTTTTACGATAAGGCTTTTATTGATGGAAATTACCAACGATCATTTTTCGTAGGCGATTATTGATGGATCATTGGCGCTAAATGACCAAATAATATTATTATATTTTAAAATGAAATACCAACAGAATATATTAAATCGTTAAACTGATGGTAAATTAGGTGCTACAATTTGGCACAAAAATATCCCATCGGATTACCAATCGCTCATCGATATACCGTTACAATGGATTTTTCTTGGCAATTTAATAACTTATTGTAAATTAAATTATTTGCTTTTTCAAACTTACCGTCTTCACCTTTAAATATAAAATTAGTTGAGATGTAAATATGGTAATATAATCCGGTAAAAGCAAACTTTTTATATACTACATGTGTGTATATATATCTCGGAATTCTGCCGATATATATTGCATAATTTAAAAGCAAACTTTATATAGAATTCTTCCCATAATTTAAAAGCAATCTCAAGAGGAAATATATTGTATTTACAATCCATGTTATAAAAGGACATTCTGCGAATGAATAAATATAGTAAATAAACAAAATATAGTGTATATATACTAATATAATACATATATATTTTCCATAAACTAAATAATGCAATCGTATACTAATCTACATATACAATATATTCAACTTTATTATAGGCAACGTGTGATGAAAGAACTCTGCAGATATGATTTCCATAATCAATTTTGTTAATCAAAATGAAACAAATCATATGTATACTGTCATAAAGGACATAGAATATACTAAATAAATGTGATTATAATTATGTTAATTAAATCCTTACAAACAATTTTCTTAAAAGTTAATTTCCTCATAAACCTCCTGCTGCTCTCCTATATATATGTCAAGCATTCCGCCATATTCAATCCTTATAGCATTCATCATATGAGCAAACATACCAGCAAATAACTTTCTTGCTTAAACAAAAAAAATGGCACCCATGCTCACATTGATCAAGGACTTAAACATGATGAAAACAGAGTGGATGTGAAGCTTCATCTTGTGCGTATGTATGAAAAGCCAGCTTATAATGATAAGACACAAATACACACTCTAGAATGCATCTTCCATGATTATGAGGTATAACACATAATTATATTTTTTTTTTTTGAATAAAAGACATCGATCCGGAAGGCACACATTGAACAGTATAAGAAGCAACTTGTGAAGGACAAATGTACGTGATTAGGATTTCTTTCATAGTAACCAACTGTACGGAAAAGTACCGTAGTACCACGACAAAACACAAAATTTTATTTTATGGAAAAACACAAATAGTTGAGATGTTTGACAAAATATTTTCGTGTTCCATTTTCAACTCAAAAGCTTCCCAGAACTGACGTTTATTCACATTTTTATATTTATTCAATTAGCTGTACAAATGGTATTTTGTTAAATTAATTTCTAAATTTCTGATTTTTTGGAATTACTGTTAATTATCTTTAAGAATTAAATTTTTAAAAATTATATTCCAATTATTTCGATTTTTTATAATCTAAGTTTTTTTATATCTGATTTTTTATATTTTTGGTTTTTTGGAGTTACAGTTTGTATTAATGTCCATTAACTGTTCAAATGATATTTGTTAAATTTTATTCTAAGTTTTTGGTTTTCTATAATTATCACATACATTTATCCCCAGTTAACATTATTATATTTTGTATAATTGTATTCTAAGTTTTTGATTATTGTGTATGCAAACAGATATTATTGGCAAGGTCGATGCATTCGACACAAACCAAAGAACTTGCAGGGCGGACCACACGGTTCATTGAGATTATTCTAGAGGATTTGGAGTAATATAAAGAAACACTTCTACTTCTTGAGTTGCACCTACTCAATTCCTTTAATAATTAAATGTAATATAATTTTTTTTTTCAGGAACAATCGCATAAATTGCACAGTATGGGAGGATTGCGTTACTTCCCTATCTCAATGATGGATAATTTGAACCAATAATCATAGTTCTGCAAATGTGCAGGGCAAAAGTATTTCGTGGGTAATTATTTAAGTTTTAACGGTTATTATAAGTCTCTGTCTAACTAAAGGTTTTGATAGATGTTTCACTTATCTTATTCATTTTTGCAATTTTAGACGGAGTCAAGGTTTCCAATACATTCTAAGTTACCAAAATGATTGTTAATGGGGATCTGGAAGAGGTTGAGGACTTTAAGAAAAGGTTTGAATATAAATCATATTAAGGATTTATTAATAATAGATTTGATATATTGATTTTTTTTGTTATTTGATATAAGATTAAATATAATTTTTTATTATTTGCTTAGGATTATGAGCAGCAATAGGCCAAACAGCTCAATCAGTCAATTATTAAGGAGGAGGGATGTTTTGAAGAAATCCCAATTCTAGGTTGCTTTTAAGTTATGTTTCTTGATGCGTTAAAGACATTTGAATTTTTTTAACCAGTCAATTATAGCATTTGCAGTTTTAATATAATTTGATTTTGTTAATAGACAGTTAAGTGACTTAATAGTTATTTTAATGACTTATCAATGCATTTCTTTCTTTAACGAAAGGCATGGTTGTTTATTATTATCTATGCAATCAATAGACATATAACCTGCAATATATCAAGAAGTAAAATTAGTGACAATACTTATCATATCATTGACAAGAACATTAAATAATAAAGGGCATGACAACTTATCTTGTGATAATAGTCTTTGACCAGTGAATCAGCTACTATCAAATGGGTATGTTTTAAAATTTCCCTCTCCCAGGCATGGGTTATGTTGAAAAGGACACAAAAATTAATATTAAGAAAAAATAAAAACAATTAATATCTATAAATAATGAAATGTAAGATTTCATTTGCATATAAATTCATGATTCGGATGTAAACTAAGACATATTCAGTAAAAAAAAATTAATTGAAGCACAGATCCTATTGAGACAGATCACACATACAAATGATAAGTAACTTCAAATCTTAGTTTCTTTCTACTGTTATCTTAAACAAATAAGACAGATAACTACAGATAATAACATATAAATTCAAAATCAGAAAAATTAAAAACAACACTAACAATAATAGAGTATAAACATATATATAAGTTTTAACACATTGCATGTTAAAACAACCTATTGCATGTTTAAAAATCAACCCTAAGAACAATAGAGTAAAAAACAACACTAAGAAAAATTTAAAAAATCATATCTATATATAATACAGTAGAAAGTTTTTAAACATTGCATGTTAAACAACCTATACGAAAATTTCAAAAAGTATAAAACACAAAACAAATCTAGTAAAAACACAAAAATAAAACAGATATATACTAAAAATTTAATTTCGGATAAATACCAAACAGATCTAAGCAAAATATAATAAACTTTAACAACATATACTAAAAAATAATAATTTTTAAATAAATAAACATACCTTTAAATCCTTGTCGGGGCTGATAAAAATATTTTCCCTCTGCAAAATGAAAGGATAAAAAATGTTAGTGTCTGACCGATTGAATATCTAAATAAAAAAACTAACTAAAAAAAAAATGGCTAAAGATAAAAGATCCTTGAAGTACACCACTTGCGTCTCTATTTATGGTCAATAATACATTTATCCGCTGGAAAATCGAAATAATAAAAATCGATTTCGTCGGAATAACACTTTGTTTTTAGAGATACACGCATTTCACAGCGTTTTTTCGGGAAAAAATTATATTTTCGATTCCTGTTTTACAAAAATTAACATAACATTCTTAGATCATTTTTTCACATATCTGAACAAAGAAATCAAAATAATAAAAAAATCGTTGGATAACTCTTTCTTTTTAGATATACCGATTTCACAGCGTTTTTTCGGGAAAAAATATATTTTCGCTTCGTGGTTTTTTAAAACAGATTAAAAATGGTGCTCATTAAAAATAAAATTTTAACAGCAATGAATATTGCCATTTTCAGATTTTCGGAAATTCAAAGATATGTATGAGTATAAGAAAAATTCGAAAAATCAAAAAGAAAAGATAAAAAAATCGATATTATCTGAAATATTTGTTCATGGATCTGAAATGAAGATTGCTGATTAAAAATGGAAATTTAACAGCAATCTTCATTCAATTCATATTTCAATGTACCAGAAAAAAATGGAAGAGTTTGAGAGTGTTTTCGAAAAATGAAAAAAGAATAAAAAAGCAAATGGATAGGAATGAGGTTGGTGAGAGGCGGATGAGAGAATGGGTAAAGAAAACCCTGGAAAATGTGTATCTGATAACCTTTCATATCAATTCCCCTTAATTTATTTGAGCCGTACGTTTGTGTGTATCAGGAGTCGTACACGTGTTACGCATGCAAGACTTATCTTCTGATGGGGTTGGCTGACTTTGAATCAAACGGGTTATGTGTGTAATTGGGCTAGGATGGTTTAATTGTTGGGCTTGGGTAGTTTATTAGGTTTGGTTTCTTATTTTGGGTTTTAATAGTATTTTGGGCTTTTAATTTTGTTTTTTCAATTTCATTGAAATTAATTATATAAGTTATATTTGTAAAGCTATTATTAGAATTTTACAAGATAATATTATTATATAATAAATTTAATTTATAATATATATTTGTAATAATATAATAAAATTATTTTTAACGATTTATACATATTTTAAATGTTTAATGTTCAATATCTAAATACTATTGTAATAAATGTTTTTATAATAATTTTTAAGCAAAAATTAGTATAAGTTCTTGAATACAACACCTATATTTTATATGGAATTTTTTACTTTTTATTTTAACGTTTTATTTTTTATTTTTTAATAAAAACTGAAGGAAAAATTAAAATTACCAATACACAATTAATTTGCTTAATATCTATCACTTTATTCGATTAATATTATTGAATATTAATTTTTTGAAAAATTGAAAAGTGATTAGTAAAAAATAATTGGTTTCGGTTTTCGTAATTTTTATTCTTTTTACATATTATAATATATCTAAACTTAGAAAACATTTGTTGTAATATTTGTCTACCAAATTTTTTTATTAAAGTATTTTTCTTCATTACATTTGGTCTAATTATTTTGAATTATTTGACAGAAAATATGACAATATTTTCATCGAGCGAAAATATTGGAATGATATCAAGATCACCGCTTAGTAACATCACAAAACGGTATTATTGTCAGAATTCCCTTCAAATTTCAAATGCCTCTTATCGCTTTCGTATGTCATGACAATAAACAAAAGTCAAGAACAATCTCTATCTCACGCTTCGGCCTCAAACCTAAAGAATCCAATCTTCACTCACGCGTCCAATTATACGTTGTCTGTTTCACGTGTAACCAACCCTAGAGGCTTGAAAATATTAATTTGTGATTATGATACACGAACGATAAACAGACAAATAATGTAGTCTACAAATAAGTATTCCAAAATTTGTAATTTTTATTTGTCGCAATATGACATGGTATTTTTTCATATGCATTATATTATTTTATAGTAATATTATTTATTTTATACAACTCAACACATTACATCCTTTTCAAAACTAGTTTTACTTAATATCCGGATAAATGCCGACAAATAACATTCCATCAATATTTTATTTAACAACAATGTATTACATTACATTTATTTATCGACGGACTTTTTCTATCTAAATATAATAATTTATTTAATATATCGACAAACCTTTTTCGTTCAGGATAATAATTTATTTAATTTACCGACGGATATTTCGTAGTTGGTAAAACACACACACACACACACACACACACATATATATATATATATATATATATGGGGAGAAATGGACTACTCTCTTAGGTGAGACATTGTGGACCAATCTCAACCATCTCCCTACATACATCAAAGGTTGATATTAATATAGATAATAATAGATTAACCAAATAATTAAATCCCAATAAGAAAGTAGGTGAAGTATATATTGTAAATTGTAAAACATTTTACACAATATCTTTAAGAATTGTTTAATGTTTAACCAAAACTCGTCTTTATTCAAACTACCCCTTAATTTTAATAACCAATTATTTGCTATTTTTACTTTTAGCTTGTCAACACTTCAAGTACATTTCAATTAGCAAAGATTTATGTAAACAGAAAATATCAAGAAAAGTAGAAAACTATGAACTGATTTTAATAGTAATAATTAGGCAAAAACTTGTGTTATAAAATATGTCAAGACAAGACGGTGATACTTTAGTGCAAAAAATTTAATAGTAAAAAATGATACCTTGTCAATATACTAAAATTAAGTGTATTCATATAAAGTATCATTTTTTACACTAAAATTATCACATTTTACACTAGAAGTATCACATTTTACTCCTAAAAGTGTAATCCGTCGCACCGCTTACCGTCTTACAAGAGACTCACTCTTAATTATATTATAAAACTCCTATACTTGATTTTAAATTTCTTGACTTAAATAAATAATAGTGGTAACGGGTCAAAATGACCACTTCTATTATGAGAAAATAAAATTAGCCATATTTTGTAAAAATATTTTTTAGCCATTTTGGCATAACAAAACACATTCATACTCTTCTTCAGATATTTCTCCTCGATATTTGGTCTATTTCTCTCTCTATATCCTCTTATCTCTATTTCAAATTTTTTAAGAAATTTGAATTTGTATTTCTGTTTTGTAAATGCACATGGGTATTAAATTATAGATTTTAAAAGGATAAATTTGATATAGATTTCAAAGTTTTTTGGAGAAAAATAAAATAACTCATTTATAATAAGTATGGATCCGTAAATATTTTATACATCGGGCACAAATACAAAGCAAGAACTTGTGTAAGACTAATACCATGCGGCATTAAAAAAAGTAATATATTTATGTGAAAAAAGTAATACCTTTCGGGTAAAAATAATACTTTTGGTTTACTTTTTTGTTCTAACATACTTATTTATTGTTCAAATAATGAATTAATTTTTACACTAAAAGTATTGATTTTTACATTAAAAAGTACTATATTTTATTTTCATAACACGGTGATACCCCTTTCACAAGAGACTTATTCACAAAAATTATAAACTACATCAAATATAATAGGTATAATTATAAACTACATGAAAAAAAAAATTATGGAACACACTTTATTTTGTTTAATTACCTAATGAATATCTTTTAAAAATAAACAATAAAAAAGAACAAAAATGTTATGGGGCACGCCATGTTCAAGTGGAGCCTCCGTCATTGATAATAAGTTAGGGTAGTTGTACATGTAACTCGATATCCAAATACTACAAGAAAAAGGAAATTCCAACGGAAAATCTGTTGGATCGGCACTTACCATTGAATTATCGATTCCAACGAAATTCCAATATAAAATGCATCGTTAGTAAAATGGCCGTTGAATGGCGAAATTCCAATGGAAAAATATTCCAACTAATTTCAAATATATTTATCCATTGAATATATAACCGTGGAAAGGACTCCAACATTTTTCCAACACTAATTCTAACAGAGTTATACCATTGAATATATTTAATCGTTGGAAAAAAACTCCAAACTTATTACAACTAATTATACTATCGAATTTAGTCCAATGGTATATAACCATTGGAATATTCAATCAATTTATCTCATTATCTAATATTTTTAACTTCTCTGAGGTCACACATCATCATTTGTCCGAAGTCAAGAACATTTAACCATGTCGGAATATGATTGATTCCGTGAGAGAATATATATTTTATCGATATGGATTATACTATCAAATCATTTAACCCCTTTTGAAATTTTCTAATGGTATTGAATTTCCAATGGAATTTTCCAACAACATGTTGTACCATTGAATTTTCGTTGAATTTTAAAAACTACAATAAATTTAATGATTAATACATTCGTTTATCGTTGGAATTTTCCAATGGTATGTATTAGCGATGGAATTTCTGGAATTTTTAAAATTCCAAAGTATTTCCAATGGTTTATTATTACCGTTGGAATCACCGTTGGAATTTTCCAATGGTTAGTTGTGGTGTTGAATTTCCGCTGGAATTTTAAATTCCAACATGAATTCCAATATTTTATACCAACTATTTTGTTTACCATAGAATTTTCATTAGAATTTTCCAACGGTATATTGTAGCATCGAATTTCCGTGGAGTTTTAAATTCCAACATGAATCCCAACATTTTATACCAACGGTTTTGTTTACCGTTGGAATTTTTATCGATTTTCCAATGGTACATTGTAGCATTGGAATTTCCGATGACTTTAAAATTCCAACAATTTTTTATTTCATTATTTTGTTGGAATTTGATTATTTTTTTGTAGTGAGTTGTATAACCGATATCGAGTTATTAGTTTGACCAACGCCAAAAAAAGATGAAAACTCGATATCCGACTATCATTTTATACTAGATATCGAAATTATACTAACTAGGTACCTAGTTATTGGATACCGAACAAGATCTTAAACATAAACTAAAAATATCATTACCCGATATCGAAGTTACATAATTGGATATCGAATATCAATCGACATTCGAGTTATGCAATGGAAATTCTTGTCATTTGCCTCATTCACCCAACCACCATTAATGATGTAGCAAGCTTTTCACCAAAACCTAAATTATATAAATAAATAATCTTCAAATCTAACAACAAATCATAACTCAAACAACTATAAACTAACTAAATCAACAAAAAACACGAAATTAACTTAATAAGATTTTTTCTATCGATACAATCGCCGTAGGTTCCATTTTTGCAAGTCGCCCCATAAGTTTTTTTGTCCAAGCAATGTCGAGTTATGAAGTTGGTGAATGACTAAAACAGATTTACTAGATCAAGAGGTATTTTGGGAATTTCAATGTCAAAATGGCTAAAAAACATGTATTTGAAAAATAAAATTGCTAAATATATTTTTGGTTTAATGGGAATTGCCAAAAAATCGAGCGCTTATAGGGAGTGTTTGCAAAAACTTGTGCTTTTAGAAGAAGTGATTTATTATAGTAGAAGTAGAAGTAGTTGAGAATCAGAAGTAGTGTTTGAAAAAGAATTAAAAGCTGAGAATGAGAAGTTGAGAGCGTTTGGTAAAAGAAGAAAATACTTATTTATTTGTATTCAAACTGTAAATGTACAGAATCTAAAACACTTCTCAATCGCTTTTGATTCTCGATTAAACGTTGCACTGGGGTTGGAATTCGGTATATACGAAACACTAAAACTATTTTTTAAACAAAAACTGAAAAATACTGCAAACACTCCCCTAATATGATATACATATAAATTTTGGTCGCAAACGTCATGCATGTTTTTTTAATCAAACAAGTGTAACACCAAAATCCACGCGTCCAAAATCCCGAGTCTTACAAATACACATATATCCCAACTCTCTTGGGATTACACACACGCACACACTCGTAACCACCATCCCCATGGCGGAGCAACACCAGGACCAGCGCCCCAACGACGTCGTCAAAAGCTACCTCCCCGAAACGAAAAGGGTCCCACCACCTCCCAAGTCCTCGCCGTGGTTACCCTTTTCCGGTCATCGGCACCCTCCTCTGCCTAGCCGGTCTCACTTCGCCGAACTCTCATCGCCCGCCGAGCCGCTCCACTTCTTCGCCGCCAGCCCCATTTAGTTCCCGCCGCCCTTGCCGCCGTTTTAGCCGTCACCGATTCTGGACTTCCGGAGGTTTGGGCATCACTGCACTGTCTTCAATCTCCTGGTTAGTCAACTACGTGAGGAGAACGAGGCGGAGCTCGCCGGAGCTGCTCGAACATGCAAGGCGGCGTCTTGACTTGTGTTGACAACGGATCTCTATCAACTTTCTTCAAGTCTTGTCTGCTGAAAACCCATTTGACATTCGATTCCAATCATTTGGAATGACTTAGCTGTCAGTCAGCTGACTGAAACAGCTTTTCTATCACTTGACTGATTCTTCACATGGCTGACTCCAACTCAGCTCATGCAGTCATATCTATTACAAGTTGAATTACAAAGAAAATGGGGTGTCAACTTCCTATTCTAAGTTTTACATGGTATCACCAAAATCTAAACATAAATTTTCCTAACAATTTCCCCATTTTTGATGATGTCAAAACTTAAATAATTACAAAAAATAAACAATGCGGAATAAAGAATGTATGTTTGAAATATGTTAATTTTATTGATCATATCATTCTTGTACTTTACAAACGCACTTTGTAAAGCTGTTACAAAGTATACCCTATACATTGTATCAGAGCTATATTATCTATTACAATTGAATCAGAGTTCATTATTAAACTAAAATACAACAGGTATCAGAGTGAGATCAATATGATTTTACAAATCTTGTACTTACAGTTAAGTAAAATATATTGAAGGGGTTTCAGCCGTCTTTAACGCCTCGGCTTCTTCTTTCTTCTCTCATCTTCTTCAGCTATTTCCCTTCTCTTCCTTTCATAAGCTCTTTTAGCAGCAGGGTCTTCCCTTCGCTGCATTTCTTCCCACTCTCTATCCAATCTCTCATTCTCAGCCTCTTGTCTTTTTCTAACCTCCTCATTCTTGTGCTCCACTTGCAGATTTGCAAGAGTATCGAACCCAGCCCAGTAGTTGATTCCCTTCTTCTGCAGATCAACGTACCTTTTATATTTAGGTCTTGGTTGTGGTGAAGTACCTCTGCCTCTTCCACCACTTCCAAACCTTCCCCTTCCTCGATAAGACTCTACTCCTCCTCTAGGAGTGTCTCAGTCAGAGTCTTCCCAATCGGCGATCGTCGAACTCCCTCGCATCTCAGATGATTTGCATAAGTCGAGTCCTTTCTCCCAGTACAAATTCCATACCTGTGGTAGAGTCATATTCTTGAAGTATTCTTCAACATCTAGAGTTTGAAACTCCTCTAGAGATCTAGGTTCAGATCCTGCATCCGAACATGATTTCTCGATGGGGACGAACAACTGGGGAATCTTTCAACAAACCAGCTGGAGGACCATCATACCTTGCTTTTATGTCTTTTATACTCTCGGAGTGCTTCTCAGCTACCTTGTCAAATTCAGCTTCAATGGCTTATCTTGACTGTTTGACTGCCATTTCAGCTTTCTCTTCTACGGTCAGTTTTTTCGATAGTTTGCTGAGAATTGAGGCTGTTACTTCACTCTATTGTGCGGTTTTAGCAAACATAATTTTTAAGGGTGGATTCTTCATTGAACTGCCTTCCCCCTTGCTTGCTTCCCCTTTCATTCTTTCCTTATCACTTCGTTGCCCATCTTCCATTTCCTCTTCTCCTTTTTGGCATCATCACCAAGGGGTAGAGCCAAGTTAGGGAAAATCTCATCGAGGAGTAGATCAATCTTATTATTTGTCGAGTCATGCTTGTTATGAGTCTTGGAGTATGTTGTTCAAAATTATGATCTTAAGACCTTGGTCTCGATTGCCATCGCTTTTATTTCGATGCGAGCACCTTTATCTCATTTGTTCAACATTGGCCTCCATTCTCACGAATTTCGATTTGTCTTTGAGCCTTGAGCAACTCCATATCAATCTTATGTGATTGATCCATCCTAAACATGTGGTCCATTTGCCGTTCTTTGGAACTTGGCATTATTTGAGCTTCGGATCACCATTTTTGCAAATAGAGATTTAAAGTAGGTGACTTTCTCACGCCTTAATGCCTTCACACCTGTCCAATCCATTCGATTCTCAATACTCTCCCTCGGATATCTCCGATGATAGTGGCATCATTGTTGTCTAGCCGTTGGTCCAATTCGCAAAACCATGCTCCATCTTTTTCAAAGACAGATGGCTTTGAAGGCTCTACTTAAGTCGCTCACGGGATCGCCTCGGCCATACAAAGATCGAAATCAACATCGCCAATCAAAGCCATCGCACCATGCGGAGTCTCGAGTTCCGATTTCTTCCGGAGAGACTTGGACATTGTATCCGCACGATCCGCGTGACTAAACTTCAAGGGTATGTAGGCTTCAAATGGAAAATATTCCGCAAACAAATCCTTAGGGAAAATTGGAATCTCCACGTCCTTGACCTGTGGAGCTTTTCCCTTTTCTTTCAAGATTTCCTCATCTCTATGTGCCTCAGCTGTTTTAGCGTCATCGGTATTTTGAGCAGCTGGGTTAGCCTATTGAGTTGATGATCCTCACTGTCTTAACAGACTTCCCGCATCGCTATTTCTTCTTGTTGAGTTGTCTGTTCCTCGGCTGACTCATCAGCTTCATTAGAGGGTGATGGCGCCATTGGAGGTGGGCCATCAACCATTGTGAATTTCAATAGATTAGCCTTATCACCGCTTGACCCCGTTTTGCTTGTGGCTGCTCATCACCTCTATCCTTATCAGATTTATCAATGGGACTGAACTCAGCTTAATTTTTGGATTCTAGGAATCCAGTATCAATATTTTCCTGGGAATCGTGAAGGGCACTAATCTCTTCTTCCTCAGTAACCTCTTCTTGAGGGGCAGGCACATCCTCAACCACTTTCTTACCCAAGGAAGTCTTAACCTCCTCCAGGCCTTCATTACCCGCACCAGTCTCAACCGCTGATAGGCCTTGCTCATTCCCTTTTGCAGTCTCAACCGCAGCAGAGGCTTCAACAGATATCCCTTCAGCAGGCGGAGGTGCTTTAGGGTCTTCGATGGCATCCTTCAGAGTCACAACTCCTTGGATTGTACTTTTAGAGCCAAGAGTCTCAACTCCCTTGGACTCTCTTCCATCCTTTGCCTTAGCCAGGCGAATGAAACGTCATCGCTTTACATGACAGTTGAAGTTTGAGATGAGACAGTCGAAATCGTCCGAGCTTTGTCAACCTCATTCTGCTGAACATTGAGATTCTCTCCATCGCCTCCAAACTCCATTTGTGGTTGGTCTCCCACATCATCTTCCGACCTAGTAGTTGTGGTGGCTTGAGGTTTCCCCACGGTGGTGCACCAACGAGTCTTGAGTAGTGGGGTTACTCAAAATCGAGACCCTTTGTTTGTCCAATTGAGTGTTCAGCCATTGGGGAAGGTGTCTGAACAGTTTCTGCAGGGAATGGCTTGGCTAAGGTGCTCGTTTCATCACCATCCTTAGCTTCATTGCCATCCTTCCTGGTACCATCTTCCTCAGAGTGCACAGATGATGTGGTGGCATCAATGGTTCGCACCACATCCATGATATCAGTGCTATGAGAGATTTGAGAAGACTCTCATGGACCCTCGTGCATACGCTGCTCATGCATCTCTTTTGATTCTCTTATTGCTGGCCAAAACTTAGTATTCTCGGCTACAACAATACGGTCGATCTCCTCAATATCACTATCACTACTGTCAGTTGAGTCCATGGCAAACTTAGGTACATCTGTGAAGGCACATGAATGAGGCTTCTTTGATTCTTCAATAGCTTTGGCCTTCTCCATGGCTTTCACCTTCTAATCATCCTTCTTTTCATAATGGATGGATGTACATAGATCAGGGTTAAGAGCGGAGCTAACTGATATGTTTCCAGAAAGCTCAGAAGCTCTTCTTCTTCAATAAACTCAGGACTCTAGAAATGATGCCTGGCATATCTCAACTTCCAATGCCTCCAGACCCCAAGTCTTTCATGAATGTCAGGGTAGGCATGAGACAACATTTCGAGGTCGTCATCCTCCTCCTGAATGGGCGCAAGTGGAGCATGTTCCTCCTCTAGTGTTCGAGCATCGGTTTGAGGGGACTTGACAACTGGTTCTTCTAATTGGTCAGCTGTGTCAGCTCCATATTCCTCAGTTGTCTCTTAAACAGTTGTGTCTTGTACAGTCTGATGATCTACATCAGCAGTCTTCTCAGCTTTTGTGGTGATTTCTTCACCACCTTCAACATCTTTAGACTGTTCTTCCTGAGCTTCAACAGTCTCCTTAGCTGGTTGAGTGTCATATTTAGTTGGCTTCTCAAGTTTGGATTTCTTGACCAATCTTCTTCTCTTTGTTTGAACAAGAGGAATGTCATCCTCTTCAGTTTCCTCGATGGCTTCTGGCTCCACCATCTATATCATTTTGGCTAGCTGGCTTGCGAGGCACAACTGAGCGCTTTTTCTTCATGATCGGAGAAGATGCAGTCGTATCCTTCTCCGTCTCGGCTGCTAGGGCAGGTGCAACATCTGGGACGATTGCAGGGGCATGTTCTTTCTTAGCTGCAGTAGCTCTCTTCTTCTTCTGAGTCGGCTTCGGAGAAGGAGCTGGGACGGTTGCAGTTGTGTCCTCGGGGACAGGATCAGCTGATTCACCTTCGCTGGTGTCAGCTTTGCGTCCATGTGCTTGCCTCTGAGCACCGGATAAGTTGGATTTGAAAATCTTCTTGTTGACATGGAATGGCTTCCCATGCCTAAGTGCAATCCCCTTCACCTCCATGAGATGGCCAATGACCAGGCCATATCCCAGCGAGCTTACAAACAGACCATCATCAGTAATAGTCTTTTTTAGGACATTTTGACATATTCGGCTGAAGATAAACTTAGCCCAGTTCAACTTTTTCTCCTCCATGATTGCAGCCATCACCATCAGCTCCGTTCGTGACAGCTGATTGAAGCTGCCAAACTTCATGTCCACGCATTTGGACACAATGTCCATCAACTTGTGATAGTCGTCTTTTATTAACGACTTCTTGGCTGTGTAAACAGCCTTAGAGGTAGACTCTGGCTTGACAATCTCCTTACATGCCGCAGCCAGGTTCACGTCTTTCTCAACTATCTCCTTCATCCCTTCCGAAGGTAGATGACAAGATGTTGACTAAGTCCACATCGCGATTTTGATGTCCTTGCCGTGGACTAATGATCTAATCTCCCATTGTGAACTTCGGCGTTCACGTAGAACATGGTGACTTCTTCCGTATGTGTGAGAGTATTCCTTGGTGAGAAATCCCCGGACCATATTTCTCGACTTTTGCTTTTGCTATCTTCGAGCGAAGGCCTTATCCACTCTCTATTTCACCAAACCTTCAAAATCCGCAGTTGATCCAGAGTGATTTTCTCAGCCATCTTGACGAAATCGTAGTTAGCAGTCATTTTCTAAAAAATAAACGGTGAAAACTTGTAGAATATGATGCTTGAGAACTAGGGTTTCACTGGTTTTGCAGAGAAAAACTTTGTCTTGCTCGAGAATGAAGAGTGTTTTGTGAGGAGAGAGAAAGTTGAATTTTTGGTTTATATGGGACGTGAGAGGACGGTTTTAGAATTTGAAAAGTTTAATCAAAATCAACGGTCAGGATTAAACCTTTGATACTGCATTAATTTCCCCACATTAAATGCAGCAACATTTATATCCAATTATAGGCTAAATGTGTGCAAGCTTTATTCCGACACAATAATTACGCTGACGTAATGCCCAAAAACATTACGGCTCACAGAAAATGACTGTGTTTTGTCACTTAACTCATAAATAACTTAGTTATCTTCCAAAAGTGACTTAACTCTGCTTCTCTCTTCACATAAGGATCACTCTGCTGTCAGCTAACTTGATATAGTTGATTTCCCGTCTTGGCTGTTTCACTTGGCTGGAATGTGAAACTTTGCTGATTTTTGTTTCTCTCTTCTTTGACACTGTTGATTGAGTCTTCTGGGCATCCTAACTCAGCTTAATCAAAACCTAGCTCATTCTTAAGCTTTTCAAATCTTGATTCACATAGAGGTTTAAGGAATATGTCAGCTAACTGCTTATCAGTTGAGATGTATTGCAAAGTGATGTCCTTCTTTTCAACATGATCTATTATAAAATGATATTTGACATCAATGTGCTTTGTTCTTGAATGCAATACTGGATTCTGAGTGAGTGCAATAGCACTTGTATTATCACACATAACTCGAATCTCTTTTTCTTCTATATCATAGTCTCTCAGCTGTTGTCTCATCCATAGAATTTGGGCACAACACCTGCCCGCAGTTATATACTCTGTTTCAGCTGTGGATGTAGCTATTGAGTTTTGTTTCTTGCTGAACCAAGAAATCAATCTATTTCCAAGCATTTGACAAGTACCTGATGACTTTTCTTCCATTACCAAATTTCTTCATCAAATCTCTGGTATATTTGGTTTGACTTATGAAGGTTCTATCCTTCAATTGTTTGACTTGAAGACCTTGGAAGAAAGTCAGCTCTCCCATCATGCTCATTTCAAACTTTCATTGCATGAGGTTTGTAAACTTGTCACACAGCTCTTTATTTGTGGATCCAAATATGATGTCATTCACATAGATTTGAACAAGCAGTATAATCTCCCTATCTTGAATTCTGAAGAGTGTTATGCCAACTTTGCCTTTGGTGAATCCATTGTCAATTAGAAACTGAGACAATGTGTCATACCATGCTCTTGGTGCTTGTTTTAATCCATACAACGCTTTCTTGAGCTTGTAGACTTTATCTCCAATAGTTTTCTGCTCAAAACCTGAAGGTTGTTCAACATAGACTTCTTCTTCCAAAAGTTCATTTAAGAATGCACTATTCACATCCATTTGATACACAGTGAAGTTCTTGTGTGCAGCATAAGCAAGAAAGATCCTTATTGCTTCCAATCTAGCAACAGGAGCAAAGGTTTCATCAAAATCTATACCTTCCTCTTGGCAATACTCTTTGGCTACCAATCTTGCTTTGTTTCTTACTACAGATCCTTCCTCATTCATCTTGTTTCTGAATACCCACTTAGTGTCAATAACATTTTAGTGGGTAGGCCTTTGAACCAATTTCCAAAATTTGTTTCTGTCAAACTGATTCAGCTCTTCCTGCATAGCCTGAATCCAATGTGTGTCATCCAATGCTTGAGATGCATCTTTAGGCTCTATTTGGGAAATGAAACAAGTAAACATAGCTTCATGTTGAGCTCTTGATCTGGTTCTTATGCCATCTCTAACATCTCCAATGATCAGCTCAGGTGGATGGTCTCTCAGCCATCTCACATCAGGTTGGAGTAAGTCTGTTGGATTCAGCTGTCTTGCAGCTAAGTTGTCTTGAACGAATGACTTCTTCATCAACATTCAAACATTCACTGACCTTTTAGTTGTCTCTGAGATCCAGCTATCTTATCTTCTTCTAGATTGAGTGCTCCCACATCTACATCAACATAGGGAATCTTCTGCATAGTTGGTTGATTCTTCTTCTCAGCTAACTCATCTATATCTTCTCCATTCATATTAGGTTCATCAAAGACCACATGGATAGACTCTTTTTGACCATAGTCCTTTTGTTCAACACTCTATAAGCTTTACTTTCAAATTGAGTATTCCCAAAAGATACCTTCATCAGCTTTAACATCAAAAGCTTTTAAGTTGTCCTTGCCATTGTGGTGGATGAAGCACTTACATTCAAAGATCTTAAAGTATCCAACATTTGGCTTCCTCCCTGTCCATATTTCATAAGGAGTTTGGTCAATTGATTGTGATCATACACTTATTCGAGTGTAGCGGGGATTGATGACTTCAAATTTCAAAATCTCTTAGGCAATCCAGCTTGAACTAACATTGTCCTTGCAGCTTCCTTGAAAGTTTTGTTCCTTCTTTCAGCTACTCCATTCTGCAGTGGAGTCCTTGCAGCTGATAACTTATGAGCAATACAATTTTCAAAACAATACTGAGTTATAATCCCATTGACAAACTTATTTTCTCTGTCAGATCTTTGTCTTTATAATGGTTTGACTCTTCTCATTTTGAACTCTTCTCATCAGCTGAGGCAATTTCTGCAGTGTTTTCTTTTTTTTACATATGAAAATAGTCCATGTATATCTTGAGTAGTCATCCACCACCATTAAGGTGTATTTCTTTCCACTGATGTTGGTTGGTTCAACAGGACCAAATAAGTACATGTGCAACAGATGTAATATTCTTGTTGAAGAAGGATTTGGCTTGCTCTTGAAGGATGATTTGATTTGTTTTCCCATCTGACATGCATCACAAATGCTTTATTTCTTGTACACTGGGTCAGGCAATCCTTCCACGAGATGACTCATTGCAAGCTTATTGATTGTCTTGAAATTCAAAGTGACTTTCGGCTTCTTGTGCCCAACTTGATTCGATTTGTACTTTTGCTAGCAAACATGTGTTTGGTTTAGCAGTTGACCAATCCATTACATACATGTTCTTCTGCCTTATTTCTTGAAACACAATTTCATTTGATTCAGCATCTTTGATCTAGCAAACTCCCATATTGAATCCCACATTGTAGCCATTGTCACAGAGTTGACTGATGCTCAGCAGATTGAAGTTGAGGCCTTCAACGTGTGCAACATCTGTGATCTCCAATCCATTTTTCTTTATAGATCATGTGCCTTTTGATTTTCCCTAGAGCTTCATTTTATCCAAATATAAGTTTTGCACCTCTGATTTCCTTGAACTTTGATAGATTTCTCTTGTTTCCTGTCATATGTCTGGAACAACCACTATCCATGTACCAGGTTCCTTGGCACTCACCTGTTCTCTGAACCTGCAATCAAGGAAATTAGTTTTTAGGTGCCCATACTTGCCTGGGTCCTGAGGGGTTAGTGTTATAAGATGTTCCAACCAACTTATAGCCAGATGATCTGACTCTAAGAGGTTCCCATCTATCAGTTCCATAATCATAATGCACATTAGCAAACTGCTTGGGGGTTTTAGGATCATACAGATGTCTCTTTTGTCTGTATGCATGTGTGTTTGTTTGAGCATTTGCTTTCTTGGGGTAATGGTGGAATTTTTATGCTTGATGGGTTTTGTGCCTGGGTGCATATGTGTGCTGATGATAGCTCTTTTGCCTATGGAATGACCTATGCTGAGGTTGAGGTCTTTGCCATCTTGGCTTGTATCCCATAGGTCTTGGCTGATATCTCACTTGGTTATTCCAATAAGCTTGGTTTGGATAGTTTCTACCATTCCCGTCATATGATTTTTTTTGTTGAAATCCCTAGGGCTGTTGGTAGTTCTGTTTAGTTTTCACAGTGTATTTTTCAAGTTTGAGTCTCATTTGAATGACTTTTCAATTTGATTTGTTGTTCTTCAAAGATACTCTCTTGAGCTTCTTCTTGCCTTTACACTAGTATGGGTGCTTGTGCAACTTTTGGTGTTTTAGATTTTTGGACGCCTTCATTACTTGAGTATCTTTTTTCCAAAATCACTCTAGAAGCTTGAGCATGCACAAAGGAATTGAATCATATGCATGTCTTATCTCCACATTCATTTTGAGTCATTATAAGTTCATCCAATGATTTGGATGCTTTTGTAAATGAAGCAATCACACTTTTAAGATTCTTTTCTCTCTTTTCAGTAGTTGCTAACTCTGTTTGGATCTTGGCATTTTCAGTCTTCAGCTTTGTATTCTCATCAGCTATGTGACTTAGAGTACTCAGCTCTTTAGTCAGCTGTGAGTTTTGGCATTTAAGCTGGCTGTTTTTCTCATTTAATAGTGTGTATGAGGTTTTGATGTGCTCAAAGTCTTTCATCATTTTTCCAATTGAATCATAAAGATTCATGGGTGATGAAGTGTTTGTGTCATTATCACTATCACTAGAATCTGAATGAGATGAGTTAGAGTATACCTCATCTTCTTGAACCTTTGGATCTTGTTCTTTGGCCATGAGGCAGATCATAGCCTCTTCCTCAGTATCACTAGAGTAGTCTGCTTCACTACTATCTGAGTCTGTTGGTTCCTTGCACTTGGTTGTTTCAAGATCTCGGCGACCAACATGGCAATACGCTTTCTTCCTTTCTTGTCTTCTTTCTCTAAAGACTCTTCTATCCTCTTCATTTCTATATTTGTTGGCTGGTGGATAAGAACAGTCAACATCAAAGTGTTCTCGTTGTCTACGGTTCAACACGAGGTTCTCGAGATCTCGATTATCACCTCTCGATATTCAATTCTTTGATGTTCGACTCTCTTGGGTGGTCTGTCCTCCCTTGCTTTGGAGGTCTTGAGTGTCTTCTTGAGGTTTCACCGTTGTTCCTTTTGTAGTTCTTATTGAAGAAATTGTTGAACTTTTTTACCATAGGGTTATTTTCTCATGGTCTATTGTTTCCTTTGCTCGACTTTCTTCCCTTCACTCGCCATCGGTCACGCTTATCTTAGGGGTACACTGTTTTTCTTCTTGCTCCTTTCTTTTCTTTAGCTCAAACTCATAAGCCTTGAGGTCCGAGAATAGCTCATGATTTGATGTTTTGGAGAGGTCCATGGAATGTCTCGGGGCCATGACCTTCATTTCCCACTCACCAAGTGAGAGACCTTAGGATTTTCATGCACATTTCCTTCGAGTGTACTCCTTTCCAAGAGTGAAAACTCATTTGTAATTTCCGAAAATCTAGCATCCGGTGATTCGGACTTTCACCGCAAGTATTTTAAAATTTTCAAATTTTTGGACTGCAACAGTCAACTTAGTTTCTTTGATCTGTTCAGATCCTTCACAAATCAAGGTTAGTTTATCCCAAATTACTTTGGTTGATTTGCATGATTTGACTTTGTTGAACATGGCCTTGTCCAAGGTCTTGTAAAGGATGTCCTTGGCAACATTGTCAAGGTTGTATCTTTTTCTGTCTTCGTTGGTCCATTCACAACGTGGCTTTTCAACCATAGCAGGTCTACGCTCTGTTGCAGCATCCTCTCCTTTGGCTGAAGGTGCTCTTCTTACAGCAGTGTTCACCTTTAAAATTTGCAGTGGCCCATCTTCTATCACTAGCCACATCTCATCGCACAAAACTGATAGATGAGCCTGCATACGAATTTTTCAGTCATCAAACTCTTCCACAGTCAACATGGGAATGCGAGTTAGATTTGCTTCCATGATAATAACTTTGCTTTTGAAATAAAAGCTTTAAACATTCAAGTGTTGTATCGTTTGAAAAGTCCAAGTCAGCCTTGATCACACAAATGGGCTATTCAGGACTCAGCTTCTTCACAAAACGGTTGTCTTGCTACTTCAGCTCCCTCGAACTCTTGGAATTGATCACACAGCCTTCCAACGAGCCCGAAGCTTCTGGTTCGAACTTGAACCTTACTACTTCTCCTTCAACCTTGGAAAGTAGACCCCCTTTTGCTCTTCAAACAGTTTCCTCTTCAACTTGACGAAGTATTCTTTCCTTCACTGAGTGTGTTGGATTGAGTTCCTTCGATTTTAGGCTTGAGGAATATCTTTGAAAGCTTGAGAGTATTTGCAGGTTTTTCTTGAATGCTTGATTACTTGTAATTCGTAAAATTAGTTTATCTATCTCACTTGCTTCCTCAGCCTTTTATAGTGAAAATTCGAAAATATGTCAGTTGAAAAGATGGGCATATATTTCAAATCCCACTTGTAGATTGTTGGCATGTCTTGTCCTTGCAGCATTAATGAGGATCGTACCATGATTTTAATGCGCTTGTGCACTTTCCTGTCTCTGCGCAGGTTTTGGTACATCCCGTTGATTCATTGCCTTTTGCACTCTTTCAAAGAAAAAAGCAGGTTTTTTGTTGCGGCTGACCGACGAGGCCTATTTCCAAAGAAAGTCTTGACTTGTGTTGACAACGGATCTCTATCAACTTTTATCAAGTCTTGTCTGCTGAAAACCCCTTTGACATTCGATTCCAATCATTTGGAATGACTTAGCTGTCAGTTAGCTGATTGAGACAACTTTTCTGTCACTTGACTGATCCTTCACTTGGCTTCACACAGCTAGGTCTTCTCTTCAATCTTCAGTCGACTCTTGTAATCTTCAACTTGGCTGACTCCAACTTAGCTCATGCAGTCCTATCTATTACAAGTTGAATTACAAAGAAAATGGGATGCCAACTTCCTATTCTAAGTTTTACATGGTATCATTAAAATCTAAACATAAATTTTCCTAACATCTATAAAGCCCTCTTTTGTATAGCTAACTCCATTGGATATATATTAGTGTGTTTGAATGTATTATTAACAACTAATCGTACATTCCCTCAAAAAAAAAAAACAACTAATCGTACATCATAACTAGATATGAAACAAATTCAATTTCAACTAATATTCTAATAATGAATCAATTATGTTAAGTAAAACCTCAGTTATGAGCTACCTAGGCCGCCATTTGTAAGAACATATTTTTATGCATTGAATTTTGAGGCTTTTTCCCAAACTTAATGTTCTCCATAATAGGCTCACGCTAAGTAAGCCCATAATGAAGTTGGCCGGTAGCTTATATATTGCCACTCCGAGCCCAAGTCCCAAGCAAATTCTGAAATAAATCAATTTCGACATTTTCTTTCTTTCACAATCATCGTAATTCTTACAGTCCAATAAAAAATAAATCTTTTATTTGAGAGAACAATCAAAATAATTTGATAATCGATGAACTAGTACTATATAATTGTCAAACAATTTTTTTTTTATACAGCATTATGACCTACAAGTAATACTTAAACATACGAATATGAGACCAGAGACTGCTCTAATATTATCATTTGATGGTCATAGTGTGCCTTTTTTTTTAGTCATATTCATCTTGGCATATATATTTATAAATGGTCTATTTACATTTTACTTTCAACCAAAAAAATTAATACAAATCCTGGGAAGGAGGGTGAGAGATCCGATCTTTTTTTAACTTCAATCAAAAACTGTCTTTATTTAACCACCTGAAAATAGCCAATTATTAGCTATTTCAAGTTTCCAACTATATGAGGACGTTAATTGCTTAACAAAGATTTATGTAAACACAGAACATTGATAAAGCATTCCCAAAGGCTCTTTAATTGACAAATACTCTTTATTTTGAAGAGTGAACCACCAAAAATCATCTCCAACTAGGGGTGGACACGGTTCCGAAACCGTTGTCTCACGGTTCCGGTTCCAACATCGGAACCAATGGTTCAGATTCCGGTTTGGAACCCGGTTCCTCCACGGTTCCGGTTCCGATTTTAATCGGAACTGTTTGTTTATCTTTAGATAAATTTTTTATTTTTTTAAAATGGTTTATTTCAGTTACAAAAGAAAGGGAAAAGAAAGAAAAAAACTTTGACTTAATATTCATTTAAATTTTGTATCTAATATTATAATAATGTTAAACTGTCTATATATACTATTAAAGTATAGACGAATCAAAGATCACGTAGTTTGCTTACATTATTTGGTTTAAAACATGTATCATGTAGATACGAATATAAAACATTACAATAAACATTTAACATTCCTTCCAGCATATTTTAATCAAGAAACATAAAAATCGTTGGTTTTAACCTTGAAACTGACGGTTTTAATTGTCGGTTCCACCACGGTTCCACATACGGTTCTAACCGACGGTTCTATGTTTTTGAGACCAAGGAACCGAAACTAGAACACGGTTTCGGTTCCGGTTTTGGAACTATTGACCGGTTAACGGTTCCCAGAACCATTGACCACGGTCCCGGCTACGGTTTGGAACCCTGTTTCGGTTCCATTTGGCCACCCCTATCTCCAACAAACTCTTTATTTTAACTTTAAAATTTAGAGAATGGGTTTTCACTCTTCAAATTTAGAGAGCCAATACAATTTTGTATAATTAGTTGCATAAATGATTAATTACTTTCAATATCTCATTTGTTGATTTATTGCATTTTAAATGACCTTTTTGATTCCTAGTTTGCTAAAAAGTAACATAAATTTGAAAAAGAGCCAAATACAAAGAGTGTGTTGGAAATGTCAAAAATATCACTGTTAAAATTAAAAATGCTATTTATTTTACAAAAAATGCTCTTTAAATTAAAAACGTGTCTTGGGGATACTCTTAAAGTGTTAAAAAAAACTATCAGACTATACCAATAAAAGAGTAATAATTATACCAATTTTTATGGGATTCGGTTCTAGTCTAAATGGTCAAAGGCGCATGCACGGAGATAGGGCTGGCGGTGGTGGCCGCCCCCCAACTCCGAATTATCTCTACAACTAATATAAATTTTGTATATAAATTTATTAAATTTTAAAATTTTGCCCCCTTTAAATATTATAAAACTTACCACTTTATATACTGGTTTTAAGAAAAAAATTAATCCCACCCCCTAAACTTAATTTCCTGATCCATCCTAGCAAAGGCGTGCTACTGGGCAAGCATTCTAATCCCAATCCGCTTTAACCCTAAAAAAGAAAATATAAAAACTATACCAATTTTTAATATTATAAAACTCCCATCCTTGATTTTCTAATGAAGACAAGCATGGACGAAGCCATGTGGGAGTCAAGGGGCAAATTTTGAAAAAAGTAGGGGTATTTTTGTCAATTCAAATTTTGATTTTAAAAAAATAGAAAAATGGAAAAAAAAAATGTCTTCAATTATATTGCATTTCTCTTTCTATTTTCATTTTTGAATCTTGAAAAATATGAGTCTTGATCATTTTTCTCTTTTCTTAAACTTTTGTACATTATTTAAGCTCCGCCATAAACATTAATTTGAATTTTTGCATTATTCTTTTGTATCTCTATTTGACCTTTTTGGTATATTGATGTAATTGTATTTTGTAATTTATTGTTGAATATTAAGATGTGATTGAATTAATACAATGACTTAATCAAAACTTCTACTTATTTTAAATTTGATGTATTGTTTTTCATTTTTATATGTGGTAGTGGACAATTTGTCCACTTATGTTTTGTAAAAGTGAAAAATAGTCATATTTTTCAAAACATGTTTTTTAGTCATTTTGACGCGGTTATACCTTTCTTGTGTTCTCAGGTGGGGTACTTAATTATATTTCAAAAAATTGATGCGGTACATTTTTCGGTACTGAGTCGTGGACCGGTCCCTAGAAATGAAAAAAAAAAGCCAAATTGAAACTTTGAACTGAAAAATAGCTAAGAAAAAAATTGTTAAAACTATTTTTATTATATAGAAGTGGCCAAAAATTCGACGGACTCTTTTTATATTAATATTAGTTAGGTCTCCTGCTCGAAATTCATGGCTTCGTGTCACTAAAGACAAGTAAAATTATGTACTCAAATAAATAAATAAGATAACATAAATATTTATCATGCAGACTTACATGCTTTCTTGGTCAAACATCTGTCACCCATAATTACACGCGTCCAAACTCCACACTCTTTTAAGTACACATACTAACTCTCTTTCAATTTCACACACATACTCACACACTCACAGCCACCGTCCCCATGGCGGAGCAACCCCAACACCAGCGTCCCACCGACATCGTCAAAAGCTACTTCCCCGACAAGGGTCCCACCACCTCCCAAGTCATCACCGTCGTTACCCTCTTTCCCGTTGGAAGCATCCTCCTCTGCTTAGCCGGTCTCACTCTCGCCGGAACTCTCATCGGCCTCGCCGTCGCCACCCCGCTCTTCGTCATATTCAGCCCCATTTTAGTCCCCGCCGCCCTCGCCATCGCATTAGCCGTCACCGGGTTCATTACTTCCGGCGCTTTCGGCATCACCGCACTTTCTTCGGTGTCCTGGTTACTCAACTACGTCAGAAGAATGAGGGGGGCCTTCCCGGAGCAGCTCGAGCATGCGAGGCGGCGCGTGCAGGACACGGCTGGCTATGTGGGCCAGAAGACGAGGGAAGCGGGCCAGAAAGTGCAAGATGTATCGAGACCTTGAGTTTTGATTTGGGCTGGTTTATTGGGCCTGGGCCGTGTTTTTCGAAATTGGAAGTGGTATTTTGTTGTGTTAAGATGTATGTCCATTTGTGGGTTTGATTTGTGTGTTTTAATGTACTTTTTAATAGGGTTTCGTACAGGGTTCATTGTTGTATGGTTAATAAAATTGCCGCACGCAGATGGTAATATTTAGTAATATTTACATTGTTAGTGTAAAATGCTTGTCAGCAAGATGAATAAAATTGTTCGTTATGAGGTGTAAATTGTTTATCAACAAGAATATAGAGTTTTTAAACTTTCAAACTACTTGGAAGTATAAGGGTTGTTTTGTTGGAGCTCTGTAAAGTTTTGAAAACAAGCTATGTACTGGGTTTAGAGAACATCATCAAAATATAAGACCAACTTGTTTTGCATAAATGAATTTAATTTATTGGTAAGTACTTGGTTCAAGAATTCCAAAAAGGCAAAATTGTTGTTTACAATAGATTATAGAATAGGGATGCTTGCATCAATGGCAGAATAACAAGTAACAGGAACTGTAAATTACAGAAAAAAACATAACTATTACAACTTGTTGATTGCAACTTCAAAACAAAATGGCCGAGTGGAGACTGTCTATGTCCGCAAGGTAATTACGTCCAAACTAGGTAATTACGTCCAAACTAGTGTATTACCCCAAAAATAAAACGGGGTACGTCTTATTGTAGTAGCATCATATCATTAACACACAAAAATATTAAAAATTAGAAGTGAGAACTGACTACTGCACTTAAATGCACAATAATAAGGCTCCAACACCTGAGGGGGTAACAGACAAGGTAGTGGCATTAAACCATATATAACAATAAGGTGTTATATCGCACTTAAGCTAACCACTACTGCGGGAGTTACAAACTTCAATAGTCACACTAATTAATACAAATAATTTACTTGTATTACAAATATTATTTAAAATATAATATACAATTTTAGATTTATGATGGAAACAAAAATGAATGTGTATGAATATGTTAGTTAACATAAAATAATCTAGAATATAGTTATTTAATAGGAACTATATGAAATTTATTATTGTAGAAAAATTTCTGGTGTTTTATTTCTGTAAATTGGATTACAAGGAACTGTAACAAACTATTACAAAGAAATTGAAAATTGCAGAAGAGCTGAGGCGGTAAAAACTCTATCCGCAAAAATAAACACGTCCCGTATAAGTCTTGTGAACAGGCGTGTTATCCCAAAGATACAATAGCTTCGTCTTGTAATAGCAAAGATCAGAAATTACAAGGCACCTTTCAATCGAAATGTGCAAAACCGAGTACACTATGCAAATACAAGAAAGAAAATGAGTATGAAAGTGTGTAATCGAACAACAACAATGCTCCTATTTATAGGACTTCCAACCAGTCTTGGGGTCTCTTTCTTTGCAGGGGCGGTAACTCCGGGATAATGGGTCAGTAACCTCCGGATAGTGGGCACTCCTTCAATGACCACTATCTTTGTAAACTTCCAAGTAATGGGGTGAGTGGTGATGTTCCATTATAAAAGTGCAGTTTGACTTTTAAGTTGCAACTTTATTTGTTTTTATTCTCCAAAAATAAAAAACAAATGTTTTAAATGCAAAACTAAGCCCATCCGATCGGGCGGCCGGGCGGGCGGCGTGCGCGTGCGTGTGGCCTTGCCACCACACCTCACATGTGTATAGTTATTTCATCTTGCACACTCTTATACACCCACTTACTTATATATTGAATAAAATTAATATTTTATTCCCATGTGGGATGGTGTCTTTTCACCTTCCCATCATCCATTATCCCATTTCAAAGTGACTATCTTGTGGATTTTATTTCTCACTCACCACTAAATGGTTTTGAGAAGTTAAATATACCACATTCATCTACTCGAAACGTAGAATTTTATTTTAATATTTAATTCCTCCAAAATTAAATAATTAGTCACTAAAAAATTGGTCAAAGTTAGGTATCAACCATTACTTCTCAAACCAATTTCCAACAATCCCCCACATGAGTGGAAATCAAATGCACATGAAAATGCGACTCTTGTACTCAATTTAATTGAAACCATATTGTATCGGGACGTAGTTTGCGACTTTGAACCTTCCTTTGTAAATATCATCGGATATATCGGCGCCTAGTGGGCCGACGATGCCTTGAACTATTCCTCCTTCGTGTACACCTAGTCAATGACATTTTACACAATATGACTTGTCACATTCCGTTCTTCAGTTGTGTCCTTTTTGGCCATGGACAACATCTTTGGATTCATAAGTGTTACATTGAAGCGGCCCTCACTTCTCACTTATATAGGTGATCTCTCTTGACCGAGTCAATTTATCATTAAAAGTCCTTATGACTTAACCTTACCACAACCAACAAGTTTATTGCACTTGTTTTGCCTTCTAGGGATGGGTTAACCGATTTACAAGTGCTTAATCAACTTTTAAAGCTTAGTTTTCCCATTGAACCAAGTTCTTGGGATCTCCGGTCCAAGGTTGGGTTACCACTTTAATCATTCTTTAAATTGTGGATTTTAATCCCATTCCCTCTAGCAATTTACTCAATTGATCTCTGTTAAGCCCTTTCGTGAGCGGATCCGCTATGTTATCCTTTGACTTTACATAGTCAATTGATATAACACCATTAGAGATCAATTGTCTTACGGTATTATGTCTACGACGGATGTGTCTGAACTTACTGTTATACATATTACTTTGTGCTCTCCCTATAGTAGCTTGACTATCACGGTGAATCATCACGGGAGGCAATCGGCTTTTTCCAGACATGGAATATCTTCTAAGAAATTACGAAGCCACTCAGCTTCTTCCCCAGCTTTATCAAAAGCTATAAACTCAGATTCCATGGTGGATCTAGCTATACAAGTCTGCTTAGTGGATTTCCATGATATTGCTCCTCCTCCAATAGTAAATATATATCCACTAGTGGAGTAGGAGTCCTTTGAATCAAATCCATTAGCATCACTATACCCTTCAAGTCTTTGAGGGTATTTCGAGTAGTGTATTCCATAACTCAGGGTGTATTTTAGATATCTTAGTACCCTAGTTAGTGCTTTCCAATGCTCTTGGCTTGGATTGCTTGTATACCTACTCAACTTGTTTACGAGGATAAGCAAGAATCGACGCGTGTACGGTTTGTAATGTACATCAAACTTCCTATCACCTTCGAGTATTCCAACCGAAAGCTACGGTTCACTTTATTTACTACCATATTTATGCTCAAATCAATGGGCGTTTTGCATGGTGGACCATCAAAAGCATTGAACTTCTTGAGCACTTTCTCCACATAGTGGGATTGTGTCAAGCTAATTCCTTGAGATGTTTTGCCAATTTTGATTTCGAGAATCATATCAAGAATTCCCATGTCTTTCATGACAAAATTTCTTTTTAACATTTTCTTAGTGTCCATGATTATATCATGACTACTACCCATTATTAACATATCGCCTACGTATACAAACTATGACAAATGCATTTGACATGCCTTTAACATAAACACATTTGTCACATTCGTTGATTTTAAAGCCATTTGATAACATCGTTGTGTCAAATTTAAGATGCCACTGTTTTGGAGCTTGTTTAAGTCCATACAGCAATCTTATCAATTTGCACACCTTTTTCTCTTGACCAGCTGCTACAAATCCTTCAAAGTTGTTCCATATATATTTCTTCTTCCAATTCACCATTTAAAAACGCAGCTTTTACATCCATTTGGTGAATCTCGAGATCGTCTGCAAAGCGTAAGAATCGCAATAAGCACTCGAATGGATGCAATTCTTGTTACAGGTGAATATGTATCAAAGAAATCACTTCCTTCTTTTTGTTTGAAGCCTTTAGCCACTAACCTGGCTTTATATTTATCAATAGTTCCATCATCCTTATATTTCTTTTTTAATATCCACTTACACCCTAAAGGTTTACTACCTGCAGGGAGATCAACCAACTCCCAGGTATGATTTTGTAAAATGGATTCTATTTCACTATTGATGGCTTCTTTCCGGAGCGAGCATCCGGACTAGACAGAGCCTCTTTAACAAAGATTGGCTCACCGTCTAATAAGTAAGTGACAAAATCAGGACCAAATGATGTAGTAGTTTTAGTCCTTTTACTTCGTCTTGGTTCTTCATTCTCTTGTGAAGAACTACTTACATTCTCATAAGTTCTTTTGTTAGAACTTATTCCAACCCTTTCTTTACAAGGATATACATTTTCAAGAAATATTGCATTTCTTGATTCAATTATGGTACCTTCGAAATTTCGGATTTTCGACTTGTGTACCAAGAACCGATATGCACTAATCTTGTTGTATGCATATCCTATAAAAATACAATCAACCGTCTTAGGGCCAATTTTGACTTGTTTAGGTTCGTATTGCTACCTTAGCCAAACACCCCCACACTTTAAGGTATTTATAAGATGGCTTATGATTTTTCCACAATTCATAAGGTGTCTTGTTTTTCCTTTAAGTGGGATTTTATTTAAAATGTGGTTTCTTTGTCAAAACACTTCCCCACATGTTCGAGGTAGTCCGAACTAATCAACATGGCATTTATCATTTCTTTTAAAGTTCGATTTTTACGTTCGGCAATGCCATTAGATTGTGGTGAATATGGTGCGAGTTTGATGAATTATTCCCACTTTGGTTACATAATTCTTCAAAAGGTGCAACACATTCTCCACCTCTATCACTCCGAATTATTTTAATCCTAAACTCCCAGTTGATTTTCAACCTCATTTTTATAATTTTTGAAAGCTTCCAACGCTTCATCTTTGCTTCTTAATAAATATAAGTAGCAAAATCTTGTGCAATCATCAATAAAAGTGATGAAGTATTTTTTACCACCTCTAGTTTGCACAAATTTCGGATCACATATATCAAGTATGTATCAATTCTAGAGTCTTGTATTTTTCTTTCCACGAAATGAAAAGGTAACTTAGCCATTTTAGCTTCAATACTGATTTCACATCTCTTTTGAGAATCAATTTTGAAGTTGGAAGTAATTCCAAGTTCATTAATCTTTTTATAGCATTTAGATTAACATGCCCTAATCTAACATGCCACAAATCGAATACTCAAGCATATAAATGCAAGTAGGCTCAATTTTATTGCGGCTTGAATCGGTTACACGGCGAATCGCCATTACATTCATTTTGAGCAGTCAATTATCTATACGATAACCTTTTCCTAGAACTGTCCAAACTTAGTTAAAATAAACTTTTCGACTCAAACATAAGTCTAAAACCATGGTTTACAAGAAGAGATCTCGACACTAGATTCTTCCGAATTTACGGGACATGAAGAACATCCTTGAAGCGCTCTTTTCAGTGAGCTTGAACCACGTTGCCAAAACCTGCAACATCGAAGGGGAAGAATTACCCATATTAAGTTTTCTACTTGTACAAGGGGTGTAGGTAGAGAACGCATCCTTGTCGGAAACAGGACATGCCGAGTGGCCCCCGTGTCATATACCACTCCCTTGGATTATCCACAAGATTTGCCTCAAAAACCACCGCAGATAGATCCATATCGTCGGTTCTTGGATCATACCACTTGTGCTCAACCACATTAGCATTAGTTTTGTCTATATTTTGGTTTTTTAGGAAGCCGACAGTCCTTAGCCATGTGGTTGGGCTTTCCATAATTGTGACAATTTCCTATAAACGGCTTTTGTTTACGTGCTTCTTTCCTTGTAGTTGTTGTTGTTATTGTCACGTTTCCTTTTCTTTCTTTACTAGAAGCCATGTTCTAGCAAATTCGCCAGATCAACAAAGACCCTTTTCAAACCTTGAATCTAATTTGCGATTACCTTCCTCAATTAAGTAAACGCATAATTAGATCTTCAAGATTTATTTCTTTTGCTTGTGCTTCAAATAATTTTTGAAGTCTTTCCATCCAGTGGCAACTTTTCAATCATGCACGCCACTTGAAAGCTTCATCCACCGCATTCATTCGCACGAATATCGTGCATAATTAATCGCAATTCTTGAGCTTGATCCATGACAGTTCTAGAATCCACCATTTTGAAATCTAGAAACTCGCCAACCACGAACTTCTTGGAACCGGCGTCCTCGTCTTCGGTTTCTTTTCCAAAGAATCCCGAGCTCTTTGGAAGATTTCACTTCACTATACACATTGTATAGCGAGTCGATATCCATTTAGGGCGTGGTTGCGGCACGAGGAAGCCACCCCGCCCCAAGCATCAAAGCGGCAAAGACGTTTTCATTGTTGGTTTCATTTTCTTCCACCACCGGTGGATCTCCTTCGAGAACTTAGCGAGGCTCGGCGTAGTCGATAAAAACAAGATCTTGGATTGCCATCTTTTGAAATCGGACCATAAAATTTTTCGGCTTCTCGGCCAGGCGGCAGGAGGCAGAGCGGTAAGGAACATTCACCCTTAAAGTAGACGCCATCGTTTACAGAAACAAAAAAAAAATTGTTTATCTTGCGTTGTAGAAAAATTTCTGGTGTTTTATTTCTGTAAACTGGATTACAAGGAACTGTAACAAACTATTACAAAGAAATTGAAAAATTACAGAATAGCTGAGGCGAGTAAAAACTCTATCCGCAAGATAAACACGTCCCGTATAAGTCTTGTGAAGTGGACGTGTTATCCCAAAGATACTGTGACTTCGTCCTTGTAATAAGCGGACTACAAATTACAAGGCACCTTTTCGAATCGAAATGTGCAAAACTGAGTACACTATGCAAATACAAGAAAGAAAATGAGTATGAAAGTGTGTAATCTGAACAACAACAATGCTCCTATTTATAGGACTTCCAACCAGGTCTTGGGGTCTCTTTACTGCAGGGCAGTAACTCCAGGATAATGGGCTGTAACCTCCAGGTAGTGGGCACTCCTTCAATGACCACTATGTTGTAACTTCCAAGTGGTGGGCTGAGTGGTGCTGTTCCATTATAAAAGCCGATTTCAGCTTTTAAGTTGCAACTTTATTTGTTTTTATTCTCCAAAAATAAAAACAAATGTTTTACAGGTAAAACTACGCCCGAGATCGAGTCGGGACACGGACACGGACACGGACATGGGCTCGGCCCTCGGCCCACGGCACCCACGCGCGTGTGGCCTTGCCCACCACACCTCACATGTGTATAGTTATTTCATCTTGCACACTCTTATATACCCACTTACTTATATATTGAATAAAATTAATATTTTATTCCCATGTGGGATGGTGTCTTTTCACCTTCCCATCATCCATTATCCCATTTCAAAGTGACTATCTTGTGGATTTTATTTCTCACTCACCACTAAATGGTTTTGAGAAGTTAAATATACCACACTCATCTACTCGAAACGTAGAATTTTATTTTAATATTTAATTCCTCCAAAATCAAATAATTAGTCACTAAAAATTGGTCAAAGTTAGGTATCAACCATTACTTCTCAAACCAATTTCCAACAATTATATAGCAAATAAACTTTCCAAAACATTAAACATATGAATTGAATGCCATTAAATTAATTTAAAAATAATAGTAGGGATAATTAGGTATTTAATAAAAGAATATGAGGATGAAATGGTATTTTAATAGTATTAAGGGATAAGTGATACAAATTGAGAGTACAAGGGGTAAAACGATACAATTGAAAGTCAAAGGGTAAAGTGATATTCAATGAGAGTATAGGAGAGTAAAGTGAGATTTGCCCTTGTGAAAATAAAAGTAGTAAATACTCATTCATGTTAATAGAATATTGTCTTCCTCCATTTGTTGATAATGTCCCACCCAGAGCCGGTCCAAAGTTTCGAGGGGCCTAGAGCAAAGAAAAAAAGGAGGCCCTAATGTTTACATAAAAAACATTAAAAATAACAAAATCAATTTTTTAAATGTAATTCATTGATTTAACATATATAATAAATATATTATATTGCAACTTTAGCATATTGGTCTTACTAAAATAAATTACGAAAAAGATCGTTCAATATAATATACAATAGAAAAAAGACAAAAAACGAAAAACTACTAATAAGTTAGCTATGAAAAATTGATCTTCTTGCATTTTTATCTGCAAAGTCATCAATCAATTTTTCATAATCAAGTCTTTCTAAAAATTCACTCTCAATTGGAATCAAAGACAATGCATTCAATCTTGTTTGAGCCATTGTTGATCTCAAACATGACTTTAATGGAGGTGGCCCTTTTTTCTTTGTAATTTGGGGGATGAAACTGGTGTCGAGGGCGTCTCCAGTTGGAAGATGCAAATAGGTTTTAAACTTGCTTGCAATTTGATTCTTCTACTTGGTGTTTTGATTTTGAAAAAAAAATTAAAAGAAAGTGCCAAAAACGCTAAAAGTGGGAGCAATTGGGCTTTTGGATAGATCAAATTGGGCTTTTTTAAGGTGTTTTCGAAAAAGAGGGGAAAAATCAAAGACTGCGCACGCCCAGATACAATATCGAGACCTCCCAAGAGTAGGAACACACCCGCCACCACTCTGCCAAACAACTTCCTTGGTAATATGTAGACAACAGGTGTTATTTATATCAACTAAAATTATATATATATATATATTTAGAAAAAAATTCTCCGGGGACCCTGTGCGGCGGCACCACTTGCACCGCCTTAGGGCCGCCCCTGGTCCCACCCTATTCAATACTATCATCCTCTTAGGAGTAAAATACTATTCCTTAGATAAGACTATCGTCTCCTTTTGCAGAATTGGCAAAATCTGAGGCGAAACTCATTGGTCTCCACAATGACAGAAAATATAATTTTCGAAGTCGAATATCATATTATAATGGTATTTGAGTCTACCAGATAATGGATTATTGTTTCTAGGATCTTAACCTGGATTTCTTTATTTTTTATCCAACTCAAATACATGATGATATTCACTTTATTTTTCTATCTCGTCATCCTCGTGCCCCTCCATGGTTTAACAATTCAAGTGACGACCTTCCTTCCGATTCGAGGACGAATCATCTCGAGCCCGGAGAGAATGATAGAGATAATATCGAGTTTATGATCTTTTAGGAATATCTAATAATTTAGATAGTGATTTGTGTGTTTTAAAATCTTTTATTTGAGTTTATCTTCAAATGTGTCCTAGTTAAGTTAGGAGTTTTATTTTATAAGTAGTTGTTCTGTTATTTCAAATGTGTCCTATCTAAGTTAGAGTTTTATTATGATAGGAGTTTGATACTATAAATAGTTGTTTTGTTGTTATTTTTAGGGGTTGAATTGAGATTAAAAACTTGAGATTTATCTCTTTTTATTGCAATTTATAATTCTTCGCGAAATTTCGTACTGTTTTTGTTCGTTTGTACGTAGCTTCTCTGGCTCTATTGGTAAGGCGGAGACATTGAGACCAGTAGGTCCTGTGTTATGTTCCTCCTTTGTGTGGGTTTATGTTCAACCGTTGTGTTGGTTCTTTTTAAAAAAAGATATATAACGTAGCTTCCGCCTGCATTGAGCCTTCAACTATTTTCCCAGTGATCATCAATAATCACTGAAATAAGGCGTGTGGCATTTTCTGTCTTAAAAGATCTTGAAATTGTACAATGTGGTGTCCCAGAAAATAGATCACATATGCAGCATACATGTATATTTTCTGAATATGTCCGCTTAATTTTAACCGAGGAAATACAAGAATGGGAAAAAAAAAAGTGTTGTTGCAGCTCCAAGAATAGGAACTAAGAAAACATTTGCAATCATATGATGCATACGAGAACATTTTCTCCTGTTTTAAGCCATCAGAGAGAATTTTGATTTTTGTTCTGCATCTTTGAGTAGATTCTTGCATTCGTCAAATGATTTCAATTTTTTCTCAGCATATGTAAATACACTTGCAATATAAACAGATCATAGGAAAACAGTTGCAGATGATTTGAGGAAATATTTACTATGTATAGAAAATAGGGATAATTACAAAAGACTCCCCGAGGTTTGGGCATATTATAAAAAACACCAAGATTTTCAGAAATTACAAAAGCCCCTTTAAATTTGACACACCTTACATTTTTCCCCTTGATATGCAAAAAGACATTTCAAAAACTCCCCCTACGTTTATCAAAATATTACATTTACCCCCTCAAATTTAAGACAATCAAACCTCAAGTTTTTTTTTTTTTTTTGTAATTTTCAAAAATCTCTTGGATTTTTTGTTTTGGTAACCTTAGGCTGTTTTTTGTAATTATCCCTAGAAAATATATAGCAATCATCCAGTACAAAAGCGTGTTACCTAAGAGCCCGTCTGCCTAGCCTTAATCACAAAGAGAAAAATTCTTGAGGACTATGTAGAAGTAATACTGGATAATCTCTCTGTGAATTGATCGAATACTTCATCACGGGGCAAAACGCTGATCCTAACATATTTCGTGCTCTCACCAAAGTGTTTCCCGCTTCTGGTTAATATCTTGTGGTCGCGAAGAAAGCTTTCGCAATCCTCTGTTTCGCCTTCACACTTCAGCCAAGCAAAAGCTACAAGATGGAGAAACATTTAAAAAAAATAAATTGAGGTTTGTATTTGTTATACAGGTTACCCCCCTCGATAGGATGCAATTTGTAAAATCGAAACAAATGCCAGGGGTATACTTGTAATTTTGAAAAGTAAGTGGGTATTTTTTGTAATTAGGCTAAACTTCAAAGATAGTATTTTTAATTATCCCAAACTAAAAAGAATTGGAAGAAGAAATGAAAAACTCACCTGGTTGTGATGCAAAAGTACGACCGCTAAAGGCGCACTTGCCATGGGCAAACTCGGGCAAACTAAAGAGCTTGCTGTTTCTTACAGCATCTCTAAGTTGTTTCCACCTCTTTGCCATGAGGTTGTAGCTATGATCAAAGAAGGGTTCATTTTCCCTGAAATGAGCTTTTTGTTCATGGGTATCCGACAAGACTTGTAAAATCTTTGCTGCACGAAGCTGTGACTCTTTGGACACGCCAATCGTACTGAGAACGATGAATTCCGTCATTTTCTTTGCGATTTCTTGATCCTTCACAAGGGCCCAACTGCAAGATATGTATCATTTTTGTGACGAACCAACCACAAATGTTATATCATCGGATACAACAGATCAATGTTGTAGGCAGTGTTTTAAAACCGGTTAGGCATTGTTTAAAATCGGACTGGTGAGCATATCGGTCTTGTTACAGTTCACGGTTCAACCAGTCAGACTGTTCAACTGTCGGTCTAACCAGTTTTAATTAATGAATTTTTTTTATTATATTGTATAAAACTATAATGTAATATATTAATTAGGGATAATTACAAAAACCACCTTGAGGTTCGGATTAATTACAAAACACTCTAGAGGTTTTTGAAAATTACAAAAAAAAAACTGAGGTTTGATTCCATCTTACATATTCCCCCTTCGTAAGCAAAAAAAATTAAAAAATACCCCTAATATTTATAGAAATATTACACTTACCCCTTAAATCTAAAACACAATCAAACCTGAGGGGGGAATTTGTAATTTTGAAATATCTCTGGATTTTTTGTTAATTAGCCCAAACCTCAAGGGGGGGTTTTGTAATTATCCCTATCAATTTTACGTTGTATTTTTGAAAAATGAATAATATACAAATAAAGAAAAAGTATCTAACATAGCACAAAATTCGAATGATCACATAAATATAACAAAATACTGAATTTAAAATTCTATGTTCATATAAAAAAATTTAAAAAAAAAATGACCCGTAACGTTTTTGGCTGGTTCAATTGTAAAACGGTATTTTGGTTGTGTATCTACCACAAATGAAAGTGTCAGTCCAAGTAAAAATGTTTCTAACCATTATAGTACCAAGAAGTATTGCTTACCCAAGGCGCGTACCAGCATGGCCCGTGCTTTTGGAGACTGTAAATAGCATAATATCATGATCTGCAGGCGATGAAGAGATCGAAGTATACTGCGGCCAGTAGTAAGCTAGGTCATGAATTAAGATTCCTTCATTTTGATTGACCACAGCTTCTCTTGATAATCCATCAGGGTTGTTTGGGGATGTCACTAGTTCGATATACGGCTGATCTTTCTTGAATTTGTGAGCATCACCAGCCCACTTGTAAAGTCCAGACTTCAGAAATTCAGTGATCAGTGGATACGACTGCAATCAATTAAATAAGGCTTATTAGTATAAACTCTTATGAATATAGTACTTGAATCGAAATAATCGATCAGCCCAACACAAACAGCATGTTTGGGAGCAATTTTTCAATGGACTTTTGGACCTAAAAGTCTATTTTCATAATAATAGACTTATTTTTCATAATAATAGTTTGGTGGTCAATTGAGAATGGAGTTTTGGATAAGTCGCTTCTCCAAGAAATCCATTTTAAAGAAGTCATAATTGAAGACTTTTGAAAAGTCACTTATTAAGAAGTTCATTTAGAAAATGGACTTTTACACAAGTGCTCTCAAACATGCACAAATTTGTTTTATGCATTAGCCAACGAAGTCGGCCATGGGAATGAGAGAGGCTCGCGTTAGGACTTAACAATGGACTACGAACACATATGTTTTTCAAGACCATGATCAAATCTTATGCATAAAGTCACATTTTGTGAATATCCATTTCTCACCATGGAAACTAATGAACGTAACACGGCAAAATTTTTTTGACATATGGAAAATAGATTTGGGGAAAAATAATGAAATAGCTTAAGCATAAATTCAAGTGAAAACCTAAATCTTGAAGATATGATCTTCAGATTAAATCTGAACTTAATAAAGCACAATAAGTGAGAAAGATTTGGCTAAATCAGTGTAATTAATGATCATTGTGTGTGAGTGACTCAACCACACTTGCACTGTATCTTGCATGTGCCTTACAACCTTAGAGTTGCTTGTTGCCAAAATTTTGTGAAACATGCAACTGCAAAAGCATTAATCTCATAACAAATAATTTGCTATAAATAATGTTTCCTCTTGCAAGAAGGAATAGTAAATGGGGACAGATCTGTATGTGGGCAGCTATAGGCAGATTACATTGTCTGTGTTAAATCCTACAGTATGGTCATTGAATAGGCCAATTATTCACAATGGGTTTTGACTAGACTTGGAATCAATAACATGTCCGCGAGCATCCAAAATACTCTGTTCGTCTTGACATGGAGTATTAGATGCATGAGAGATACAAAAGAGAGTTTTGTGTCTTATTTGCCAGTTCAAATAGATGTCCTATTTCCTACGGTGTTTCATCTAGTGTTTCAATGCGATGAAGTGAATGACGCGTGTACAATAATGACATCATCTCATACACGTGGAGTTCACATGTGAATTGAAATGTACATGTATGCTCATTAGCTCCGTTGCCCTCAAAAGTCATGGTCGGGAACTACGGGTGTCACATTATGTTTACTGTTAAATAAAGGGATAATTACAAAAATCACCCTTGAGATTTAGCCCAATAACATAAAACTCGGTTATCTTTCAAAATTACAAATACCCCTTGCCATTTGTTTCTCTTTTACAAATTGCACCCTCAACATGGGGTATTTGTTAAAAATACAAACTCACAAATGTCAAAGGGGGTATTTGTAATTCTGAATGATAACTGGAGTTTTTTGTAATTAGGCTAAACCTCAGGGGTAGATTTTGTAATTAACACAATAAACAATGACATATTATGCCAATGAAAATTATGACAGGAATCAAAAAAATCAACCATAATTAAGAATAAGATGTTTGAGTGGTAGAATAAAGTTGAACTGCATTGCAGCAATGACACATGCAGTACATGCAAGGTTGTCTTTGTGAAACAACTAAAAACAAGCAACATTTACACACATCAGACTGTTCCTCTAATAAGCAGCAGAACACAGAGGACAGGTATACAGCACATTAATTAATTTGCTCATGTGACAAGCAAACAAACTAGTAAATTAGCAATAAAGAAATTCTGACTGCATTCATGCATTAACAAGTATGCCATACAATTATCATTAAAAAAATGAACTTTGATCAAATATTGAAACAGCATTGTTTAAATAAAAAAAAAAATTAGCAGACTTACCGAGTAGAATGGTGCAGCAGAAACTACGCTGATTGGTTCCGAAGCATTGGGCGGAGAAACTGCATACAGCACAGCCTGGAAGAGCTGTGTCGAACCCGTTCGACCACAATATAGCGGTTTTTCGGTGACGGCATTGCCGACCAATTTGTGCAACCTTATAACTGCATTTGCAAATTCTGGCTCTAAAAACCAACAAAGGTTTCTCACGTCCGAAAAATAACTGATGAATTTCCAGCCGGGGATCACAACTGTCGTTTTATCCCCCATTTGTTGCCAATATCTCTCATACATTGTCGGATCGCCACTGTACAGAGATAAAACATTAAATAAATACATCTCATGCATGTAGATGCTTTAATTCGGTCGGGCACACAAGTCGGGTTGAGACACGATAGGCTTAATTGCAGTTTTAGTCTTTCAATTCATTGGGGTTGGCAATCTTAGTCCTATAACTTATTGATGTGGCAGTTTTGGTCTTTCAAGATTTTACCCTTTAGTCAAAATAGCATTTCCAGTGTTGCAACTTTTAACGGTCACAAGAATTTTGGCTAAAGGACAAGGGCATTATAGGAACAAATGAAATATTGAAACCTAGTTGAGACCAAAATCGCACATAATCAGAACTTGTAGGACTAAAATTGCACAAATTAGAACTTATTGGATCAAAATTGCACAGAATCAAAATCTTACGCGACCAAAATTGCTACCTAAAATATTTTAGGACCAAAATTGCTAGCACCCTATGGTTACGGGACAAATTTTGCAATTAACCTGACACGATATTCACAGCAAAGCTACCAATGTGAACCGGACCCGAAATGGCCTGTATATTTTAAAAATCTGAATAATCCATTTATTTATATGGGTAATATGTTGTCCACTATGACTAACAAGTAACAATATTAATCAATCGGTTATAAACTTTCGATCTAGCCTATACACGAGACAAATTACGATGAAATATTGTTACACCATGATGTCGGGCAAAACCGGAAACAAAATCGAGCACACCGGAATAAAATCGGCCGCACGATGGACATAGATTTCCAGAAGCCAAAGTTAACAAGGTCATGGGCTGTAACATGTTAAAAATTGCATGATATATAACATCACCATACCTAAGAATGGTCCAGAACCAAGGACAGTGGTCCTCACCACTCCCTTAGGTTTTCAATATGGGTGGGAGTTAAGTATGGAGGGACCAAACCTGTGGGGTCATGCTCTATCATATGATCAAATGATTGGATAAATGACAAGTAAATATCAGGTCCCCATTAATTCTTCACATGAATAGACAAAGACCTAAAAATGGCTCCCAAGAATTTGTAATGCTTAAACGTCTTTTCCTAGTAGTGGTGTCTGAAAAATGAGCCTAAAGTGTTGTTCACAAATCCTTTTTAGAGGTTTTTAGTTATATTTCTCTTTAGATGTTCTCAAAGGACATAAAGGGTCTAAATGTAGCAAAATGCACAAACCCAAGAATGACCCACTAAAATGCATCTCATTTTAAATAGCCATAAGGGTTCATTACAAAACTATCCCCGAGATTTAGCCTACTTACAAAATAACTCAGTTATCTTTTACAATTACAAATACCCACTTTTCAAATCTGTTTTTATCTTACAAATTGCACCCTCGATGAATTATCAAGAGGGGGTATAAATACAAAACTCAAGGGGGCATTTGTAATTTTGAAAGATAACTTGAGTGTTTTTGTAATTAGGCTAAATCAAGGGTAGGTTTTGTAACTATCCCTAGCCATAAAGTGAATTAGTTTAGGCTAATATTTTAAGATACATAAAAGGCGCCTTATGAATAATATGCCTAGATACCGATAAAGATTCAATTTTTTCACTTCCACATTCTTTTAACACATCAACTCAAAAAAATGCAATAAGGCTGTCTGAAAACGTGCAATCCTTTTCCATTAAGAAATGAAAAACATAGAATAACACAAAATATCAAGTACATAAGTCGAGAATGATATCAATTCCCTCTTACAACATAAATAAAAGTGCATAATATATAATACAAGAAAAGAATGATGATAATGGTCAACGAGGGAATCAAGAAAGACCACCATCCATTGTGCCTTTCATCATGCATGCCACTGTCTTAGGGAGTACAACAATTACTTAGGAAACAACAACACAACAGCATAAATTGAAGAAGCAAACTGTATTTGCTTTGTACTCTTAACATGCACCATTTGGAATTCCAAAGCCAGCAGGACTTGTCCCTGTCTCTAAACTGACATAACGTGAACCCCCAAGCGCACGTTAGGGAAACCCACCAGTGTGCATTAATTAACTTATTTAAAAAGTCAAGAATCTCCAAATCTTTATTGATTAATAAATAATAATAGTAATCCAACCATCATTACACCAACAACATTACTTGAAGCTTTTAATGAACATCATTAATTAATCCACTGATCTTAGTACATCATTAGCTAGCAAAATCCCAACTTTTCTAGTATAAGTGCCCAAGTGGTTTTATGCCCATTTCAGACTCAACAAATGGATTTTGCTTATGTTGAAATTTGGATCTTTGAAGATGTTTAAGTCAACATGACCACAACACTTCATAGTGCCTAGATAGCCATCATCACTAGACCAATGAAAAAACTCACCTTCATAATTTACATTTCTCAGGACCGAAAGTTGCAAAAATTGAAAATAAAATAAAAAATTGTAGGATTCCATTATAATGAAGTGACTCATCTGCCATTATTTCTATCACAATAAGATGATGGCAGAAAATTCATGCACATAAAGTAAAAATAAGGACTAGAAGGAAGATCTCAGGTCAAACCCCACATGAACATTCTTTTAATACCTTTTTTTTTCCTTCTGACCAAGCAAAAATAAAATATGAAACAGTAGCAAAAACCCAAAATAAAAAGAAGGGTAAAAAAGCACTTACTGATCAAGATTGATAATTTCACTCAGAGCTTTTGAAGATGGCGCTTTATTAGTTTCAAGAAAAGCCCTTTTAGCAACATGGGCATCCCTTTTTGTAACCAAAGATGCATTCTTGCACTCATTGTTGAAGCTGAAAACATCTTGGGACTTGTGTTTTCCATTGTAGTAGTCTCTGTATAAAAGCCCCGCGTTCAAGGCCAAAGAAACCACCAAAAAGTGCCCCAAAATCATTGTTCTAAGCTCCATGCTTAAGTTTCAATCAAAGAGAACTACAGAGGGAAAAAACCCAATTTGCAAGACTCCTTTTTTACGCTTTTGCAAAATCCCTGATGACAATAAAGGAGGATTTTAGCAGAGTAAAAGAAAGAGAAGGTTAAAGAAAAGCCAATGGCGCATGCCCTAACTGGGACAAATATGCCAGCTTACATTTATATACAAAAATTGAAAGAAAGAAAAAAAAGCTATGATTTTTTAGAAGTAATAATTCAAATATGAAAAGTTATACACTCATACACATACCTGAACAAAGATTACTACGTATAAATGCTCAATAGATAAGTGTTCATGCATTCGCATAAATAAGGACCTGTAGAATCTGAAGGAAAAAAAATTCCCACTTTTAAAAGCTCATACAGAAAAAAAGAAGAGTTGAGGATCTGTAAAGGTTTTTGCTAAATCACATTGGCATTTTAAGGAAGATTTTGGAGAGAAATAGTGAGATGGTCAAGTGGGCAAATATTAGAAGTGTTATATATATATATATATATATATATATATATATTATATTGTCAATGAGGCTTATATGATGAGAAACTTAGCAGAAATTGCAATTTAGGCTACAGTTTGAAAAGCACTAAAGCTTCCAATAACCAAGAGGTATGTTGCAGCCGTGCAGGGGTTATTTATACTATTTTGGTGAAAAAGTTTTTAAGTCCCCCAAGAAAAGATATTATATGTAAAATTATAACACTTAAACACTCCTCTGTCTCTCACACATTAGTGTGTGTTTTGTGTGTGTAGAAGGTGGGTGGAAGGGAAAAGGGAGTGGCTTTGCTGGTTATGCGATGGCAAAAGGAAGAGAAAAGCTGCTATTTTTGTGTGTGTTTTTGGTGGAATATTGCGTTGCCAGTTTGCCTTTGTTGTTTTCTTTATTAGTACTATCAAAATGCCCTGCCTCTGCTTTTTTTCTTTTTTAAATAAAATTAAAAAATGAAAAATCTTCACTTTGGATCTTTTGTACTTTGCATTTGCTTTTCCTTAATTTTCTTTATCATTTATCTTTTTAGGTAAGCTATTTCTTGGAACTCGTACATACTATTTCGAAATAATTTTTTCTAATTTTAATTTCTTTCTTTCCTTGGATTTATTAGGATGGTTGGATTTAAAGAAAAAAAAAAAAAGAGATTGACTAAGGCCATCTCCAACCATAATTCTATTTTAGTGCAATTTTTGTATTAAATTAGTTCAATTTCTACACCAAACCTAAAATTCATCTCCAACCATTCTACTTCAAATTTTGCACTAAAAGGAATATTCCTCGAAAATTCCTTAATATTTCAATACAAATATTTTTTTTAGGTAATTTCAATACAATAACACAAAAACTCATGTCGACCGTTTAATCCGCCCTTTATTAGACGATCGACCACCAAACCTAAAATTCATCTCCACTTATGTGGCATTTTCGTAATATTAGCAGTGGTGTTTTAGTATTTTTCAGGGACCACCGGTATTAACAGTTCTTCTGAAAAGTATTATTAGTCGTTCTTCTAAAAAGTATTAGCAGTTCTTCTGAAATGTATTAGTAATTCCCTGAAGAAATTTTTTGTATTTCTTCTAAATATACTCCCGAAATTATAGCAGTCACTCAAAAAAGTATTAGTAGATCCTCGAAAAAGTATTAGTAGTTCCTAAGAGTATTTTAGTAGTTTCCCAATATAATTAATTTTTTCTCCCGAAATGTATTAACAGTCCTTCTGAAAAGTATTAGTCGTCCTTCTAAAAAGTATTAGCAGTTCTTCTGAAATGTATTAGTAGTTCCCTTGAGAGTTTTTTTAGTATTTCTCATTAATATACTCCCGAAATGTATTAGCAGTCCCTCAAAAAGTATTAGTAGTTCCTCGAAAAAGTATTAGTAGTTCCCTAGAGAGTATTTTAGTAGTTTTCCCTGAATATAATTAAATTTTCTCCCGAAATGTATTAGATGTCCATCAGAAAAGTATTAGTAGTTTTTCGAAAAAGTATTAGTAATTTCCTATAGAGTATTTTAGTGGTGCTCCTGCAAAGTATTAGTTTTTCTTATTTAATGTATTAGTATTTCTCCATAAAAGTATTAGCTGATACTAATACTTGTATCATTTAGTGTTTCCTTCAAATATTCTCTTCTCGCAATATTCATTATGAACTACACCAAGAAAAAAAAGCAAAGCAAATCTTCAACCTCTTTGTTTTGTTTCACATCCTTAATGAAAAGACCCCACCCCCACCACCGCCGTACTCCGTCCCCTTCTCTGTCTTCTCCATAAAAGTTTTGTTTCCTTTTTTTATTTCCCCCTTTTTTTTGCACGTAAATTTAGAATAACAAGATATATTCTGTATTTTTATATTTTTTTTTTGTTTTGTGAGTAGGCTGGTATTTTCCGGGACGGTGGAGCCACGACCAGCGGGGCGGTGGAGGGGGAGAAAGGAGGCGGAGAGAGGAAACTGCGAAAATAAGCGTACTGAGTGTGTGAGCAAGCAAACATCTTACCTTTTTTTCGCGGATTTGGGTAAGGTCTGCAAGATAGGTAGGATGTTTAGCCCGTGTAATGGATCTAGATCCGTTAGACGGTCTGATAGGAGACTAGCCCATACAAAAATTGTATATACGTATTTAATCAATTGCAAAATATATTTTATTACTTTATTCAGTATGTGCTATATTAAATAATATGCTATAAATTAGTTAATTAATAGCAAGATATAAGTAGAGAACTAAAAATCATGTCAACAAAAAGTAGAAAATTAAAATGTGGCATTCAACTTAATTGTCTTGTAATTAAATTTTAAAATTTACTATACAAAATTAATTTTAGTAATATTCAACTTTATATTAAAAACTAAATTATAAATTATTAAATTTATTTATAAAGATTTTATATACAGTTAGAATAATAAATAATTTACATTTTTGACCCATTTTAATATACTGAAATTATTTCATTAATTTAGAACACACAAAAAAAAAAATACATTTAGCGCCAGACTACAATTGTGCGCCATTCTTGGTTCACTACTATTCATTGGCACCAGAATAGCGCCTCCCTTGGTGCATGATTGGAGTGATGTTTTCCACCAAATTGAAGTTGCCGCGGGGTTTAACGCGGCCTTTGAATATGGCCTAAGGTCGTCTCCAATCGAGACGCCAAATGCCAAAATAGAGATAAATTTGAGGTCCAACCAAGCGCTATTATTTGCGCTAAATTGATGGGATGAACAGCGCTGCGTCATTGTTGGCGCATCACTGTAGAGATAGCGTGGGTTTTTTTATTTGTTTTTTGTTTTTTGTTTAGTTTTATTATATTAGAATATATTATAAAATGTATTTTTTAAAGAGTTGTATACTTTTAAATAGATTATAATTTGTATGTATTTATTATTAATAAAAAATATTTAATATTACTAAATTTAAATTTGAACAGTAAATTAAAAAATTATTTAAAAGACAATTAAGTGATAAAAATAACAACTACATTAAATTAACATAAACTTATAGACATGCATTAATAGATCATTTGTGGGAGGAATATACCAATTCTGAGAATTAAATAATTATGAATTTGTAATTTAGTTGTTTATTTTGGTTGTATTATTAATTAGTATTTTTAATTTTATCTACCTGAATGCCACGTATTTTCTCTATTTAAATCTTGTTATTAATTGTTTAAATTCTTTATTTTATATATTATTATAGATTAGTTATAATACAAAATATACTTTTAATTACTAAATATGAATTTATAATAGTATGTTAAAACTAGTTGGTTTTAATAAAATAGTTTTTGTATTGAAACAATAAAGAATATTCAAGGTATATTCCCTTTAGTGCAAAATTTGAAGTAGATGGGTTGGAGATGGATTTTAAGTTTGGTGCAGAAATTGCACTATTTTAGTTCAAAAACAACACTAAGATAGAATTTTGGGTTTGAGATGGCCTTAAGGACTATATATTCCATCGGATTCCAATTTCCAAGTACTAGTATAAATTTACACTTTTTTTATAACTGAAGTTCCATGTTCACACATGGCTAGTCCTCGGGGAAAAAATCCCGGCCCCACAGGAACTGTCCCATGTAAACCGCGAGAATGCATAATGGCTCTCAGGCTATGAAGCACTAATACGGGTACAAGATACGAGTACGATATGACATGGATATGAGAATACAACATTTTTGAAATTTAAGGATACGGGTACGATATATATATATATATACATATAAAATTATTTATTTTTATATTATTGAAAATATAAATGTACTAAGTATAATTAAAAAACAATACTTCAAGCATTAAAAACTAAAATTTCATAAGTACTCAAATCTGAAATGTGATTACTTGCATAATGGCTCTCAGGCTATTTATTTCCATGATTAGATGCATCCCTGGAGTATCCATGAAGTATCATATCAGATACGTATTTGGTACGGGTACGTCATCCTCAGAGAAGTGTCCGTGCTTCCTAGCTCTCATGTCTCTAATATCCTCAATTACCACGCACAAGGAGTCGTCCCCCAATTGATTGCTCCATGTTGGACTCCCATCTGTCCAGCCGCACGTTCCCACCGGGTTCCAGCCTCCCACACTGCTGCTTGAAACTCTCAATATTAATTGTTCCACCATTGTGCCCCAGGGAGAGAGGGCTCGAACCATTGACCTCTCTAATACACTTTATTTCTCTGAACGACATGTTGATGTTGTTTAGGTCAAAAACACACCAACATTTAATTATTTAGGTGATACTATGTGAAAAAAAAGTTAAAATATAAAATATAATTGATGTGGCACGGGGTAGTCTACTTCCGCCCAGAAAATATTGCCCATTTTGTCCCAGGCCTCACGGATTTGTCGGTATTCCGATTTGGCCATAGCTAGAGTCAACCTGTCGGCCAACGGGCCGGCCCGAACCAGCCCGATTTTCTAGTGGGTTGGGCTCTATTTTTCAAGGCCCGAAAAAGTCGGCCTCAAAAGCCCTATTTGGCCGTCCAAGCAGCCGAAAAAGCCCGACTTTTCTAGTGTATTTTTGTTTTTAGAGGGCTTGGTTCCCCAATTTTGTGGTCGGGCTTGTTCCCGGCCTGCCCGATTTTTCGAAAGTCTGGGCTCGGCGCTTACCGACCCTGGTCTTTTGACACCTCTAGCCATAGCCTCATAGATTTGTCCTGAAAAAGGCGTCTCTTAGCTTGGAGGAGAAGGGTTTAGCCCTCACCATAAGCCACTGTGAACGCATAGCCCGTTGTATTGTCTCGCTTATAAGTCACACCGCTCGAATTTGTCCTGGAAAAGGCGCTTCTTGGGGAATAGGAGTTTGTCTCGCTTATAAGTCATTGTGAGCGAGAGCCCCTGGTATTATCAGCTTTGGCTTTGAGCGAGAGGGTTTAACTGTCGCTTAAAAGTCATAGTCTACTCGCATGATCACTAAATATAGGATATATCCCTCCTTAATATAAGCCCACTTTCATTTAAGTAGATCGTGAACGGAGACCCCAATATAAGCCCCTTACATGTAGGTAGGATATGTCCCTCCTCGGTGTAAGCCCTCATGCATGTAGTGGATCGTGTGAACGGGAGAACCCAATATAAGCCACCTGCATGTAGGTGAACTATGTGAGCAGGGAGCAGTTTGTCGGAAAATGTAGGTGGACTATGTGAGTGGGGAGCCGGTGCAAGTAACCCATCAACAACCTTAATGATGTGGCGCGTGGTTGTCTATAGAGATGTTAAATGAGCCGCAATCTGTAGGGCGGTCCGTTTAAAATCGAAAAAAAGAGGATTGGGGCCTAGTTATTTTGGCCCATTTAAATCAGGTTTTTTTTGTTGCCGGATCTTCGACATTTAGCCCGAACCCATTAGAGCTAGTTCGTAGGTTGATCACCCTAAATTAAGCCCCGTTATTTTAAAATATATATAGTGTAATTATAATATTATATATCTATTTTTATTATCTTTTACTAATAAATATTTTTCATTCACAATAATGATTTTAGTTTGTATGACGTGAGTATTATTCTTTAAAGAATTTTGAATTCTTTATTCCCTCATTTTAATTCTACAACTCATTTGTGATAATATTTTATAATTTTTGTTTAAAATTTGATTTCAATGATATATGCATGAAGATAAACTTCATGCTAACAATTGGTTTTTGTTGTTTTATGTATTTTAAATAAAGATGGCAATTTAGGTCCGGCCCAGTGGGCCGGCCCGTCCAACCCGAAGTTAATGCCAGATTGGGCCTTATATTTGGAGGCTTGAAAAAGACCGGGCCAATTTGGCTCGACGGGCCGATTAGGCTCAAGCCGGTTTTGGCCCGACATTATTTTTTTAAATATATATAGACACACACATATATTAACTATAAGACTAAAAGGTAGAGGTTTGGTGTGATTTTTAGTATAACAAAAAAACTTCAAATCTGCAAGAACTTAATTCTTCTTTCCAGTCTTGGCAACATGAACATTCCAACATCTCCAGCTTTGTCTTCTAATCATTTGCTTCATCTGCTTTCTTAAATAATTAAGGTTGTTTAAGGTTGATAAAGCAAATAATCTGTTTGTCAGTAAAATTACATTAAAGTTATAACTTTAAGTCCAAATAAGTATTACAATCTAATTTACAATTTAAAGAAATGTATTAATAAATATTTTTGGAATAAAAAATTAATAAAAAATATTCACTTTTGGGCCATTTTGGCCCGCTAGCCCATGGAAGGCCAGGCTGGCCCTAAAAAATAGAGGCCCGCAGAAATTTTAGGTAGGTCCGACTTGGCCCCAAAATCACTATTATTCGCGGCAAGGGCACTGGCTCTGCCTAGTTGATAACTCTAATTTTAGATGAAGAATAATTGGAAGATAATATATTATCTAAAAAAAGATCGAATGTGGTTGAAGTAGCAGTTACTTAGTTGTGTGTTTGCGTATATTTGTATTATTTAATTTATCAAGTTTAAAGTTAGAGTTTTAAACTTTAAGATTTTGTCTATGTAATACAACTATAAACTATGTGTGGTTTTATTATTATGGATCATTTATTTTTGTCTATTTAATTTAACTCGTTAATGTTATGCATGTTTTAATTTAAAATATTAAATATAAATATAATTTTTTTGGCTTGTAGCCCTATAGTGGCTAATTTAGCCCGCCCGATAGATTAGGGTTAGGGTTATGTTCGCAATATTGTTGGCCCTTTAGATAGTTGCCCATTCTACCGAAGCCGATTAGCCCTAAGCCTAGCGGGCTTAGGCCCTTTATTATCTCCGCTTGCCTACATTCACCCATGAGGTATTGTCCTTTTCGCCTAAGCCTCACAAATTTATCCTGAAAAAGACGTCTCTTGGGAAAACAGTTTGACACTCGCTAAGCCATAATCCACTTGAATATTTACTTGAAGTGGGATATATCACTCCACATCATAAGCCTCTTAGCATTAACATGTGCTTAAAACACTATAGTATTCAAGATATTGTATTTTTTTTAATAGTTGAATGTTCGTTTGTATTTTCTAACTGTTGGGGGCAAAAATATCATTTACTATTTAATATATACTTCAATTTATATATTGGAATAATATTATTAATATCCCAGTCATTAATGGGCTACAGATAGAATAACCCAACTCGAAGGGTCCGGGAATGGCCCACATGCCACTTTTTCCTACACGGCCCGTAAGGCTCATCATCCAGGTATATAAAGGTCCATCTTCTTTATTTATAAGTGAATTCATCATAATCTCTCATAACCTCACTTAATTATTATTCAATATTCAATTACTATTTATATTCTCTCTCGTTCACCATCACCGACTTGAGCGTTTGGAGGGTCTCCCTGAGCAACCCCTAGGGACCCCCCTAACGTTTGCGTGTGTGGATGAAAGTTCGTAGTAGAAGATTTCCAGCTAAGGAGAAGAAGACTTCCCGTTTGAGAAGAAGAAGACTTGAACTTATTTAGAAACCCTAACTTGGAGTGATCTGCCTTAAAAAGCAGCTTCACTTACAAATTGACTTGATTACAAAACAGTGTAATTGGTGGGAAAGAAAAGTCTTAATATTGAACTTCATAACAATGGTATGAAGATTAGAAGATATATACGAAATTTATAAAAACTAAATATAATACAAAAGTCTTAATTTTTAATGGACCGGTTGCATCATTAATTGGACCGGTTCAATCAATTGTACGGTTGTCCCATAATAAGATTGATTACCGATTCAATTATGTAAACACAGAACTTGTCTCTCTCAAAGTACAAATCAAATATTTACTTCCAATCCAAATTCACTATCTTAGTACACCTTCCAATATATATTATTACTCCCAAGCCATAACCAAATATGCAAACCTACACCAAAATTGAAATAGGGGTTTTATTTACATGCCTGGTCTTCATTTCTTAGTTATTTCAATATGGCTTCAATGAAATTTAATTTACACATGTACCTAAGTATATAACTCTCAATTGTCCCCATCTTGTGGAACTCCAAAGCTGAAATAGGGTCTGCATGGTCAGATGTCTACAGCAAACAATTGGAATATTAGCCATTTTCTTAAGGGACCACTTTCAGTACTTTATGAATTATAAAATATGTTGGAATTTGTTTGGTAAAATGGGTGTTAACCTGATTCTGACCAAATAATTAAGTGGTTTCCATTAGTGAAAAATAAAATAAAATTATTTGTAAAAATTCTACTAAGAGAGTAGATGAGAATAGCATTTGGAATTTCTCAAAACCAATTCCTGGTGAATGAGAAATTAATGCTATAAGTTAACCACTTAAAACTAAAAAATGGTATGGACAATGGAAAATTTGGGGAAGAAGAAATGCTCCATCCCACATAGGAAGAGGAGGCAAAATTTGCTCACTTTAAAAATCTCAAGTTGGACTTATGGGTTTGGGCCTTTGGGGGCACCCAAGTTTTTAAAGGGGTGAGGACCTACATACGTGTGGGTTTGGTTCAGAGCACACACGCGCGCACTCCGGCCGGCTTGGTCCAGCCCCGGGTCGTGGGCCGAGGGCCTGGGCTTCAAGGCCCTTATTCTTTTTGGACCAAAAGCCTTTAAAATTAATTAATTAAAGCATTTCCAACTGAATGTTCGCATTCAAGCACGGGCGCATGCACGACCCGTGCATCAAGTCAAAACTTTGCTCTTTCGTTCGCATCCAAGCACGGGTCGTGCGTCGATGCGAAAGTCTGAACAGATGCACATGTTGGCTATAAACATGTCTTTTCGAGGCAAAAGACATGATCTTTCCAAATGGGCACCTGATGCCTATAAATTAGAACCCCCTGCAGATGAAAAAAACATATGAAAAACATAAGGTATCAGCCTAATAATCGGTCATTGCATCATAGCATATTGACATTACTTCCCGTTCAAAGCTTGAAAGTTTCATACACTTTCTGTTGTTCGTTGTAGTTTCAAGTTTGCAAGTGATGTAAACTCGAACAGAAAAGTCGTTATATCTTAGGAACGAACGCGGAACTATAAGCACTTAGTATATGGGCGTTTTCGTCTTGCGGAGACTGTATCTAATACAGGCCTCGACTCAATCTAACACTTAGCCATTTTTTGAAACAGTAAACCTTCGATTTTACCCAACAAAATATTGAAAATCGAATTGAATTTTAATTAATTCAGTTTACAAACAATTTTTTTGGTTTTTCGGTTCGATTTTGTTTATTGACCGAATTTATATAATATTAAAATAAACCTAAAAGAGGAAAAATTAAAAATAAAGGGTACTATGATAATGAAATTAGTGTTGATGTGTAGATTCGTATTTCCAGTGTGTCAAACTATAATATTAAGTATTGTGGGATAATATTTTGAGTAGAACACTTTGATTTGAGAACCTTAGAAAGGTCGGACTTAATGTTTTTTTTGTATTGATATTAGCTCGTAAACTTTGATGCAATAAATGCTCCTGAATAATAGTGAATTGGAACTAGAAAAGTTGGAACTCTTTTAGGCCATCTCCAATCCAACTCTATATCTCATCCCATAACACTAAATACGTAAAAAACTCTCTTCAACCCAACTCTAAACCTTACACCAAATTTGGTGTAATAAATAATGTTGCACCAAATTTGGTTGTAACGCTGTTCCTTTACACCAAATTTGGTGTAATACAAATATTCCCTCTTTGCCCTCCAATTTCTTATACTTCAAACTTAAAATTCCAATTGTATCCTACATTTGATATATAATTCATTTGTATTTTGTATATAATTATTATTTTGGATGAATAATTATAATAACTAACAATAGTTAATATTTACCTATAAATTATTATAATCTAAACTTAAAATTTTCTATAAACAACCATTATTTTGCTTTATATATTTTTTTATGTTTATCGTTTTTATTGTGTGGTGTGCAATTTGGTATTTTTATTTATTGTGATATTAGTTGTAATATTTATTTTGCAATATAATATAATTAATATAATATTAATTAAATGTAAGTTTTTATTTAGTTACATTAATAGTAATAAAATATATGCAAAAGAATTAATTGCATAAACAAATAAATTTGTTATTCCAAAATGAAAAGAAAATAGTAAAATACTTATTTGGTAGAAGAATACTTATTTGGTAGAAGATTTGGTGTGATGAGTTGGAAATGGGTTTCGAAAATTACACCAAAACATCAAATTTGGTGTCGGGGTTGAGATGCCCTTATAATTATTATTGATGGTATTTATAGTGGAATGATAATCACATTCCCTAAGTACAAGTGGCATAAGTTGTTATAGGGGTTATGATTCCTTGTCCATAGATCGCCTGACACACTCCTTTATGGGATTTTATGTACCAGGTGACGACTTCTCTGATTGATGTGATTAATTGCATGATGTTTATTGTTTGACACTCATTGGGATATGCTTTTTCTCCATGAATCACGCAATTCCTTCCGGGCATGACGGGTTCTTTGGTTAGGTCGACGGTTAATGCACGCGAAATCCTCCTTTTCAACTATTCGCCAGTAAGCGATAGCCAGTTAATTAGGATGGTTTTGTGGACGCACCTTGCTTTGCCTGGTATGTTCTCCAGAATCGACTTATCCCATATCATTTGTTGGAAAAGTCGGGTCGATGGAGTCCCATGGACCATTGTTTTGACTCTTGGTATTCTCAAATGGGTCATTTGTCCGACGTGGATCCTAAATTTACTGCTCCATGCCTGACGAGGCACAACAATTATTGATGTACTTTTTTATGTCTATGTTTTAGTTCACTGAGAAGAAATTAAAACTAATGTAAAAAGAAAAATATTTATGAACTATATATTACATATAAATTATAGTTCGATTTGTGGTTTGATTAATGGAAACCGAACCAAAACTAAAATTTAAAAATCAAATATATAAAAATCGAACCGAAATTTTAGTTCAATTTTGGTGCAAATCGAGTTTCAACTTCAGTTGGATTTGATTTTGATCAATAAACCAAATTACAAAATTAATATCAAATAATATGTGAAGGGATATATTTCAATTAGATTCTTGCATTTAATACTGGGCACCCCAAATCAAAAAGTGGTCCTTTTTGGCTGCACCCATTGATTTAGTAGCAACCCGTATTCAAGAGATTGGACCTAATCATGGGTTCATTCTGCATTCAATGCGTGTGGTACAACATTCTCTATCAACTATTAACTGCGATTTATTTATTTAATTTTATTTAATTTTCAGCCATTCAATTACTATATATTTAGTGTATATATAGTGTGAATATTACTAAGATCAAGTTGCCAAAGAGCCTCATTTATTGATTTTATTCACATTGAAGTTGGCTTCTGTCAGTCACTAGGTCGACAGGTCCCCTATTATACATATGTGAGTATGTGACTGCTGAACCCCATTACAAATCGAGAAATTTCTTAAATATGTAATGTATATATTTAAATATTTTATTCATTTTCTCATCATAGGAATAATATTACGTACGATACTTCAACAAGCATAATTAGTTTTGGTTGTATGTATTGATTGAAGGAGAAAAGTTTGGACCGCAAAAGAGATTGTTTAGGTGTTGTTCATAAATTAGGTTTCATAATAGAGGGAAAATTTCTTTTTCCCTCCGAACTATTCGAGCTTTTCAACTTTACCACCTAAATTTGTTTTTGATACTTTACCTCCTGGCTCACGTGTTTCGTACATAGTCTCCCGACTCGCCGCTGAAATATTCCATCAGAATTTGTCATATGCCATTCATGTGGGGGCAAAATTGTCATTTGACTCAAATCATACTAATGTTATTGCACTTTGCCATCTAAACATTGTGCGATTGTCACTTTGCCATATAAACTTTGAATGATTTACACTTTGCCACCTCGCTTAAAAATATAATTTATATTTATATACATTTATTTTATATCTTTGTTAAATTCCATGATCGTAAATAATAAATTTAACTAGTACTCACTTCAATAAAATATACTATCAATATAATTATTTTATAAGTTATTCTTTAACTTATTTAACTTATTATTTTTTCAAATCAAAATTAGAAAAAGAACTATTTTTGTGAACTTTGAAGTGAAAAATATTATAATATACATTAGTGTCAATTTCTATAATAATATAATGCATTTTAAATCTAATTTTATAAATTCAAGTAAATTTAAAAACATAAAAGTATTGCAACTTTAATGAATTACATTTATATTTTAAAATATTCTATAGAATTTTGAACATACAAATTCAAACTTATTATTACCTAATTTATTTTATTTTATTTTTGCATAAGTTTAGACTAATTTATTTATGAAAAATCATTCTAATATATTAGTATTTATATTTGCCTATGTATATTATTGTTTGCCTCAAAATGAACAATTAATTGTTTATGTATATTTATTATTTATAATTTGATAAAATAGATTAACATTAATTTCATACTTTTTAGTTTATAAAGTAATGAAGTAAATCAAGGAAGTAAACTATAATTCTACAAGATAGTAATAAATAAAAGATTATAAAATAATCTTATTGATAATATATTTTATTGAAGTAGATACTAATTAATTTTATTTCTCAAGAAATTAAGAAAAATAAAATAAATGTATATACATATAAGTTTTTTATTTTTTTTTAAACTAAGGTGTCAAAGTGTAAATCGCTTCAAAGTTTATATGGTAAATTGACAATCAAGCAAAGTTCGTGAGGCAAAGTGCAATAACTTCAAGATAATTTCTGGCAAATAACAATTTTGCCCTCATGTGCATGGCACATGACAAGGTTTCGACGAATATTCCACCAAATGCATGAGTTCTAGGAAGCAATGTGCAAAACTTGTAAACTTTAGCAAAGTGTTCAAAAAATAAATTAGGAGGCAAAGTCGAAAAACTCGAATAGTTGGGAGGTCATTTTTTTCCTCTTCATAATATTATGTCATCAACTACCCACATATCTCCGGTTTGGAATTGAGAGTCTTAACCACTCAACCACTATACTTAGAATCGGGATGAGCTTATGTAGTTGTCAGAATCGCTCGTAAAAACTAGGGATGGCAATTTCGACCCGACCACGGTACCCGTCCCGGCCCGTCCCTTTGTCGCCGCCCCGTGACCTCGTGACGGGCGGGCGGGCGGGCGGGTGTCCGGTCTCACTTCCGCCACCGGTACTCCGCCCGCCTAGAATTTTTAGTTTTAAAATATATTTTATTATATGTTTTGCATAAATAATATATATTATAATATAATTTTTATGTGTTCTTATATGATAATTAATATTTATAAATTGATAATAATAAATTTTATAAATAATATTTTATAAATATATATTTTTCAATTTTTTCATCTTTTAATTAAATTTAATATAAAATGGGATGAATCAGAACGGGTCGCCCGCGACCAAGGGGGTTGACCCATCCCGTTCTAGGAACGGGGCGTGGTGGACTCGCCGACCCGCCCCATTGCCATCCCTAGTAAAAACATCAAATGCAAACTATATATACACTCATATATAATGGCGTAGCTAGGAATAAAACGGGGGTGGGCCGATATACGAAATCAAAGTGACTAGATAAAAATTAAAAGAAAAACCATATAAAAATTAATTAAATTTTTTTATAAAATTAATTAAATTTTTTTATAAAAAAATTACCTAGAAAAAAGAATTTAGGGGGTGGGGGGTGGGGGCACGCCATTGCTCATATATATGCACACTGGCTATTTTATTACATCTCATCTCCATAGGTGAGGTGTATAATCGTTGCTCCCAAAAATGACCTCTCCTCGCCGATCACCTTCCAAGACGAAGTCCTCTCAGAAACCCGCACAAGGGGGGACCTGAGGGGGCTCCTGCGCACTCTCTCCGATGCTTAAGTCATTGTCTTGGAAAAGAAGTAAATGCTAGAGAGAGATAAAAGCAATGCAACAAAGAAAGAAAATGAGATTATGTTAGAATGAACCTGGGCTTGGGCCTTTTATACCTTAGCTAGATTAGGTTTCCGTAAAACCGGGATTCCGCTTCACGATTTGGTGTCGTAGTCATCATTAGATTAGGATCGGATCTCATAAAAACCCTAATTTTACGCCCATAAGACCATAGCCCGACCTATTTTAGACACGCTCGGTCCTTGTATTGTGCGAAGCCCCCTTACATTTCCGTGCAGCATCCTCGCACCTCATACATCTCTTGGGCTCGAGCCGACCTTTCTTCCTCCGACGTCCGTTAGGAAACAATGGGTCAATAACAGACGGCCGAACCATGCGTAGCTTCAACAAAACAATCAACACAACGGACCTTACACAAAGTCAACCTCATAACGCCCCCGCAACCATGTACTTGGCCTTTAACAGTCGGCCCAATATGATAAGCCTTCCACCTATTTATGGGCTCGTGAGTTCGGCCCAAGACAGCTTAGATCAATCTCAAAACCCGCAAGCCTCCCCGGACGCCTGCCAAGGTTCAACGCTTAATAGATCGCCAATACGATGGGCCTTTGGCTGATCGGCCGGCCATAGCCTGGTCAGTCGGCCAACATCAAATCCTCATCCGCCGGCCAAATGTCACGACTGTCCAGTCGCCTGCATCGATTTCTCGCCTTTATCAATTCCTCCCCAACTATGGATTGGTCTCCACCTAAACCATAGTTGCCGATATGCCGAAATGACCTATTTTTTTTTGGGTTCACACTTTTCACATTCCCGCCGACTCTTGCTTTTAAAATTCATGCCGCCTTTGCCTCTCGAGTACCGACACGCGATGTGATTGATGAGACGTTTTTTGCTCCCCGACGCCAGAGACCGTCAAACGCCTCTCTCAAAATCGAGGCACCTCTTTGTCTTCTCTCTCCTCTTATAAAAGCCCAACTTCTTCTTCATTCACCACTTTTACACTTCTTAAATTCCAAAGCATCTTCCTTAAGCCAAAGAACTCCTTCTCCGGTGGAATCCCTCCACCTCCCATGAGTTTCAACGATTTAAGCTCAAACCCACTTTTCCCTATATTTCCATCCAAAAAGTAATCCCCTTCTCTTCAATTTTTCTTTTTCTTTGTTATGGCATCTTCTTCTTCCTCTTCAATGCCGCTTTACCGTCGTCGCCGCCGATTTAAACGGTGGGCCATAACAACGGGTTCTCGCTTCCTCCACCACTTTCTCTCACCGGAGTCCGCCCATCGACCCTCGATGCTACCGATCCAGCTTCGATTCGGTCGATTCCGATACAATAGTGATCCGAGCCCAAGCTCGGTCCTCGCCTCGTATATCCTCACGATTTTATGGAGACCACCCTATCGCCTCCCAATCTTCAAACCATTAAAAGAACAGCCCAAATTTCTTCTACTTTCGACTTTCTCCGCTTAAAGCCTGATCGACCTAACCGACCTCCCCCAATGCCCTAGCCTTCTTTTGCAGTCGATAGAGGGTGGCCCGCATTTCCCATCCATCCGTTCACGGGCCGGGTGTCCGAGTTCTCTGCACCCTTTAACCAACTAGCTCGAACTCCTTCCATATCCTCGGCCTGGATTCATCATTTTGACTAAGTACTTAGAGATAGAGCCCACTTTGGAACTATTTTTCGCCCTATTCCAAATAAAGAGAGCGACCACTATGTGTCTTTTCTACATCACCTCCCGAGGTGATGCTCAATTTTTACAAGTATCCTTCCTCCAACAAATTCTCGGAAGGATAAATATTTCTTCATTTCTTTTCCCCGAGCTTGGGGGTTTCCTTGCTTGACTTGACCCTTCATCTCCAACGCAAACATAACCCCGTGCAGATCGGTCTCCCGATCTCCAAGCTCAAATAGATAAACTTACCTTAGTCAAGTATGACCTTTCTCGCCTCATAACCCCATCACTTCTCAGATTACTTCGAAATGAGCCCCATCGTGCCCTCGCTTTGTGACATTGGTAATTGTCATTTTTGTAATTAATCTATTTTACTCTTACTCATTAGCTAATCTTTCTTCTTTGTGCGTAGATATGTTTATGGCACAGATGGTGGCCGAGCCGACGACGAGGAGCAACCAATTACTCCCGCTCACTCCCCTTCATCCAGCCGCCGCCGCCTCGGCTCGAGGTCAACCTCCCCTACTCCGCGACCGACACGGCTTCTTTGTAGTGATGGCCGACCACCGGTCCAGGGCTCAACTCGTATCCGACCTCCTCCTCCCAAGAGGTCGGGTGCCAAGACTAACACGGGGCCGCAAGAGGGCGAAGACCATCACTCCTCCCATCCGCCGCTTTCTCACGCACTCATATTCATACACCCAACTGCACTTTTCACGCATACCCCATCCTCAAGAACAATGATGGAACTTTTGCCATTCAAGACGCTCCAAGGCAAATCGCCCAATCCCCGACCGAATCGCTTTTGAGAAGGTCAGTGATGTTGAGCCGGTGAGCTCCTTCCTGAACCACTCGAAAGTCGAGGCACAAATAGCCGACCGATCTCCCGAGCTGAGTCGGTTTTGGCGATCCTCCAATATTGCCGAGCTCAATAATTCTAAGAAGGAGTGCATTCGGGCCGAAAGCTCGGGAGACTAAACTCCCGGGAGGAGAACCGCCGATACAAGGATAGCGAGGAGGTCAATAAGGCTACCGTGGCATCTCTCGAGGCCAAGATAAAGCTTGAGACGATAATGCCGGGTCTCAAGACCGAGCCGAGTGATCTCCAAATCCGCGCATCGCACGCCGATGCAAGCCCGAGGTGAGGGCATTGGTGAGCCGGTCGCCAAAGCCACACCTCCCGGGAAGGCTCTTCAATAGTTCGTGCTATTCGGGAGAGGGTGAAGTTTTTATGAGCTCCAGGTTATTTATAGTTCTTTTCAGATTCCGCCGTGGAGTACTACGGCTTTGCTTTTGACCAGCCGAGCTTCACCAGTGGAACGCGGATCACTACCGAGCTCTTCGACGCCGAGGTCCCAGGGAAGGTCTTGCCCGACCCCAAGGGCTTCGTGTTCTCTCAAGAGGCGAGCGCCTTAATCTTGCTCTTGTGGAGGTGTTCATAGAATCCCTATCTGCCCATTCATCCTCCACCCTCGCTCCACTGGAGGTCCTTCTCGTGTTCCCTGAGATCACCAACCCCTCGCCTTTCCCGCAGCCCTTCTCAAGTTCAGAAATCCCTGATGATGATCCTGATCTCGCTCTCATAGATGATGTGACCATCTCCATGGATGACTCGAACACCGAAAATGTTCCTCCTACTACTTAGAAGTTCGCCTACTTTTGTAGTTTTTCATTATGCACTTGTAATTATTTTGAATGATCAATGAAGTTTCTTCGCACTTTCATTTTCTCGATCTCTTGTCTAATATTTACTTTCATCATAGTTCGGTCTTGTAGAGTACAGCTCAGGCTATATTTAGTTATTATTATTATTATTATTATATATTTTTTTTTACAAAAAAGATTGGCCCATTGTGCTCCCCGTGGCCTCAAGTACTTGGAGACTAGCTCGAGCTGAGCTCCGAATACTTGTCTTCTTCAAAAGGAAGCTGGCTCGAGCTGGCTCCTCGCATGGCCTCGTGGCCTCAAGTATTTGGAGACTAGCTCGAGCCGAGCTCCAAATACTTGTCAATTTCTTCAAAGGAAGCCGCTCGAGCCGAGCTCCTCGCATGGCTCGTGGCCCCAAGTATTTGGAGACTAGCTCGAGCTGAGCTGCAAATACTTGTCAATTTCTTCAAAAGAAGCTGGCTCGAGCCGAGCTCCTCGCATGGCCTCGTGGCCCCAAGTAGAGACTAGCTCGAGCCGAGCTCCAAATACTTGTCAATTTCTTCAGGAAGCCGGCTTGAGCCGAGCTCTTCGCATGGCTCAGGGCCCAAGTATTTGGAGACTAGCCTGCCGAGCCCAAATACTTGTCAATTTCTTCAAAGGAAGTTCGGCTCGAGCCGAGCTCCTCGCATGGCTCAGGGCCCCAAGTATTTGAGACTAGCTCGAGCCGAGCCCAAATACTTGTCAATTTCTTCAAAGGAGTTCGGCTCGAGCCGAGCTCTTCGCATGGCCTCAGGCCCCAAGTATTTGGAGACTAGCTCGAGCCGAGCCCAAATACTTGTCACTTTTTCTCATTTCCATTTTCCGAACACACAATTTTAGGGCAAAGGATCATTTCATTCAAAACGAGTAAATTGATTACACCGTATATTCCTCTAGAATGATATTTCTTCAAATTGCAATCGCTCCAAGCCCGGGAGTTTTCGACTTCGAGCTCTTCCCAAGGCACACCTCCCGCCAACACCTTCACTACCCGAAGTGGTCCTCCCACCTCGCATCTAGTTTCCTTTATTCTTGCTAGCATCCGACCTTCTCAAAACCAAGTCACCGACCGAAGGCCCTTTTCTTCACTTTCTTGTCATAGTCGCCTTGATCCTTCCTCGTGTCCGTCCATTTGCAAAAATGCCATCTCCCTTTTCTCATTTATAGTATCCAACGCCTCGTATCAACATCTCATTAGCATTCTCATCAAAATTCTGAACTCGATGCTTTCCATCCCGATCTCTCACGGATCACAAAGATCCATACCATACACTGCCGAATCTGAGCCTCGCCAGCTTGCCTCCTTCGCATTAGTTCGATAAGCCCACAACACCGAGCCGAGCTCTCGAACCCACGCTCCCGCCTTCTCAAGCCGAGCCAATCCTTGGACAAGAATTTCATAGTCACTTCCACCGCCCATTGGCCTCGGATGGGCCATCGATGTGAAATTTTGCTTGATCTTCACCTCACACCAAGCTCGGATTTCGCCGCGAATCGCGTTCCATTATCTCGATATCAAGATCCGAGGCGTTCCATACCGACACACTATGTTTTGCCAAATAAATTTCATCATCGCATCCTCATTTATCTTAGCAAGAGGCTCGCTCCACCCACTTGCTAAAATAGTCGATTGCCACAATCAAGAATTTCTCCGACCAAGCCGAGAAAAAGGACCAACAATATCAATTCCCCACTTTGCGAAAGGACATGCCGAACTCATTGTCATGAGCTCCTCCGCCGGTCGATGTACCAAAGGTGCATGGATCTCGACATTTTTCACATGCTTTCACCAACTTTTTCTCGCTTCCCCTTCGTAAGGCCAAAAATACCCCGCCTAAGGACTTTCTTCATCAAAATCCTTGCTCCCATGTGATTCCCGCAACAACCTTCATGCATCTCTCTCGAGCACATACATACCCTCTTCTCCACGAAAAACACCTCAAAGAAAGGCATAGAGAAGCCTCTCTTATATAACTTGTCCCCCGATAATGCAAAAACGTGTCGCTCGAATTTTCACCGAGCCGCTTCCCGCCTACCGTTGGTAAGACTCCTCTTTTAGATAAGCTATGATAGCCGACCTCCAATCCTCTTTTCTCCTCAATCTCTCCGACCTCCAACCCCAAAGACATGCTTTCTTTTGCCATCAAAAGAGTGATTTGTTTAGCCTCGATTTTCCAAGGCCGAATCGCCATCTTTGCTAGAAAATCCGCCCGACCATTCTCTTCCATCGGACCTCGACATATCTTGATCTCTTTCACTTTCCTCTAAAGCCGGTCAATGCTTCAACATACCTCTTCATCCTCTCTTACCTAACCTCGAATTCCCCATAACCTCGCTTATGGACGAGCCGAGAATCCATGTAAACAACCATCCTAACAGCCTCCCATCTCGATGGCCATTTGCATTCCTCTCGATGAATGCTTCATACTCCGCCTCATTATTAGATAGCTTGAACTCCAACCTCACAAAGAAAATCATTTTCGACTTTTGGGGGCCGATCAAGACGATACCAAAGACCACATCCCGAGCTCCCATCAACCATCCACATAAATCACCCAAGTCCCTTCTCTCGCTATCATCCCTTATTGATTCTTGAACAAAGTCCGCCAAAGCCCGAGCTTTGATGGCCGATCCGTTTTCTCGTCAATATCATACTCACTCACCAATAGCCCACTTCACTAGTCTCCCGCTACCTCGGGCTTACTCATCACATTTCATAACGGAAGATTAGTTCGGACGATTACCTTATGCGAAAGAAAATACGACCGAGTCTCTCGCAGCCACCACCAAGGCCAAACTCCGCTTTCTCGATCTCCGCATACCGCAACTCAAAGATTCTCAAAACTTTATCGACATAGTACACGCCTTCGAGCCGATCTCTCCTCCCCGATCAGACTGTGCAACCCCCGCTCTCTTACCGAAAGATAGAGGTATAAGGGCTCACCGCAACATCTTAGTTAGCAATGACAGTCACCAAGTAACTTTTCAAGTCCTCGAAAGCCTTTTGCACTCCTCATCCCACACAAAACTTTTCGCTTTCCTCAAGACCTTAAAAGGGCAAACTCTCTCCACGAGGCGCGAAATAAACCGATTCGTAGCCGCTAGCCGACCTATTAAACATCGCACATCTTTGGCATCCCGAGGCGGTGCCATCTCTCCGATGGCCCCGACCTTCTCCGGTTGGCCTCTATTCCTTTCTCCGTCACCATGTACCCTGTAAACTTTCCCGACCGACCCCAAAGGCACACTTCTTGGGGTTCACCATTCTATACTTTCTGGGTGTCGAACGTTTTCAATGCCTAGGTCACGCACATGATCCACACCTTCATACTTTTGACCAACATATCATCCACGCACACCTCCATGTTCCCCGCCGAGCCGCTCCCAAACATCTTATCCACCAACCTCTCGTATGTGGCTCCCGCATTCTTCAACCCGAACGGCATTACTACATAATGTAAGGTACCAAAAGAGGTGGTGAAGCACACCCTTTTTGGTCTTCTTCTCGCTAGCCTGACCGTGATATCCTTGCGACGCATCCATCATACTAAGCGCTTCACACCCGACGCCGAATCCACCAACCGATCAATTCGGGCAATGGATAGTAATCCTTAGGGCAAGCACGATTCAAATCCCTAAAGTCCACACACATGCGTCAATCATCCTCTATTTTTGGAACCAATATCGCATTAGAAAGCCATTCTCGAAACCGGATTTCTTTGATGTGCCCCGCTTTCAACAACCTTTGCACCTCCACCCGAATTATAGCATCCTTCTTAGGGCCGAAATTCCTTTTCTTTTGTTTCACCGCTTATATGACGGATTAACATTAAGCCCGTGTTCAAGAATGCTCTGATCAATCCCCACCATGTCTTCCGCTGTCCAAGCAAACACATCCACATTACTCCTTAGAAACTCCACCACCATTCTCAATTCATCGTAACTCCTTCCCCGACCTTGGTGACCTTATCGTGGTCACCCGCACCACCGACCATCATCATTTCCTCATTAGGTTGATGTGCTCCACCGCTCGGCCCAACCTAATCAACTTGTCTTTGTTTCTATCATCATCAAAAGCACTCCCCTTTCGCTTCCGAATACTTTCTACATACAATTTTCTAGCCATATACCGATCACCACCGACCTCACCTACTTCTTCTCCCACAGAAACTTCATTTTCAATGGTATACCGACACCACAAACTTTGGAAAGCATTTAGTGCTTCTGGCCTACCCAACATGATATTATAGGAGGACGGTGCATCAACTACCAAAAATCGAATCATTCTAGTTTTATGATTAGGCTCTTACCCAAAGAAACATGTAAAGTAATCATACCTATTGGTTGGATCATCCCTCCAAATAATCCGACCAACGCCGTGTCCACTCGTCTCCAAGCCGACCTCGAGGTCCATCTTTCTTATAACAATCATAGAATAAGATATCTCACGAGCTCCCTATGTCCACAAATACCACCGCACATCATAATTAGAGATCGCCGCCATGATCACAAGAGCATCGCTATGAGGTGCCACGATTCCCCGCAATCCTTCCTCGTCCAAACTAGATACTCGGTCCCGCCCCGACTGCTCCACCTTCAATCGCTTCTTGCACCCGATCCGTGTCGCCGCTTCTCACATAATTTTTCCGAGCTCGCTTGAATCTCCTTCGCGCCCCCTCCAACAATCATCTGATGACCTCTCGCCGAGGTGGGGCGGAGGTGGAGGTAGCTCCTCCCTTTCTCCTCCCCTACGCTCCGGCCACGCCAAGGTTGGTGATATCCCCTGCTTATCCCTCTTATACTCCCCTTTTCTCCCTTTTTGTCGATGTACACAAATTCCCCGAGGTGACTCGCTGATGAGCCGCCGATCTCATCCTCGTGTGTGTGCACCAATTTGTTATGTGCCCATACTGCTTGTGAAATCTACAAAACTCCTTGCATTTCGCCTTTATCGGGCCTCACGTGCGCCTTTGGCCACCTCAGTCGGGGTGCCTCTCAATAGCTACAAGCACCTCGCCCTAAGGGACAAAAACAACGGGGTATATTTCTCAAACCTCGACCTTCCTCCCATCGCCTCGCACCTCGCTTCTTCCGAGGTCCCTTGTCCTCCCGATCTTCCCTCCCCGTCTCTCTTCTCTTCTCTCCTTCCTCTCTCTTCATTTTTCTCGCCTCTTCCAGTTAATATATTTCTCCGCCCGAGCTAATGTACTCGTCGAATGTCTTAGCAGGCTCTATTACTAATGATTCAAAGAACTCCCCATTCTTCGTGCCCCGAGCTAGGGCATTGGCCAAAATTTCTGGATCAAGCCGACGGCACTTAACTTTGCCGCGGAAACCTCAATATAGCTCAAGTCCTCCCCTTCTCTCGCTTTGATGCTAAACAGAGTCGTGGGCGCCTTTTGGTACTTACGCAACTCGTGAACTGATTAAGGAAAACCGAGTCAAGTCATCAAAGTTTCGAATGGAGCCTGGAGCAAGTCAAGCAAACCATTGCCGAGCCGATTTCGTCAAAGTGGTAGGAAAACTCTACACATCACGCCATCCGTGAACCCGTAGCAAAGCAAAGATTCTCAAACGGCAAAGATGGTCCTACCTGACCGCGGGTACCATCATATTCAAAGCTCGTGAGCTCGGTATGAGGCCGGAGCTCATTCGCCATCACCTCGTCTAAGAAGGGTGTTCCCCTCCTCACCCGAATCGCAACCGCTCCCGGCACTCCAAAGAACCTTTCTCCCAATATCTCGCACCTCACGATGGAGGTCGCCCATCCGTCCGACCAATCCCGGTCCTCGCAGACATGCTCCGCCTCGATGAATGCACCTCTTCTTCGCCGCACCGTCGCCGACCTCTCTCTCCGACCTCGGGTGGACCACGGGAGGAGGAACCACCGGAGGGGGGACCACAGAGGAGGAGGCACTGGGACCACAAAGTGAGCCTGGTGGCGAAGATCTCCCTCAAGCCGCCTTTCCACCGCTTGTTCCACGACCCTCGTGATGAAACCACCCAACCGCTCAAAGAACATCGGGCCCAAATCTATACTCCCCGCACATAGGCCTGCTCATCCATTCCCATCCTTCGCACCCGGCCGCTTCTCCGCCCACACGGGGTGGTGGAGGTGAGGTCGAACATCCTCTCAAGCGTGACTACGCCCGGAGTATCTCCCAGCCCGCACGGTTCGATCATCTTCCAAGTTTCTCCTAACATCCTCCATAGCTAAAACTCAATCTCACGCTCAGCTCAAGACTTCCCAAAGACGCGCGCCACTTGGTTGCTCCTAAAATGACCTCTCCTCGCCGATCACCTTCCAAGACGAAGTCCTCCGTAAACCCGCACAAGGGGGCCCGGAGGGGGCTCCCTGCACTTCTCTCCGATGCTTAAGTCGGTGTCTTGGAAAAGAAGTAAAGGCTGAGAGAGAAAAAAAGCAATGCAACAGTAAAGAAAATGAGATTATGTTAGAATGAACGAGGGTTTGGGACTTTTATACCTTAGCTAGGATTAGGGTTTCCGTAAAATCCGGGATTCCGCTACGATTTGGTGTCGAGTCATCATTAGATTAGATCGATCTCATAAAAACCCTAATTTTACGCCCATAAGACCATAGCTCCGACTGCTTTCAGACACGCTCGGTCCCTTGTATTGTGCGGCCCCTTACATTTCCAGAGCATCCTCGCTGCCTCATACATCTCTTGGGCTCGAGCTGACCTCTTCCTCCGACGTCCGGTTAGAAAACAATGGGTCAATAACAGACGGTGAACCATGCGTAGCTTCAATCGTCATTGACACAACGGACCTTACACAAAGTCAACCTCATAACGCCCGCAACCATGTACTTGGGCCTTAACAGTCGCCCAATATGATAAACCTTCCACCTATTTATGGGCTCGAGAGGTCGTCGCCCAAGACAGCCTTAGATCAATCTCAAACCGCAAGCCTCCCGGATCGCCCCAAGGTTCAACGCTTAATGATCGCCCAATATGATGGGCCTTGCTTGATCGGGTCCGGCCATAGCCTGGCCGTCGCCCAACATCAAATCCTCATCCAAATGCCCAATGTCACGGACCAGTCGGCCTGCATCAGTATTTCGCCTTTATCAATAACAAACATAAAATTAAGGTTGAGGGCATCTGAAATTAATTTGAGAACATAAAAACGAAAACATAATAAACATTCTTTTTCTCTCTGTGTCCCTGTTGGAATTTTCACATACCAACTTAGGAGTACTCGAAAAACATTGTTTTAGACATTGTCATATGAAAAGGAAAATACATGTGTCAAAGAACCTTGTGGATTTCCCCTTTCTATCTTCTTTTGATTTTTACCTTCACTCGCTGGCCTCAACGCACCCCATCTTATTTATTTGCTTGGTACCCAATAAATTCTTCATGGCAAGATAATTGCTAGTAATTTGACAGTTTATGAAAACACAAATTATTGTGTTGAGCTATAATAAAGCCCAACTACCTGGACTACTTTATTGGGCTTAATCCTATTTTCTCGAAAAGAACAGCTTAGGCCCACCACAAAAGACCAGCACCTCAAATTGTTGGGTAACCCAGACGCAAGCACCATTGGCCCTTCAGCCGAACCCGGATATCCATTTTTAATTTTCAAATTAAATAAGACCGTTGGATTCGATTAAATCCGACGGTTAACTTTAGTGAGACATTCCGGTCTCTCCTTCCCCGCCACCATCTCCCCACTTGTCACTTGTCCTCGTGGTAGGAGTGACAATGGGGCGGGGTGTGTTTTGACATTCCCATCCCCTCTCGCGAAAGATTGGGTGTGTTTTGACATTCCCATCCCCTCTCGCGAAAGATCGGGGTACGATCGGGGCCAGTTAAATTGGGGCGCGGATGTGGATCCCCATTTGTGATTTTATAATTTAAATAATACTTAATTCTTAATTTATATATTTTAATAAAAACGTATCCATATTTTGTTAAATTTATGTATTATATTTATTACCACTTTTAGAAATTATCTACTAAAATATCAATAATATATGATAAATTTAAAAAAAAAAATATTTTTGTATATATATATAGTATAAAATATACTAACATATATATATATATATATATATATATATATATATATATATAGCGGGGACGAGGCAACATAAGCCCATCCCCACCCCGCCCCATTAACATAATCGGACGTGAATTTTGTTGGAATTGTTGTTTGGTAAAATGGATGTTGACCCAATTTTGACCAAATAATTAAGTGGTTTCCATTAGTGAAAAATAGAATTAAATTATTTGTAAAAATTCTACTAAGAGAGTAGATGAGAATAGCATTTGTAATTTCTCAAAACCAATTGCGGGTGAATGAGAAATTAATGCTAGAAGTTAGTCACGTAATACAAGTAAATGGTATGGAAAATGAAAAATGTGGGGAAGGAGAAATGCTCCATCCCACATAGGAAAAGGAGGCAAAATTTGCTCACTTGATATATCCCAAGTTGGACTTATAGGTTTGGGCCCTTGGGGGCACCCAAGTTTTTAAAGGGGTGAGGACCTACATGCGTGTGGGTTTGGTTCAAAACACACACGCGCCCATGCGCTGGTGCCGACCGGCTAGGCCCGGTCCCAGTCGTGGGCCTGGGCTTGAGCTTCAAGGCTCTTATTCTTTTTGGGCTAAAAAGTTAATTAATTTTTAGTTAATTAATTAATGAATTTACAACTGGGAAGTGTTCGCACCCGAGCACGGGCGGACGCGCGGGTCGTGCGTCAAGTCGAAACTTTATCATTTCCACACATGGGCCGTGCGCCAGGTCGTGCGTCGATGCGAAGGGAAGAACAAATGCGTCTGTTCGGTGAAAACATGTCTTTTCGAGCTAAAAGATGTGATCTTTCCATACGGGGCACATGATGCTTATATAATTCGAACCCATGCAGATGGAAAAAGACACGAAAACATAAGATTAAAAACCGGTCATTTGCATTCGAGCATATTGACTTTCCTCTCGTTCAAAAGCTTGAAAAGTCTGAAATACTTATAGTTCGCTGAAGTTCCGATTTTTGCAAATGTCTTTAAATCGAATAGAAATAGTCGTTGTATCTTAGTGGACGTACGCCGAATCAAGTTAGCACTTGATATCGGGCATTTTCGCTTGCGAGATTGAATCCAATGCAGGCCTCGACTAAGCCAAACACTCAAACACTTAGCCATTTTTGAAACAGAAACCTTCTAATTTGACCCAATAATCGCAAGACGAAAAGTCGTTTATGTTATAGACGATGGCTTCAATTTCGTTCACACCTATAGCTGCTGCTCCTGCTCACGGCGAAAAGCTGCCCAAGTTCTCCGGCGTCGACTTCAAGAGATGGCAACAGAAGATACTGTTTTACTTGACAACCTTGGGCCTGTCCCGTTTTCTAAAGGAGGACCCTCCCTACCGTTGGCGATGAAAAAATCGACAACAACCGGAGAATCGCTGTGGATGCTTGGCATAACAACGATTTTCTCGTGGTCGAAACTATATTTTGAATGGGCGAAGACACCCTATAACGCCTATAATACGTTCAAAATGTCCAAAGAGTTGTGGGACTCTTTGGAGAAGAAGTACAAAACGGAAGATGTCGGCACAAAGAAATTTGTTGTCGACAAATTTTTCAAGTACAAGATGGTTGACACCAAGACGGTGATCAGCGAAGTTCAAGAGATTCAGATCATACTTCACGGCTTAGTGTCTGAAGGGATGATTCTGAACGAATCCTTTCAAGTGGCTACAATAATCGAAAAATTTCCGCCATTGTGGAAGGGTTTTAAGAATTACCTCAAAGCACAAGCGCAAAGAGATGGGGCTTGAAGATCTGATTGTTCGGCTTCAAATCGAAAAAGACAATAAAAAATCAGAAGTGAAATCCAGTAAGTTTGGAATGGAGGCCAAGACCAATCTTGCTGAATCGAGCACTAGCAAGAAACGTAAGCACTCCGGGAAAGACAAGGGAAAGGCCAAAAAGTTCAAGGGGAATTGCTACAACTGTGGCAAACCGAACCACATGGCCAAGGATTGCCGTCACCTGAAAAAGGGCAATCAAGGTGGCAACCAACAAGTCAATGTGACGAAGGACAAGTCGGTTCCAATCGACATGTTGGAGCTTGATCTCACCGCCATTGTGTTTGAAGCCAATATGGTGGATAACCCAAGGGAGTGGTGGATAGATACCGGGTCTACTGGTCACATTTGTGCCGACAAGGAGATGTTCTCCTCCTACACTCCGATAAATGGAAGGAATCTTTTCATGGGAAATTTTTCGACTTCCAACATCGTGGGGCTTGGCAAGGTTGTGCTCAAGATGACTTCTGAAAAGGAGCTTACGCTTGTAGATGTGCTGCATGTCCCGGACATCCGCAAGAATTTGGTTTCCGGTCCTTTGCTTAGTAAGGCTGGGTTTAGACTAGTGTTTGAGCCCGACAAGTTTGTAATGACCAAGAATTGTCAGTTTCTTTGTAAGGGCTACATTGATAAGGGCCTTTTTAAGATGTCTGTAATATCTGTTTTTCGCCAAGAGGCGAAGAATAAAACTATTACTTCTGTTTACTTGTTGGACTGTTCTAATTTATGGCATGATAGATTAAACTTCAACACAATTAAAAGGTTAGTGAATCTGGAATTAATACCTACGTTTAAAACCGATTCACAAGACATATGCGAAATTTGTGTTGAAGCAAATTGGCCAAAGCAACATTTCATTCGGCAACGAGAAGTACCAAACCACTCGAGTTAATTCATACAGATGTGTGTGATTTAAAACTTATGCAAACTCGAGGTGGGAAAAAGTACTTCATAATGTTTATAGACGATTGCACAAGATATTACTATGTGTATCTTTTGAAAAGCAAAGATGAAGCTTTAGTAACTTTTAAGACATATAAGAATGAAGTTGAAAATCAGCTTAATTTGAAAATTAAGATGATTCGGTGATAAAGCGGAGAGTATGTTGCTCCGCTTGAAGAATTTTGCTCAAACGTATAATTCATCAAACGATCGCTTCCCTACTCTCCTCAATCAAATGGAATTGCGTAACGCAAAATCGTACTTTAAGGAGATGATGAATGCGATGTTGTTAAGTTTCGGCTTACCCCAAAATTTGTGGGGGAAAGCCATACTTTCTGCAAACTACATTCTTAATAAAATCCCACACAAAGGTAAAAACGAAACTCCATATGAGTTATGAAAGGAACGTAAACCGTCATATAAATACCTCAAAGTGTGGGGGTGTTTGGCTAAAGTTGAAGTACCTAAGCCGAAACAAGTTAGAATCGGTCCAACGAAGATCGATTGTGCTTTCATTGGATATGCTAACAATAGTAGTGCATATCGCTTTTAGTGCACAAGTCAGCTATTCCTGATATAAATGAAGGTATGATCATTGAATCAATGAATGCTGTATTCTTCGAAAATATCTTTCTGAATAAAGAATGGAAAGAAGAAAGTTCGAGCAAATGAACTTATGAAACTGCAAGGTTACCTCAAAGTGATGATGAAGAGGTACCAAAACGCAGTAAAAGGACAAAAGTAGCTAAGTCTTTTGGTCATGATTTTCTAACTTATATGTTAGAAAACGAACCCAAAACTATTTAAGAAGCATTGTCTAATCCAGAAGCTCATTATTGAAAGAAGCTATCAATAATGAGATAGATTCCATCATGCAAAATCACACTTGGAGTTAGTTGATCTCTCACCAGGTTGTAAACCTTTGGGATGCAAGTGGATCCTTAAAATGAAGTATAAAGCAAATAGATCTATTGACAAGTACAAAGCCCGTTTGGTAGCTAAAGGGTTTAGACAAAAGGAGGGATATGACCTTTTTGATACATATTCTCCTGTTACGAGGATTACGTCGATTCGTGTTCTCATTGCTATTGCAACTCTGCATAACCTTGAGATACATCAAATAGATGTTAAGTCTGTCTTCTTGAATGGTGAGCTTGAAGAGGAGATCTATATGGAACAACCCGAGGGGTACATTGCACCCGGTCAAGAGCAAAAGGTGTGTAAACTTGTTAAGTAACTTTATGGACTAAAACAAGCACCTAAGCAATGGCATGAAAAGTTTGACTCGACTATGAAGTCAAACGGTTTCAAGATAAATGAATGTGACAAGTGTGTCTACATTAAATGTACTACAAATGATTACGTCATAGTATGCCTTTATGTAGATGATATATTGATTATGGGAAAAAGTCATGATTTAATCGTGAATACTAAGAACATGTTAAAGAGGAACTTTGACATGAAAGATATGAGATTATCTGATGTTATATTAAGGATTAAAATCTCTAGAACTTTAGATAGAATTGTCTTGTCACAATCCCATTATGTCAAAAGCTTTCTTAGAAAGTTTAATGCTTTTGATAGTCCTCCGGCTAAGACACCTGTAGATATAAGTCTACACTTGGCCAAGAATAAAGGTGAACCAGTTTCTCAGCTGGCATATGCAAGGGTAATTGGCAGTCTGATGTACTTAACGAATTGTACACGTCCAGATATTGCATATTCAGTGAGTAAACTAAGTAGGTTTACAAGTAACCCAAGTACGGATCACTAGAAAGCCGTGACAAGGGTACTTAGATACTTAAAGTATACCATGAACTATGGAATACTTTATACAAGATATCCGACAATATTAGAAGGATACTATGATGCCAATTGGATATCAGACACGAAAGACTCCAAGTTCACAAGTGGATATGTTTTCATAATAGGTGGAGGAGCGGTGTCGTGAAAGTCTTCTAAGCAGACGTGCATAGCTCGATCCATTATGGAATCCGAGTTCATTGCTTTAGATAAAGCTGGAGAAGAAGCAGAATGACTTAGAAACTTCTTAGAGGATATTCCTTGTTGGAATAAGCATGTGCCCACTGTTTTGATACATTGTGATAGTTAATCGGCAATTGGAAGGGCTCAAAGTAGTATGTATAATGGTAAGTATGTACATATATACATCTGAGACACAATACCATTAGACATGATTGATTTCGAATGGGGTTATTTCTGCCGACTACGTGAAGTTAAAGGAAAACCTTGCGATCCGCTTACAAAAGGCATAAATCGAGATCAATTGTATAAATTTTTAAGGGAATGGGTTTAAAATCCACAAACTAAAGAATGTTCATAGCGGAACCCAACCTTGTGAATTGAGATCCCAAGACCTCGGTTCAATGGGACAACTAAGTTATGAATATTCACTCAACACTTGAAAATGTGTTAGCTCATTCTCGAAACATCCAAGTGAATGAAACCTCGCCGAATGTGGTGAGGTTAAGTTTAAGACTTTGATGATTCCTATACCGAAAGGTGGAGTATGGCAGATACTCTTTAATAGAGATCACCTATATAAGCGAGAAGTAATGGCCGCTTCAAAGAAACGCTTATGAATCTAAGATATGGTCCAGGGCCGAAATGGACACAACGTGAGAACAACAAGTGTTGAGTTGTTATTGTGTAAGATCGTTGTCTCTTTTACACAAGCGATCGATTAGTTCAAGACATCGCGTCACTAAGCAACCCAGAACTGATAGAATTTACTAAGGAAGGTTCAAAGCCACAAGCTACCCATCCCGATGCAATAACAAATCACGAGACTTTCAAGCTTAATCTACATACACGCATGCATTAATTTCATTCATGTAGGGAATTGTTGAATTGTTGTTTGGTAAAATGGGTGTTGACCCGATTTTGACCAAATAATTAAGTAGTTTCCATTAGTAAAAAATGGAATTAAATTATTTGTAAAAGTTCTACTATGAGAGTAGATGAGAATAACATTTGAAATTTCTCAAAACCAATTTCGGGTGAATGAGAAATTAATGCTAGAAGTTAGCCACTTAATACAAGTAAATGTATGGAAAATATGGGGAAGGAGAAATGCTCCATCCCACATAGGAAAAGCAGGCGAAGTTTGCTCACTTGATATATCTCAAGTTGGACTTATGGGTTTGGGCCCTTAGGGGCACCCAAGTTTTTAAAAGGGTGAGGACCTACATGATTGTAGGTTTGGTTCAAAACACACACATGTCTGTTTGGTGAAAACATGTCTTTTCGAGCCAAAAGACGTGATCTTTCCATACGGGGCACCTGATGTCTATATAATTCGCAGATGGAAAAAGACACGAAAACATAAGATTAAAAACCGATCATTTGCATTCGAGCATATTGACTTTCCTCCCATTCAAAAGCTTGAAAAGTCTGAAACACTTATAGTCTCGCTGAAGTTCCGGTTTTTGCAAGTGCTGCTAAACCGGAATAGAAATAGTCGTTGTATCTTAGGGACGCACACCGGAACCGTTATCACTTGTATACGAGGCATTTTTGTCTTGCGGAGACTGAATCCAATTCAGGCCTCGACTAAGCCAAACACTCAAACACTTAGCCATTTACGAAACATAAACTTTCTAATTTTACCCAACAAATTTTCCATTAGTTTCGGGGGAGGGCGAGTTCCTCCGTTGGGTTCTAGAGCATTTTGCCATCTCTACGCTGTGGGTCCACTCTAACGAGATTGTTTGCAAACTCTAAAAAAAGAGTTGATTCTCAACTTCTAGTAATAAAATGAATGTTTTATCCACCTAAAAGATGAGAATCATTTTTTAAGGTTTGCAAATCACTCCTTACATTTTTTTAAGTTTGTGCATGGGACTTGGAGATTACCAAAATTGAATCGATATCCGAACAAAAAAATATCATCCGTTGATTTTTTAACTTTCCCCGAACCGAACTGTCCCGAAAATATTTTTGGTACGATTCTGGAGATTTTTCAAATATCCGTACCGAGAACCATACCGAACCATACCAAACCACTCCGAACCGAGGACTCGAAGCTTGAACCGATCTCGAAGATTTTATATAAATACATATTACTTCTATGTTATTTATATTTTGATATTGAATTAACTACAAATCATTTCAAATAAAATTGAACATAAAACATATTTCTAAAAGAATCATAATACTTCAACTATTATGAATTTTAAAAAGCTTTAATATTAATAATAGAGTAAATAATTGAAATTAAAATAGGTTAAATGATTAGTAAATTGTACTTAAAAGAGAACACATACTTTAAACAAGTAATAGTGCCATATTAATAATTTATTACAATCATTAGTTAATTATAATTGTTCCAAGTCAATAGAAGGACAACTGTCCAAATAATAAAATATTATTGTATTATAGAGGTTATTAAGTTTAGAATTTATGATTGTGTTACATATTATGGTTTAATTTTTATTCTGATACTACACTAAAAAGAGACTGGAAATATACCTGCTTGGTGATTTTTATATTGATTTTCTTTTTTTTTTCAAATTTGTATATTTTATTTATTACTAATCTCCAAATTTTCATCCCGAACCGAACCATACCGCATACCGTCCATCCCATCGTAATCGACTCCATCCCGAACTTTCAAGACGGTTCGACATGATTCTTTTTCTCAGTTTTTGGTTATGGAGATTTATTTTTAAAATCTCTCCGAACTTCTGGACGGTTCTAGAGATTTCTAAATCTCCGAACCGTCCAGTCCCGCGCACACCCTTACCTCAAACCACTGCCATAAGAGCATCTCTAGCGGTCCACAAAATAGGGTAATCCTCTAAAATTGAGTAGAATATCCACTCCAACAGCCCTTCAATTCTCATGCCAAAAAGAGAGGGGATGAACAAAGTGTGCCACTACATCTAGCGATCATTCACGCTAATTATTTTTCTTTTTTTTTTGTTTTTTTTATATAACTATAATATCTAATTTATATAATTAGTTATGTTGTTTATGTTTTTGTATATTGATCAATTTATTAAAATAAGTTTAAACTTAATTCCTAATGGCCAGGTTTGTTTTTTGGAAACTAAGATTTTATTGTTAATTTTTATAATTCCGTTTAACTACACACACACACACACACATATATATATATAACATAATTTACATAATAGATTTAAAAATGATTTTTTGATAAATTGTTTTACTTAAATTAAGGATTTATATTATTTTCAATTTTTTAAAGATTTATAAATAATTTTTCAAATTAACTAATTTAAAAATTAATGAAAAAAATATATATTTTTAATTATAATTAATAAAAATGAATATTAAACACTAATATAAAAATATATAAATATATTTTCTAAATTATTAATTAATAAATATATTAATTCAATATAAGAAAGAATAAAAATAGAATATTCCAATTTACAGTGAAATATAGATTTGACTATTGGAGTTGAATCTTGAATTCATCTGAATTTTCCTCTAAAATAGTGTAAACACACACAAAAATATAGTTGACTGTTGGAGATGCTCTCAGGCCCATAATGCCACCATTCTCATGTGCATTTTCAGCTTTACCATATTCCATTTTTGTCATTTTAAATTTCTTATTTCTGTTTGTATACTACTTGGCCTATTAATTATTTTTTAAAATAAATTTAGATTTATGGTTCTGCACCCTTGGCGTAGCTAAGGGGGGTCAACCTGCGCTCCGAACCCTCTTTTTTAATTATTTTTTACTAAGCAATTTTCTTAATAAAATATTAGTTGAAATTTATATGATTTTTCATGGTTTTTCTATTCTACCACCCACTTTCGTGTATCACCACCAACTATATTGTCCGGCCGCACCAAACCAACATTATGAATCCAAGTTCCTATTTCCATGAAATCTCGGGTTTAATCTTCTAGAGTTCTCAGAGAGATGAACTGCGCCCCTGTTTGAGATTGTAGATATGTGAGCTAAAATTTGTTATACCTTTATCCAATTCATGGAACAATATACACATTTGTTTTGATAAATAGTTATATCGTATGTTAAAGAACATCCAAAACACCACAATCTTGTAGCTCAAGTGGTATCGTCACCCTTTGTAAAGGTATCGACCAGAGTTCGAACTCTGTATCTTTCAGTTTCTTTGAAATTTAACCACTCTTCTCCAACCACTACTCACAACTTATTAAAAGAAAAAGAATCATCATAAACAAAAGGGTGACTACATGGAAATTTCTTGGTTGACTCCTTTTATGTGCTCGTTCTTCTTTCATCATTGGGTCATGAAAATGAAAGGAAGTTATTGAAGCAAGATCAATATTTTTTATTTTTTTGTTTTTCTCTAGGTTGGGGCCAAAGATATTCTTTTATTATTTTTATAATTCAATTTATATGCTTATTTAATACTATTAATTACCCATTAATTAGTGGGCTACAGCTTGAATAACCCTACCCACGAGATCCTCATCGCCACGAGCAATTTTCTCCCACGTGGCGCACGAGGCCCGCTACCCAGGTATATAGAGGTCCCTCCATCTCATTGTAAGTCATATTCTGAAACTCTCATAATTCACATTATACATATACAATATTTACTTTACTGTCTAATATTTTCTCGCTCACTGGCCAATCGAGCATCGGAGAGCCTCTTAGGGTCAATCCTAGGGCTCGCCTAACATTTGTTGGTGTTGCACGATGTTCACATCACTAACGATTTCCAGCTTTGGGAAAAGGAGACTGGTTGTGCTTGGATGTGGGATAATTCTCGCAAAATTCATTGAGAGAATTTTTTCGATTGAACGTGTGCTTGTTTGTTGACTAATTTCTGGGTACTTACTATTCATCATATCTTAAATTATTGAGAAAAGAGAGAGATTCCGAAAAAAGGATGAAAAACACTACGATACGTATAAAAAAATTTCATTAAAAAAATAGTTTACACTTACCAATGTCCAACAAGACTTGACCTTCTTTTTAAGTTTTCTCGCTTACCTTAAGTTCCAACCCATCTCTCTTTTTTCTCCCTCTCTCGTTCCCCACCAACATAATGATAAAAGATATTATATATCAATATACTATGTAAGGAAATAAATAATATTTGGAGACAAAAAAACTACACAAATTAAGGTTTATTATGACATCTTGTCCATTTGTGTGGACTTTTAGCACATCCACTATTCACATAAAGGCCCTATATGGACCATTATGAGGCTTACTATTAACAAGACAATTGCATTGAAGTTGGCAAAAAACCATGCCATGCAACAATACTATTTTGCCTATAAATTGTGTACTTGGATGAATGAAAAGATACAACAATTCCTTATCCGATTTGCTTGCAATCTCTTTGCTTTCTACATTTCATCCATTAGCAATACAAACTGAAGAACTTATCATTATACTTCATAAAATACATATTGTTGGGAAATTAATTTTTAGATTTTGATGAATGCCATGTAAAACTTAGAATAGAAAGTTGGCACCCCATTTTTGTTGTAAATTGCATTGTAATAGATAGGGGTCGAGTCGAGTGAGTTAAGTCACCTATGCCAAGATATGCAAGAAGTCAACCGAGACTAGAAGGAAGACTCCGCGCGAGACACCGAGTGTAGCAAAGAAGAGAAGACAAGAACTCGATCAAGGTGCAAATGAGATGCAATTGAGTGAAGTGTCACTAAGTCAACTTAAGACAACCAAGTCTCAAGTTGAAGTGATAGATGAGTCATCCATGATTGGAAGTCGACTCAAGTCACCCGGGAAGTCAAGGAAATGCAAATCAAGTCGAGATAATCGAAAGAGATCCGCTGTACGTTAAGTCAAGAGAATTACTTAAACAAGTAATACTTCCATACTACCTTTCTTGAAGTGCTCACCCTAGAAGCGTGCAAAAGGAATAAACCAATAGGAAGCACTACACCTGTGTCAGAACTCTGAAAAGCTGAATACTCATTCATACGAGGAAATGTCAATTTCAAGGACTGCAACAAGACAAGCCAACGACCACAAATGTCTTTTGAAAATTAGCCTATCTCTTCAACAGGCAAATTTTTAAAAGAACACTATAAAAGGCCGAGGAATCTATTTGAGAGAATGTTGGTTACATTGACAATTAGAAAACAAATACGAACAAGAAAAGTAATATCTGTAACCAAAAATATTCTCAAATCATTCAAGTTCAATCCTCAAGCCTACACTACGAAGGAAATCAATCCAACACTCACCTGTGAAGGAAAGACGACTTCAATCGCCTTGAAGAGGAAACATTTGAAGAATCAAGGGGTCTACATTCCACGGAGGATTGTAGAAAGGTTCAAGGTCGAACCAGGCCTCAAGTTTTTGGAGGGCTTGATCAAATCCAAGAAGCTTGAGCAAGTGGGTCAGAGTAGCAAGGCAAATGCCTGTGAAGAAGCTTTCGAGTCGCACGAGAAGCCAAATCAGTGTGACCAAGGCATCTCCGTGATCGAGTCCCAAAGGATCAAGTCACCAGTGTGATCAAGACTTGATCTGGATCATAACCACTTTGTATATTGATCAATACTTAGTGGATTTCTCCAGGAGTTGGAGAAGAGAGGAGTAGAAGAATTACCCCATCTTCGAACCTCTATAAAAACTTATTGTGTCATTTACATTTTAGCACTTTAATTTCTGCACATTACTTTAATATCTGCTGATAAATTTGCTATCCAATTGATAATCAACAAAGTGCTAAAACCAAGCATTAAAACATATTTAACCAAAATTCAAGGGTGTTAAGTCTTCCGCTGAAAACACATCACAGTCGAGTTAAGTTTTTAGTCAAAACACATCACAGTCGAGTCTGTTGAGTGACTAACTCTGCTGATTAACTAACTTGGTTGTCCACCAAGGACTCAGCTGTGAAATATTAACTCTGAACGTTTTAAAAGGACTAAATCGAAAAGTTGGTAAGGTTCATTCAACCCCCTCTTCTAAACCTTACACTCACACCCCTTGGGACCTACAAGTGGTATCGAGCGGTTGGTTCATTGAGCCTTCCGCATCGGTTATTATCATGGAAGCAAATTTGACACGCATCCCTATGTTCACAATTGAGGAATTTGATGATTGGAAAATTCGTATGCAAGCTCATCTATCAAAGATTACACGATGAAATGTGGATAGTAATAGAAGATGGGCCACCGCAAATCTTAAAAGTGAACACATCTCGCAAGGAGAGGCCGTGCGGGAAGGAGAAGAGGATGTCAGCTCCCTGCACTAGATGGTTGAAAAACCAAGAGTTGAATGGACAAATGATGACAGAAAAGATACAACTTGGACAATGTGGCCAAAGACATTCTTTACAAAACTTTGACAAAGTCATGTTCAACAAAGTCAAATCATGCAAAACGGCAAAAGAAATCAGGACAAGCTAACATTGATTTGTGAAGGCTCGTGAGCAAATCAAGGAAAATAAACTATCTGTTGTTGTACAAAAATTTGAAAACTTTAAGATGTTTGCAGGAGAAACCTTGATCACCGGATGCTCGGTTCACGTAAATTACCAATGAACTATCTCGCACTTGGAAAAGAATATACACGAGAAGGAAATGTGCATGAAGATTCTAAGAAGTCTCCCAACCGAGTGGGATATGAAAGTCATGGCCATGAGACACTCCATGGACCTATCAAAGACATCCAACCATGAGCTATTCTCGATCTCAAAGCCTACGAATTTGAAATGAGAAGAAAAGACCAAGAGGAGACAAATGTGCCCAAAACAAATGCTATAATAGTTAAGGATGGTAAAGAGTCGAGGTCAAAAGTCATTAACCAAAAGAAGATAGCCCCGATGGTTAAAAGGTTTAATAAGTTCTTCAACAAGAATTACAAGAGAGGCAAAGGTGAATCCTCCAGAAGACACTCAGCTCCCTCCAAGTCAAGGGAAGATAGGGTAACCAAGAGAGCAGAGCATCAAAAGATTGAGTATCAAAGAGCTGACAATCCAAGGATGGAAAGAACTGATCAAAAAGTTGAAAATCTATGCTGGAACTGCAGCAACCCGGTCACTATGCCATTGATTGCCCATATCCTCGTAGTCAACAAATACATGAATGAAGAGGAAAGAAAAGTCTTCAAAGAAAGAAGACAAGAAAAGAGAAAGGCAATGTTGGTCAGTAGAGATCATTGAGACAAACAAGTCAAAAGACGCAGCAGACTCGGAGAGTAGTGAAGCGACTACTCAAGTGACTCAAGAAGAAGCCTTGATCCGTCTAATGGCCAAGGAACAAAACCAAATTAACCAAGAAGATGAGGTACACTCTAACTCATCACACTCGATACTAGTGATAGTGATTGTGACACACATACTTCATCACCCACTCGATCTTTATGATTCATTAGGAAAATGATGAAAGACTTTGAACACATTAAATCCTCACACACACTACTAAATGAGGAAAACAAATTACTAAAGCAAAACTCACAAAACTGACTAAGGAGCGAGTACTCTAAATCACATAGTCGATGAGAATAAAAGTTTAAAGGTTTAAAATGCTAAGTTAATAGCAGAGATAGCCGCTATAGAAAAGAGGGAGAATGACCTCAAAATGTGATTGCCTCATTCACTAAGGCATCTAAATCCTTGGATGATCTCATTATGAGTCAAAGAGAATGTGGAGATAAGACAGCTTAGGATTTAACTCCTCCGTGCTATGTCAAGCTCCAAAAGTGATTTTGGAAAAAGATCTTCAAGTAATGAAGCATCTCAAAAATCCAAAACTCCAAATGGTGCACACACATTTATTCCAAAGCACAATCACAAGCAAACTCGGCCTTGGTTACAAAGGAAAAGGAAAAAAAAAGATTGAGTGTGTCTTGAGAGGACAAATGAGAAGAAATCCAAATAGTTCCTCAAAGAACTCCAAATAGAAGATCAGAAAGAAGAAACAGAGCTACCAAAAGCCCTGTAAATTCTATAAAAGGAATACATATGATGGGAATGATAGAAATTATCCAAGCCAAGCCGATTGGAATAATGTGAACTATCAAAGAAAGATCTATGGAATATAAGCCTAAATGGCAAAGGCCTAAGACTCAAGAAAGGCCATTCTAAAGGCAAAAGAGCTATCATCAAGACACATATGCACTCGGCACTATACTCAAAGATATCACAACTACCCAAACAAAGCAATTGCTAAAACACATACACAGCATACGAGACAAAAGAGACAATTGTATGAACCTAAAATCCCCAAGCAATTTGCTAAAATTAATTATGATTATGGCACTGATAGATGACAACCTCTTAGAGTCAAATCATTTGGCTATAGGTTGGTTGGGTCATCTTACAATACTAACCCCTCAGACCTGCATAAATATGGGTACCTAAAACCTAATTTCCTTGATTGCGGGTTCAAGGAGCAAAAGTGCCAAGGAACCTAGTACATGGATAGTGGCATTCCGGATACATGACAGAAACAAGAAAAATCAAAAATTTAAGGAAGTTAGAGGTGCAAAAGTCATATTTGGAGGAAATGAAGCTCCAGGAGAAATAAGAGGCATTGATCCATCAAGAAAAATGGATTAGAAATTACGATGTTGCATATGTTGAAGGCCTCAATTTCAACTTACTAAGCATAAGTCAACTCGTGACAAGGGCTACAATGTTGATTCAATATGGGTGTATGCCAAATAAAGAACACCAATCTAATGAAGTAGTGTTGCAAGGATGCGTATAAAAGAACATGTATGTGGTAGATTGGTCAACTCGCAACACCAAGCACTTGTCTCGCTAGCAAAAAGCACAAATCAATTGGTCACTGGCACAAGAAGTTCGAGTCACCCGAACTTCAAAACAATTAACAAGCTTGCAAGGAGCAATCTCATGGAAGGACTTCCGACTCGATACAAGAAGGAAAGTGTATGTGATGCATGCCGGATGGGAAAGCAAATCAAATCATCATTCAAAGGAAAGACATGTCCATCTTCAACAAGAATATTGACTGCTACATATGGATCTATTTGGTCCATTGAACCAAATAGCATAAGTGGGAAGAAATACACCTTGGTGGTAGTAGATGACTACTCAAGATACACATGGACAATATTCATGTGTAAGAAGAAATAAACTCGCAGAAACTACCACAAATGATGAAGAGAATCCAAATGAGAAGAGTCAAACCATTATAAAAATAAGATCTCGACAGAGAGAACCGAGTTTGTCAATGGTATACTAACTCGATTGTGTTGAAAATGGTATTGGTCATGAATTATCACCGCAAGGACTCCACAAAAAAAATGGAGTTGCGAGAAAGAAGGAATGAACTCTCAAAGAAGCAAAGAAGACCATGTTAGTCAAGCAGGTACTTAAAAGATTTTGGGCTGAAGCAATAAACACAACATGCTATACTCAAAATAGATGCGTGATAAACAGACAAATGACAAAGACTCCTATGAGATTTGGGACGGGGAGAAAGCAAAATGTTGCACATTTTAGAATATTTGATGCAAATGCTTCATCCATAACAATGGCAAAGACAATTTAAAGGCTTTTGATGCTAAAGTCGATGAAGGTATCTTTTTGGGATACTCAAATGAAAGCAAAGCCTACAGAGTGCTCAACAAAAGGACAATGGTTATCAAGAATCCATTCATGTGGTGTTTGATGAACCCAATATAAATGGAGAAGACATTGAAGAGTCACCGATAAGTCAATCACCAACCATGCGAAGAGTCCCTATGTTGAAGTCAAGCCGGAATTATAAACCCGGATGAAGATGAGATAGCCGAGTCTCAAAGACCGGGAAATATGCGGCTAAGTGATGATGATGAGAGCTGATCAAAATAACACACAAAAGACGATCAATCCACCTAACTTACTCCAACCTGATGTAAGATGGGTGAGAGACCATCCACCGTAACTAATCATTGGAAATGTAAGAGAAGGTGTAAAAACCAGATCCAACCCAACAAGAAGCTATGTTCACTTGTTTCATCTTACAAATAGAGCCAAAAGATGTGTCACAAGCATTGATGACACACATTGGATTCAAGCCATGCAAGAAGAGCCGAATCAATTTGAAAGAAACAAAGTGTGGGAATTGGTTCAAAGACCTACCCATCAAAATGTTATTGACACTAAATGGGTGTTCAGAAACAAGATGAATGAGGAAGGTTCTGTGGTAAGAAACAAAGCAAGATTGGTAGCAAAAGGGTATTGCCAAGAAGAAGGAATAGATTTTGATGAAACTTTTGCTACTATGGCAAGATTGGAAGCCATAAGGATGTTTCTTGCCTATGCTGCTCACAAGAACTTCACTGTATATGAAATGGATGTAAAGAGTGCATTCCTTAATGAGTTATTGGAGGAAGAAGTATATGTTGAACAACCTCCAGGATTTGAGCAGAAGACTCTTGGAGATAAAGTATACAAACTCAAGAAAGCTTTATATGGATTGAAACAGGCACCAAGAGCATGGTATGATACATTATCACAATTCCCGATCGAGAACGGATTCACAAAAGGCAAAGTGGATAGAACACTCTTGAGAATTCAAGATGGGAAGAGTATACGCTTGTTCAAATATATGTGGATGACATCATCTTTGGATCCACAAACAAAAAGTCAGTGTGATAAATTCTCAAATCTTATGCAAAGAAAATTTGAAATGAGCATGATGGGAGAGTCGACATTCTTCCTTGGACTCCAAGTAAAACAAATGAAGGATGGAACCTTCATAAGTCGACAAAATACACCGTAGATTTAATGAAGAAATTTGGTATGGAAGAGAAGTCTTCTCGAAAATACCAATGAATACATCAATCAAAATGGATATGGATGCAGATGGCAAAAGCTGTGGATCCAACAAGATCTGAGCACTTATTGGATCACTACTCTATCTTACAAAGCGGGCGTGCCGCATAAACCTTTCTTTGTAGGTGTATGTACAAGATTTCAATCGCTCCAAAAGAAAGCCACATGACTCAAAACCAAGAGAATCTTGAGATATTTGAAAGGAAGCCAAGAAGTTGGCTTATGGTATCCAAAGGAAGGTGGATTTAAGCTAATTGGGTATTCGGACTCACTATGCTAGATGTAGAGTTGACAGAAGAGTACCTCGAGGCACATGTCAAATGCTTGGAAATAGGCTAATTTCTGGTTTAGCAAGAAGCAAAATTCAATAGCTACCTCCAAATGAAGCAAAATACATAGTCATAGTAAATCACAGTGCCCAAGTCTTATAGATGAGACAAAGAATGAGAGACTATGAAGTTGAAGAAAAAGAAATCCCAATTATGTCTGATAACACAAGTGCAATTGCAATCACTCAAAATCCTGTGTTGCACTCAAGAACAAAGCACATTGATGTCAGATATCACTTCATAAGAGATCATGTAGAAAGGAAGGACATCACCTTGGAATATATCTCAACCGATAAGCGATTAGGCGATATATTCACAAAACCATTATGTGAATCAAGATTTGAAGAACTCAAGCATGAATTAGGGTTAATTGAGCTGAGTTGACACTCAGAAGAGTCAAAGAAAAGAGATGAAACACGAAAATATGAAAAAGAGCTGAACTCCTGAATCAGCTAAGTGAATCAGCCGTATCGAAGAATCAGCTGTGTCAAGTTAACTGACAGCTGAGTACCTATGTGCAAAAAGAGAAGAGTTAAATCAGTTAAGGGAATAAGCTGAGTCATTTATGAGCAAAGTGACAAAAACGCAGTGGTTTTTACTAAGCGGGAATGTTTTTAAGAATGACGTCAGCATAATTATGACGTGTACAGTCAAAAGCTACACACCAAGCTTATGATTGGATATAAATTCTACCGCATTAAATGCGAGAAATTAAATGTTAATCGGCATGCAAAATCTAAGCCGTTGATCTTGATCAAATTTCAAAAACCACCCGCACGTCCTTTCATAACTCATACATATACCGTTTCTTCCAATTTTCTCTCACTTTACCAAAACTGTTCATCTCTCTCTCAAAAGCAAAGAAAGAAACCTTCTCTCAAAACCCTACAAATCCTCAAGTTCATTTTCAAAGTTTCATTCGGTAAAACATCGAGAAATGGCATCTACTCATGATTTTGTCAAGTTGGGAAAGCAAATCCACACTGGGTCTACTGTGGATTTCGACGGCATGATCAAATAGGGGTCTGACGACACCCTCGTGAAGAAGATTGCAGAGAAACCGGAAAAGTCTGGATTAAAACCATTTTTGACGATAGAGTTTCCGATGACCTACGTGGAAGAGGTCGCACAGTTCTACGTGAACGCTGAAGTTCTCGATGAGGGCATCAAGTCCTCTGCTCACGGAAAAGAGTTCACCATCACGCCAAAGATCCGCGAACACGCTTGTTGCCGCGGGGAAGGAGTGCCGGAGATTTATGAAGCCGATGTTAACCTGGTCCGCCAAGGAAGTGGCCAAGCCCGACTATCTTTGCGAAGGTTGTCTACACAATCGAAGAAGAAGTCAAGGAAGACTACCACAAGCTGCTGGATATTGTTGCCAAGTGTGTGGACATCAAATTTAGAAGCTTTAATCAGCTATCCAAAACCAAACTGATCGTGATGGCTGCGATCATAGAAGAAAAGAAGGTGAACTGGGCTGAGTTTGTATACGCAGAGACTCGCCAAAATGTTGGGAATAAATCATTCAAGAAGGATGGTTCGTTTGGAGGTTCCCTGGGGTACGGCCTGGTGATTGGCCGAATGATGGAAGTGAAAGGAGTCCCTCTTCGACATGGAAAGGCGTTCCATGTCAACAAGAAAATGTTCTGGTCTAATCTCTATGGAGCACAGAGGAGAGCTTATGCCAAGAGAGCTGACACGAGTGAGGGGGAATCACCGCCCTCAAGAAACAATCCTCCTCCTCTCCCCCGTAAGAAAGTGCCCTGCAAATGCTAAGAAGATTGCTGCCCCCGCAAAGAAAAATGAAAAAAACAAAAGATGCCGCTTGCCCCTGCAAAATAAGTCGCCCCGCCCCGCAGTCGTGTCTCCCCGCCCTGCGGCAGTAGTGGAGAAGGAACCGTTAATCCCTTCTCTAGTGATTAAAAAGAAGAGGATCATCACAACAAGGAAGGCAATCGCCTCTAAGACAATCAAGGAAGGCATTTACCTTCGACGAACCAGATGAAGTAGAACCAGATATTCCTCTGATGAAAACCAAAAGAAGAAAAAGAATCTTCAAGCACTCCGAGCTTGAGAAACCGGCTGAGTTAGCCACTCAGCTGAAACAAATACCGGAGACTGCTGGAGAAGTAGAGTCTCCAGAGATTACAGATGAAACAGCCAAGTCTGCTGAAGCCGATCAACAGAGGAAAATTGAAGACACAATCGTAGTCGAATAATGAGACACAAGAAGTAACTGAGAGAGCAAACTCTCCTGTTGACAGGGTTGTTTCCCCTCCTGCAACAGACGCTACTGAGGGTGCGGAGCACCAAAGTTTGCTACATTCAATCCCTGAGAACGAGGGACAACATGGAGAAGATGATAAAGATGATGATTATATAATGATCCTATCCGCACCGTATCCAGACATCCAAAATCGTCTGCGAGAATGGAAGAAGTGGAAGTTGAGTCGATCCAGGGAACAGTTCCAAAGACCAGAATTTATTGAAGAAGAAGACAAACTTATGAACTTTCTCGGATTGACCAATGTGGTCCAATCACTGGATGAAGAAAAAATCGCACGTATATCTTGCAGATCTTCAAAGACAAGGAGAAGCAAAGACGGCAGAGGAAGCTGAAGCTCGTGAAAAGGCCAGTATTTGTCCCTTTACTGGAACCACTGATCATACACATCCTCATCTTGACATCCTCTCTGGGAGTGATGATGATCTGGACCCTGCTGCTGCTACAGAAGAATTGAAGATGCAGCAAGCCATGCGGGAATCCGGAACTGCGCATGAGCAAATTCGGTTATTGGATGGACCAGGAGTCTTCAACATTATAGCCGAGATTGATCCGATGGGAGTGGTGCGAAGATATTGCCACGATTGTTCTTTGCCACCACTTCTCCTCACTCGAAGAAGGTGTTAAGGAACTCGGCGATGAAACCGGGATTGTGGGGACCCAATCGAGCCTACCCCTAATGAAGGTGTCTTACCACCGCCCCAATGATCCACTACTCAAAGGGAACAACCGGGGACCCGAGACGAGTGACCCCATTCCAAGTCACTCGGTTGGTGCGCCACTAAGGGAAACTCCCTCCACTGCGGCAAAAGGTCGGAGGATGTTGCGGTGACTCCACAACGAATCTTGGAGGCGAAGTGGAGAAGAAACAACAAATAAATACACAACAAGTTGTCATTGACGAGGCTCGCATGCGCTTAAGATCGTCTCACTGAAGTGCCAACCGCTTCTGCAGCCAATGACGCTGCTTTGGTGCGGTGAGGCACATGAAGGAACCGCCCGGGAGTTAATACTGGGCAATGAAAGTGCAATCCATGGAGTTGAGACTCCGGTGGATGCCACCTTAGAAGACCGCAAGACAAACACACTATCGAAGGGATCGTCCAAAGCCTCGCTGCGATTGAGACTGCAGGAGGTAGTGAAGGCCAACGGAGGTTGAGACTTCCGGGGTAAAGAAACCGACGCATGAATTTCCCTCCTACCATCATTGATCCATCCGAAAAGGAGATAAGTGCTCTTCATGATTCCCAAGAAAATCCCGATGTAACCTTTTCCGGGATCCGAAGGTGAAGACGGTTTGAGTCATCCCTATTACCAATCCAAAAGACTCAACCGAGGATGTTCTCCCAAGCACGAGTAAGTCCGACCTTAAGGCTACTCGCCAAACCTTTAATTTTGATGATGAGCCACCTTGGAAATCTCATCATCGTCCGATGACGCTTCGATATGGCCGAGGACCGATCCAACTCATAAGGAAAAATCACCGAGACCGACGGTAAGCATAAAACAACAGGCTCGGCAAAAGTCGGGTCAACTTCACAAATGACCATAGTCAAACAGAGTCAATCGCGCAGCTCCCCAAGCCGCAAGCGAGATCGACTCCACGGAACTTCACGAGCACAAGTTGTCATTCAAATAGATTCCGTTGCGTGATGATTCATTTGAAGAATCATTTCCCTTCTCTCTGGAAGTACCGACCTTCCCTGAAGAATCAACTCGAGATCAAAAACGTTTCCATAAACTCCGATCCCGTTATTCCAACAGACACCATCATCCCAAAGAGACTTTGACTTTGACGGCTTTGGCCGCCACCGAGACAGTGTGATATAGCCGAGGTTCGAGAAGTTTTTAAGGCCATATTTGCGAGAGATAGAGAAGATGGAGAGGCACCAGGCCTCACCGGACATGAGGCCGATAACCGAGACGCAAATCTTACCGCCGATCTGAGAAATAATTGTCGATCCGGAATGGTGGCAACAACAACAAACAATGCGCGTAGAACAAGCTCGATATTTCAAGACATTGTTCAATAAATTGCTAGTCCAAGGGTTGAGAATGCGATACAAAGAGAAGAATGCAAGAGAACATCGAACGAATGCATGAATCTCACCACACAGAGATGCAAACCGCATGAATACAATAAGAAAGAGCTCATGCGGCGTAGAGAGAGAACATGGATTGGAAGTTCAGCCTCCTCATGGCTGAAATGAAGTCGTGACACCAAATCCACGCCACCCCTCCGAATTCCGTGCGGCTTACTCCGCAGCCAGATTCGAAGCATAACTCGGCCTATCGATCGCTTAGACTTCATGATTACTAGCTTGTTTCAGGGGTTCCTCTCTCCTTTGATGATGCCAAAAAGGGAAGAGGAATACCTAAAGGCGTTGAAAGGATCTCGAAGGCGAAAAGGAGGACGAATCGTGAAGGGAAAGACAAATGAACCGAGAACAGAGAAAGAGAGAAGAAAGGAAAATCTGTTGAGGGGAAGGTTCGAAAGATATGACCTTGATGATTGCTAAAACCCCCCAACAAGGTCTTGTCACAAATGATATCATCAAAACTCCCAGATGACTTCTGCCGCTCCAACATCCTGCGGCACCCATGGCCCCATGGTGAAAAGAGAAAGATAGTTGAAGCGGGGATGAAGGAAGTGGAAGGAAACATGGATGCCCGAGTTATGGATATTCAAACAACATGGAGGCATTCCAAATGAGAAAGGACACCTATGCCATTTCGGATGTCGGAATCGAGCCAAGATCTGTTGATGAATTCAAGACGCGCCTCGAGGTTACTTGAAAATATGTCCATGGCTCAAGCCTGGGATTTGTATTGGGAAAAAGGGCTCAAGTTATGTGAAGAAGGCGACGGGCGGACTGGGCAACGCTCTGTAGTCACTCACCGGGAAAAAGAAGGCCCTAGTACAATACACACCCGAGGAAGAGGAAGAAGCGATGGTGGAGGAAGAGGTTTGGACAGACCTCTACCCAAAAACATTGAGTACATAGATCCGGGCAAGAAATGAGGGATCTATTGGGTGATTCGACGAAGTAGCCAACCCGCAAGTGGCTAAGAACAATGCCGAGTATGTGAAGAGGATTGAAGAAGAAAATAGAAGACAAACTCACGGTGTGGGAGGAAAGACAAGAAAGAAAAAGAAGAGATGAAGTCGCTGAAAGGCTTATGAGAAAAAGAAGGCGTGAAGATGAGAAGAAGAGAAAAAGGTCATAAGATGACAGAGTGAAGAAGAGGAGAAAAGAAGGAAGCGGTGAAGGAGATGAAGTGTTGTTGTTCCACCCCTTCATGTATTTTACTATGTAAATACATCTTTATGTAAGTCTTACGTACATCGAATAAAATTGTATAATTTCTATACTTGCGTAGATATAGAACATCATGGTTACCTTAAGTTCTGTTTAAGCTTTGATACACTCAGAAAACAAATGTAAAGAACAAGAATGTTATGATCAATAAAAGATTGATTCTACGCATAGATTCTGTGATTCTACATTGTCTGTACGTATCTTTGCTGTTCAATTATTGAATGAATGTTTTGAGTTTTGGCATCATGAAAAAGGGAGAAATTGTTGGGAAATTAATTTTTTAGATTTTGATGAATGCCATGTAAAACTTAGAATAGAAAGTTGGCACCCCATTTTTGTTGTAAATTGCATTGTAATAGATAGGGTTGGTCGAGCTGAGTTAAGTCAGCTATGCCAAGATATGCAAAAAGTCAATTGGAGACTAGAAGGAAGACTCATTGCAAAGGCAAACCGAGTGTAGCAAAGAAGAGAAGACAGAACTCGATCAAGGTGCAAAGATGAGATGCGGTGTGAAGTGTCGATCAAGTCAACTCAAGACAACCAAGTCTCAAGTTGAAGTGACAGATGAGTCATCCAATGATTGGAAGCTGACTCGAAGTCACCTGGGGAAGTCAAGGAAATGAAGTCAAGTCGAGATAACTGAAAGAGATCCGTTGCACAGAAGTCAAGAGAATTACTTAAACAAGTAATACTTCCATACTACCTTTCTTCAATTGCTCGATCCCTAGAAGCGTGCAAAAGGAATAAACCAATAGGAAGCATCGCACTTGTCGTCGAACTCGAAAAAGTCAATACTCATTCATACGAGGAAATGTCAATTTCAAGGAGGATCGCAACAAGACAAGCTAACGACCACAAGTGTCTTTTGAAAACTAGCCTATCTCTTCAATGGGCAAATTTTCAAAAGAACATTATAAAAGGCTAAGGAATCTATTTGAGAGAATGTTTGTTACCTTGACAATCAGAAAACAAATACGAACAAGAAAAGCAATATCTGTAACCAAAAATATTCTCAAATCATTCAAGTTCAATCCTCAAGCCTACACTACGAAGGAAATCAATCCAACACTCACCGTGAAGGAAAGACGACTTCAATCAATTGAAGAGGAAACATTTGAAGAATCAAGGGGTATACATTCCACGGAGGATTGTAGGAAGGTTCAAGGTCGAACCAGTCTCAAGTTTTGGAGGGCATCGTTATCAAATCCAAGAAGCTTGAGCAAGTGGGTCAGAGTAGCAAAGGCAAAATGCCTGTGAAGAAGGCCGAGTCGTACGAGAAGCCACTGTGTGACCAAGGCATCTCCATCGAGTCCCAAAGGATCAAGTCACCGTGTGTGATCAAGACTTGCATCCTGACCGTTAACCACTTTGTATATTGATCAATACTTAGTGGATTCCTCCAGGAGTTGGAGAAGAGAGGAGTAGAAGAATTACCCCATCTTCGAACCTCTATAAAAACTTATTGTGTCATTTACATCTCAGCACTTTAATTGCTGCACATTACTTTAATATCTGCTGATAAATTTGCTATCCAATTTATAATCAACAAAGTGCTAAAACCAAGCATTAAAACATATTTAACCAAAATTCAAGGGTGTTAAATCTTCCGCTGAAAACACTTCACAGTCGAGTTAAGTTTTAGTCAAAACAGCTGAGTTATTCCATCAACAGCTCAGTCGAGTCTGTTGAGTGACTAACTCTGCTGATTAACTAACTTGGTTGTCCACCAAGTACTCAATTGTGAAATATTAACTCTGAACGTTTTAAAAGGACTAAATCGAAAAGTTGGTAAGGTTTATTCAACTCCTCCCTTCTAAACCTTACACTCACACCCCTTGGGACCTACACATATCAATCTAGCAATCTTATAAATAGAGATTATTTATAAAATGTTATAAGCACGGGTTATTGCTCAAGAAAAAGTTTGTATATTTCAATTTGAATATCTTTGTACTAATTTATATTATTTTCTTTGCACAAAAATGACCGGTATTGAAACAAAAATTTCAAATCCTTGATACTACTGGTGATAATTATTTATCATGGTGTTTAGATATTAAATTGCACCACCAGGGTCAAGATATAGCTGAAACATTGAAGCCTGTAAAAATCGAAGAGGCCGTCGTAAAAGATGAGGCGAACACAATAATATTTATTTGCCATCATCTATATGATGATTTAAAAAATGAATATATACAAATTGAGAGGCCTTATGAGCTCTGGCAAAAGCTCCAGATAGATTTGATCACACCATAACTGTAATACTTTCGCATGCATAATATGATTGGCAACAACTGAGGTTGCAGGACTTCAAGTCCGTGACCGACTATAATTCGATGTTATTCAAAATTGAGTTCCGACTGGCTCTTTGCGGGACAAAATTATCTGAATATGATAAATTAGAGAAAACATTCTCTATTATGCATAAATCGAATATTGTGCTCCAACAACAATATAGACAATGCCAGTTTAAAATATATTCTGAATTAATCTCGGTTCTTCTCACGGCAGATAAAACTAATGAATTACTATTGAGAAATCATGATTTGCGACCTTAAGGTCTAATGCGATTGAAGCACATGCTAACTCTGGTAGAGGAGGGGGCCGATTTAGAGGCCGTGAGTATAAACCCGGGCGTGGTGGCCGCAGGGGTCCTGGCCGTGGTGGTCCACATCAAAATACTCACAGATATGACCGTGGTGGTCGTAATTACTACAATCGGCATAATTATCATTATTCCCACCAAAGTAATTATACGGTCAAACACGGGCATCCAAATCAGCCAAATCATGATAAAGGAAAAATGCCAATGGAAAGAACTGGTGGTGATATTTGTAACAGATGTGGTATGACAGGACACTGAGCCAAAACATGTCGAACTGCCCAGCAACTGGTTAATCTATACCAGGAATCAAAGAAAAATAAAGGCAAAAATGTTCAAACATATGCCACTGAGACAGTGAAGCCACCTACTATTAATGAGGCCTTCACATCAGAAATTATACACGATCAAAATCCTGTCCAGAACTATTGATGATGACTCATGTGCTTGGGTTTGATTAAGTGTGTTTTATGATCATGTTTAGGTTGTTGGTAGTTGATTCCTTTGGCCCATATTATGTGTTTTAGAATGATCTTTCACGCCTCTTTTAAAATTCTTTTGACATAGGAATGCGAGGTCCAAATGCAGTCGCACTGGTGACGCTTCCTCCTCCATGACTCCCGCACCCGGCGGCCGCCGAGCCCCTCGTGCCGATCCACTGGCACGTGCTACCCCACACGACATTACCTTTCGGAACGCGGACCATGAAGCCAACTTCAACAGGCTAGCCCAACGTCCCCTGCTCAACACACGCTATGCCGATAATTTTACCTTGGATGCTTTGGGCCTTCGTGCGGATATGAAGTGGATGTTCGATCAGATTGGTTGGAGGTACTTCATGAAGTTATGCATGCCCACCTATATCCGACTCACTCTCGAATTCCTCAGTTCATTTTATTCGGAAATCACTTCCGGTCAACACGCTGAGGAAGGGCGCATCACTTTTTGACTCTTCAACAACGAGCACCAACTCACTTTGAAGGAATGTAACACCATCTATGGCTTACTAATAGATGGATTACGCATTAAACCCTTCTAGTTTCGAGATTTCCAATTTTGGCAAGAGATCACGCATGAACGGGAGTACTGACCATCCCAGACAAAGTCCTCCGGCATCGTAAAGCCATGTTTTCATTATGTCCACCGAGTGCTTTCTAGCACACTCTTCGGATGAGGCGAAAGTGAAGGGAAGTTTTGACTTGACGAGCTCTATTTCTTGTGGGCCATGGTTAACGCTTCTCCAGTTGACACGGGCTCCTACCTCACTAAGCATTTCCTTAAGGTTAGTCGAAAGGATAAGGGAAAGATTGTTATTGGCGGCCTCATTACACCTATCACCCCCCATTTCAATTATGATTTGATGGGTCTCAAACAAGCCCGGGGGCTGATCCAGATCAACTTTGAGTCCTGTATCGCGATGTCTATGATTCAGCGCATTGGTGATCAATTCGTCCTCCAATTTAAGGATACTACACAAACACACCCTTTGTCCGATCCACCACGTACTTCTGTGAGGGATCTGGATAATTGGTTGATGTTATATCCCCATGGCGGTGGCACGGATACATTACAATTACCAGCACCACTTGCCACTGATACAGAGGACTACCATAGTGACTGCCCTGATTTCGATGTCCCTTCTTCCTCTCACCACCGCAAGGACAATCTTTCCCCTTGGACGATACTAGATCCATACTCAGTGCTATTTAGTTGGAGCAGATGCACCAACGTGAAATCCTGGATAGACAAGAGGGGATGATGGCGCAAAAATTCGCTCATCTCAAAGCACAACAACAACATCACTTTCTCGACCTTCAACAGCAACAACAACGGCATTACGACCTCTTACACCACCACCACCAACAACAACAACACGATGCTTCAACAACAACATGAACAACAACAACACTACTATGCCATATTGGACCGGCTCCAACAATGGCACATTTCACAAAGACATTTCCCACCACCCCAGTGAGGTCGTATTTTTCTTTGTTTAGCTACTTTTTATTTTCTTTGATTCCATAATGTATCCCATCTCCTTGTTCACACAGGGGACAATGTGACTCTTGAAGTTGGAGGTGGTGAGAGTTGCTTGCATTTTTGGACATTTGCCTCTTTCTTCTTTTTAATCTATTTTTAATGTTTGCTTTCTTTTTAAGTGCACTCTATCGATTACATTTCTAAATTGAGAACAACATTTGATGTCTATGTTACAGTTAGATAGATTGATTTTTAATTTGTATTAACCCTATTTTACCCGAAAAAGTCTTTTTATTTGAAAAGTCAAACAACCAAAATGTTTTTAATTACGTGAGTGACTTTAGTAATAGGATGGAGTTAGCCAAAAAAAAAGTACAATATCATGAAACTAGATTGGATTTTACTTAAATAAAAATACTTTGTGCTATGAACATTGGAGAACTCCTAATTCGGGTAGAGATCAGAATTGAGAAAAAAACAAGCAATAAAGCGTTTATATTTTTATAAAGGGACAAATCGAGGTTATACTCCGCTATTTGTTGCTACTTAGTAACTAGAAGCATTCATGAGCCCCATGTTTGTCTTTTACGTAAAACGGCGACATAAATATGAGTATGGAACACCACCCTAGGAGTTGTTGAAATGACATTCAAAAATTTAAATCTAGTGGAAGTTTGCCTTAAACGTCCTAATTTATATTATATACACGTATTATTAAAAAAACAAAATAAAAAAATGATGATGACGCTTCGAGTTTTGGATATCTCCTTTTATCATTGCATTCTTATATTCGGTTTAAGCGAAAGTATATCGGTTTCAGTGATATGACAACTTTGATGTTTAAAAAATTTCTATTACTACAGTCGCTCTTTCCTAACAAATTGGTTTTTTTGAAAAGTCAAATTGATTGGCTCAATTGGGAACAGAAAGGGTCAACGAGTTACTTCAATCATTTCAAAATTGTGAAAATGGATACCTCTTGTGTTTTCAATCCCATTCTTTATTTTAAAATTGCTTGAGGACAAGCAAAAATTCTAAGTTGGAGGTGGTTTGATAAATGTATTTTTATTCACATTTTCTTAATTTTTTATCATTTTCTTTGACATTTTAATTAATTAATCTAAAAAATTCAAGAAAATCACTTTGGCTTTCTTTAAATGTTGAAGGTGAAGACTTGGAGCAATTTTTATGGGTTTCGAATCAAATTCTTGAAGAAATAATGATCAACTTATACGAATACAAATGAAGGAAGTGAACATCGATTTAAAAGGTGCAAAAAGACTCAATTCGTACAAAATACACCCTAGTGTGTTCGAGAACATGGCCATGTTTTAAAACCACAAACAAAAAAAAGACGAAGAAAACACATCCAGGCCGTGTCCAAAAACACGTCCGTGTTTCTCTCTCTGGCAAAAGAAACACGGCCATGCCGTGTTTAAAAACACACCCATGCCCAAATACCTGCCAAGAAGTACAGAACACAGCCTGTCCGTGTCAACAAGCATGGCCTTGTTCGGCAAATTTTGCAAACACAGCCTGGCCGTGCTTTTAAGCACGACCGTGTTCGTCCCCCTTTGCTGAGACACTTTTTGGCGGAAATTATGGAAGCCTTCCCATTTAGCTTTTTGACAACTTTTGTGCAACTTTTGCATTTCATTATGCTGCACTAAGCTCTATTATTCTCTCAATTATCACATGAAAACAAGAATTCAACAACCCAACTATGGAAGTGGAGCAATTGTTTATCAAAGATGATATTGTTAATGTGTTCTTTCATAAAAACAATATCTAGAAAAGCCAAGAGTTTGGATTGGAGGAATCATTCATTCATTCCAAGTTTCATTCAATCCATCCTTAGTTAGAGAGCAAATTATATTGAGAGAATAGAAGGAAGGTAGAGTTGCAGATTGAAGAGCATTATAGAGGAAGGCTTGGAGCATAACATCATTAAAGTCAACCAAGGAAGGAGTCTTGTTTTGGTCTTGATAAAAGATAAGTGCACCATGTCTACATTATTTAAATCTTCTTGTGTAATTTACTCTTTTGTCAAAACCATGTGTAGCTAAATTCTTAGTGTTTGAATGTAATGAACTCTAGGATGGATTTGTGATTTAGGCTTGTATGTTTTAATATAATCTTCATGTTTTTATGCGATTCGCTTATATTATGCTTTGTTCGTTCGAGTTAATATTTCCAGTATATTGATTTGAATTTTATTCCTCATCGGGTAATCAAGAGATTTATGGTGAGAAAGAACATATATAAGTGAAAGGAGCTGCATGCAATCCTAGATATAGGACGACATGAATCTTCTGAATTAGGGTCAAACCTAATATGGGAATTCATAAATCATTTTAATGCAATCTTGGGGGTTTTAACTTGAATGAGATTTCAGTTAATCAACTTGAGATTAAGAGTTTTTCACATTGACAGAGGGTTTAACTTAAATCACGAATTTCTATGGTCCATGAAATATGAGATTATGTTAAAATGGGGATGGTAATTGCCTAAAGGTTTAAGGTTATATATTATCTTGTTGAAATCACAAAAACATTCTAGAGGGATTTACATTCAAACACATTTCTATCTCTTGATATCTTATTCTATATCTTCCGTTATTTTATCTCCTGTAGTTTGTTGATTTATTAAGTTTCCATTATCTTTGTTATTTTCATAAACAAACCTCTGAAAATTGCTAGATTAGATAACAAAAAGACGGTAATTACTAGTACTTGAAATCCTCGTGGGAATGACACTCAACACTCGATAACATATATTATGAAATGATAGGTGCACTTTCCTAAGGTTTATAGAGTAGCTTTCGAGCCATCAGAGATGAAGATGCAAACCCAATCGCAATCACGCGGAGCCGAATCCTAAACTGCTTTCCTTGGAGCCAAAAACCAGCGAGAGGAATGTCCGTCTCGAAGAAAGGAGGCCAGCTCTCCTCCTCCTCTTGGAGGAGGTTGCCCATCTCAAGCGAGAGAGGCTCCGCTTGCTTAAGAAGTTCACTTAACTTGGGAAGCCCTCCAAGCCCTACTTGTCGAAACTGCTCGGAATGCTTTTAGGCACCAAGCTGCGGCTAGAGCTGCTGGAAGATCACCCTGGACTCCGCCCACTATTAAAGATCTTGACATGAGAGGTCAAGGATGAAGAGATGAAGGAGGCAACGAGAACCGTGAAGATCCACCATTGGTTGAAGAGTCCCAAGCGGTACAAACCAGCCATGCCAATTTGCAGGCTGCCGCCATAGTTAAGAGAAACCAATTAGCCCCTGCTATCCGGACTGAGCCACTGTCCTCGGATATCAAGATCTCCAACCTCTCGGAGTATGATGAAGGCGGATCTCTATGACATTATGGACGCTGCCTACTACAAAGCATTCGAACCACGCGACCAAGCAAGCCCCAACTTGGTTTAATCAACTCCCGGAAGGCTCAGTCACCATAATGTATAAAATGGCTAAGGCTTTCGTGCAATAATTCTCCACCAATAAGAAAGGCCTTAAGACCATCACATACTTATTTCGACTCAAGGTGGGGAACCTTTATGCTATTTTATGAGCGAGCTCGTGGAAGCTATGAGTGAAGTCACCAACATTCAACATGAGACCATGGTTGGGATTCAGCAGCGGATCCACCCCTGAGGACATTTTATGGAACCACTAGAGGAAGATCTTATCACCACTCCAGAGAAATTCGCGAGTTGCACTAGAATGCTTGTCCGGGCAGTAAAGGCTAATGAGTCCTAGCCTTGGATTAAGCGCAAGACCAGAGAAGATGATGAGAACTAACCTCAGGGAAGCAAGAGAAATTATGAACATATACTAACCCCCTAAATGCGCCACTAACAGAAGTGTTGACCACTGCCCAAAGGGAATGATTCATAAGACCTCCCCTAAAGATGAAAGACAATCCCTCATGACTTTATTCCAACTTTTATTTCCACTTTCACCGCGACAACGACCATTCCAGATGAAGCTTGTTTTCAAGTGAAGAAAAAAATTGAATGGCTAATTCGGAAGGGCTTTCAGCAAGAATACGTGGATCGATGTAATTTCTACAAGGATCCTTAGCTAAGAGAAAATGAATTCTACCAAAGCTCCAAACTCGAACTATGCATTGACATCAAAATACTCATGGTATAACGACCAGGGGCTATCCCAAATGGGCCTTACCCTAAACTTTTCCTTTTGGGCTTTCCATCCGCGTCGCCACTCATGAACTTTTCACCCCTGGAAGTGGGTTTCATGACTTCCCCCACACGCGAACCCAGGACCTATAGGCTAAAGTACAAGGTTTTAAGAGTGTAAGTACCACCAGCTCGGCTAGCCCAATTGGTGGTACTCACACTCTTAGAACTTGGGAGTTTAGCCTGGAGATCCTGGGTTCGATTGTGGGGGAAGGCATGAAACCCACTTTTAGGGGTGGGAAGTCCATGAGTGGCGATACAGATGGAAAGCCCAAAGGGAAAGGTTAAGAAAATAAACCCCATTTGGGAGAGCCCCCGGTCATTACAAACTTACCCTCTTTTTGTAACGACCGGGGGCTATCCCAAACAAGCTGTCTTTCCTTAACCTTTTTCCTTTGGGCCTTCCATCTGCATCGCCACTCTTGGACTTTCCAACCCTGGAAGTGGATTTCATGCCTTCCCCCACACTTGAACCCAGGACCTCTAGGCTAAAGTCCCAAGTTCTAAGAGTGTAAGTACCACAAGTTGAGCTAGCCCTTTTGGTGGTACTTACACTCTTAGAACTTGGAATTTTAGCCTGGAGGTCCTGCACTGGAGTATGGGGTAAGGCATAAAACCCACTTCTACGGGTGGGAAGTCAATGAGTGATGACGTGAATGGAAAGCCCAAAGGAAAAAGGTTAAGGAACAAAAACCCGTTTGGGATAGCCCCCGGTCATTACAAAAAAAGAGTGCGAGTACCACCAGCTAGCCCAGCTGGTGGTACTCACACTTTAATAACTTAGGACTTTGGCCTAGAGGTCCTGGGTTCGAGTATGGGGGAAGACATGAAACCCATTTCCAGGGGTGGGAAGTCCATGAGTGAAGACACGGATAGAAAGCCCAAAGGGAAAAGGTTAAGGAAAGAAAGCCCTTTGGGATAACCCTTGATCGTTTCAAACAAAAAGGCGCCTTTTTTGTAACGAACGAGGGCTATCCCAAACAGGCTTTATTTACTTAACCTTTCCCTTTGGAATTTCCATCCGCATTGTCACTCATGGACTTTCCACCCCTTGAAGTGGGTTTCATTCCTTAAGTTCAATTTTATAAGTGTAAGCCAACTTTGTGATTTAAATTATAATGTTCTTTTTAATAAAGAAAAATGGCTTATTCTCAAAATGATAAAATTATTTATGAAGCTAGTAGAAAAGGCAATCTTTACAAAATTTTCTTAAGTGATTTGGTTAGTGCTTGTCGTGTTGCTAGTAATGATTTAACTAGTTTATGGCATATGCGACCTGGACATGTTGGATACAAAAATTTACAAAATATTTGCAAAATTCAACATGTCAAAGGACTATCCAAATTAAATTTTCAAAATATTGGCTTATGTGACACTTGTCAAAAGAACAAATTAGTTAAAAGTAGTCTCAAGCCCAAAGATAAAATTTCCACAACTAAAACTCTACAACTTCTTCATCTATATTTGTACGGGGACATTGACGCAACAAGCCTAAGTGGAAAACATTATACTTTCGTTCGATGACTTCTCTAGATACAATTGGGTTATTTTTCTTGCTAATCAAAATGATGCCAGTTATGAGTTTGATAAGTTGTGTAGACTTATAGAAAATGAAAAAGAGGATATTATCAAATCTATAAGAAGTGATTGAGTTCTATGTGAAATCAAAAGATATGCTCATAATTTCTTGGCTCATAGAACTTCTCAACAAAATGGTGTATCTGAAAGCAAAAACCGAACTCTACAAGAAATATGCCGGTCAATGCTCAATGAATTTTTATTTCCAAAATATTTTTGGGCCGAAGCCATTGACACCGCTTGCTATGTGGCGAACAGAGTATATCTTCGACCAAAATTGAATAAAACTCCATATGAGCTTTGGAAAGGAAAAACACCAAATATTTGCTACTTCAAGATATTTGGTTGCAAGTGTTCATCTTAAACACCAATGATCATATGGACAAACTTGACCCCAAGACCGATGAAGGAATTTTTATGGGGGTACTCGACCAAAAGCAAAACATACCAAGTGTGCAACAAAACAAGTTTGGTAGTCGAAGAATTCATACACGTCAAATCTAATGAAGCCTCCGATGGTCAAACAATCCCAAGTGAAGATAGTGATGATGAAAATGATTTAGAACAAATTATTCCAAACATTATTCAAAATGACCAACCCTCTTCTTCAACAAATGTTCAACAAGAAACGAGTGAGACTTCAAATCTTCCCGTAGCATTATAATTTAAAGAAGATCATCTTAAAGATTTATGGATCCACTTGACAAGGTAATGACAAGAAAAAAATTTACCGAAAAAACTCTAATTTCACAAAAAGAGCCTAAATATGTAAAGGAAGCAATTGGAGATAAAGATTGGTTTCTGGAAATGCAAAAAGAGCTAAATCAATTTGAAAGAAATGAAGTTTAAAAACTTGTGTCGTGTCCTCCATCTCACACTATTATCGGAACAAAATGGGTATTTCAGACCAAGTTGGACGATCAAAGCAACATCATTGGAAATAAAGTAAGGTTAGTAGCCCAAGGTTATTGTCACAAAGAAGGTTTTGATTTTGATGAAACTTTTCACCCGTAGTACGTCTAGAAGCTATTCATATTTTACTTGCTTATTTTTGTTTCAAAAATTTTAATAATTACCAAATGGATATTAAATCCACTTTCTTAAATGGATTTATTCAAGAAGAAATCTATGTCAAATAACTTCCGGGGTTTGAGAATATTTCAAGACCAAATGATGTTTATTAACTTGGAAAGGTTTTATATGGTCTCAAACAACCACCCCAAGCATGGTATGATAGACTAAGTTCTTTTCTTTTAGAAAATGGGTTCACAAGAGGTAAAGTTGATACTACTCTTTTTGTTTTCGAAAAAGGTCAAGATGGCCTTCTAGTTCGAATATATGTCGATGATATTATTTTGGTGCTACTAAAGAATCATTGTGCAAGAATTTTTCTAAGCTTATGTAAGGTGAATTTGAAACGAGTATGATGGATGAACTCAAATTCTCCCTTGTACTTCAAATTAAACAATATCAAGAAGGAATATATATTTCACAATCCAAATACACAAAGGAACTTCTCAAGAAATTTTGTATTGAAGAAAGAAGAACCATAGAAACACCAATGGCAACAAATATTAAACCGAACAAAGATGAAAGAGGTAATTTGGTTGATGAAACCAAATATCAAGGTATGTTTTGTAGTTTACTTTATTTATCTGTTAGTAGACCCGATATTTAATATGTCGTATGCTTATGTACTCGATTTCAAACTAATCCAAAGGAATCTCACTTAAGTGCGTTAAAAGAATTTTTTGCTATTTAAAAGGCACTATCTCGTACGACATATTCTATTCGAAAAACAATAATTTTGTTTTAAAAGGTTTTAATGATTCGGATTATGTTAAAAACTTTGATGATCGCAAAAGTACTTCCGATTCTTGTCAATTTTCAGGCAATTGTCTTATATCATGATTTTCTAAAAAGCAAAATTTTGTCTCTTTTTCAACGGCTGAAGCCGAATATATTTTTCGCGGTTTTTTTGTTGCACACAATTACTTTGGATGAAAGGCACCTTGGCGGATTAACAAATGGATTTTACTAAAATACATTTCTCGTATGATAACACGTCCGCAACAAATATTTCATAAAATCCCATACATCACAATTGAACAAAACATATTGAAGTTAGACATCTTTTTTAAGAGATTGTGTGCCAAAGAGAAAATTGAGATGAATTTTATCCTGTTTTAAGATCAATTAGTAGATATCTTTACAAAATCATACCCACAATCGTCAGTCTGCGCACAACACCGGTCCGTCTGTGTTTTTGAAACGAGCTATTACAATCAGTCAAAACAGAACACGGGTTCTTCCAAAAACCCTAAGGTATGAATTTTCCTAAAATCTTCTTCTCGCTTCAAATTCTCTCTATAATTCTTGTTAATTGCGTATATAATTCTCCTCTTATTACTTCAATTTTGTTTTTGTGGCTTCTTTACGAACCCATATGGGCTCTAATCCCTCAAAATAAAGAAAAAGGACAGAAGGGGTTATTCTTCAAATCCACAAAATCGAGCTCAATTAGAGGAATATCAACCGGTAGAGGATTATCCGGTACTCACACTTGTGAAAATTGCTGCATCAAGGTCGAGAATCTCACTCTATAATGCCAAGTGGGTAAAGGGTAAGAAATCTCAACTTTTAATACCTCCTTCAAGTGATAATATAAAGTAAGATTTATTCATGAATTCGGAGAATTGTTTTATGAGGATAATATAAATTGGAGGAAATCATTTGTTAGGACTAGAATTTGTCGTTTTGGAATGTTCTCAAATTTATTTTCGAATATTCGTGGCTATTTTTAAACCCAAGGATGGCTTAATTTATGGAATAATCTTAGCATGCGATATGTTGATGAAAAATTAAAGCTTTTTTACTCCATTACGTGTATTGAATACAATGACATGCTGGGATAAATGACACGAGGAGTTGATTACTTTGCTTGTGTTTGTTGGGATAGTCGTAGGATGGGGGTTTCTTTGGAGTAAGTAAAAATCAAATTGGGTTTGTGTCCGAATTTTACAACACAATCAATGCTTGAAGAAACTCCAATAATTTCTATGATTGTGTCATATTGTGTTTATGGAAAAGAAGTGAAACACCCATGCAATTTGGATTATTTCTTGACCTATAAGATTAGGCGAGGATAATTAGTGAATTATGGAGCGTGTTTATTCATTGTTTGATTGATTCTATTACTCTTAACTCAAAACAATTCAGTTTAGAAAATATCATTTGCAATCTTCTTTTTGTATCTAATTTTCCAATATAAGAGATGAATTTGGAGCTATATAGTGTGGATTTAGACAATGATAACATCCAACAAATGCTGCGTACGGGCCGAACTATGATTAAAGCTCCAACTAAGTCGGCAAGAGGGCGAGCCTCCACATCCTAAGCTGCAAATCCTCTAATAACTTCTTTGATGATTTAGAAATAGAAGATTTGATGGGTAAAGGAGCACATAGCGCACCGAAGGATAATACTGGTGTAGGTGACGATGGTGATGAAAGTAATGATGATGATAATGATGATGAAGAAGGTAATGAGGAAAGTTATAGTGATCACAGTGACCTGCCTTTGCATGTACACATGGACCGACTTGAGACCGATACTCATGGGGATATTGTCTCCTTGAGGAGGGATTTTGAGGAAGTTAAAAGAGAAAATTCTAAAATGAAGGGTCAAATGAGCAAGCTCAAGAAATTCATCAAGGATCTTCTACATACAGCTTATTTCTTTTCTGATGAGGATTAGATTTTTCGACTCACTCCCCATTTTTATTATGCACTCTTATTTTATCATATTTTTACTGTAGCAACTTCATACTTATGCTATGATTTTTATCTATATTGCTGTGTAATTTACTTTGATTCTATATTGTTTATGATGCTAATGACTTTTTCATGATTTCAAAGGGGGATAAAAGACTAGAAAAATTGCTAGCTATGTGAACTAGTTGCATAATAAGCAAAAGTGCTTATTTCATATTCCTTAAATAAGTACTTATCATTAAAAGTGCTTATCTTTGGTACTAATTATTTGTTGGTAAAAGTGCTTAATTGTTTTGCAAAAGCTCTTATAGATACTTATCTTTTGGCATGCTATATTTGATAGGATTTTCATAACTTATTGGAATGTTGTTAAATCTTAGTACTTATTGCTTCTTGATAAAAGTGATTTTTAAGAAGAACTTATTAAACTTATTTGGTATTATGACATCTCTTTCAAACATATTCATATTTATCTTTGCATAGATATAGTGATTATCCTTTTTCAAATATCGTTTCAAAAGTGAGAAAAAATGAAAACTTGATAAAAAGATAGTTCTTGTTGCTGCAAACGATTATTTTATTCTGACAGGGAGAGTTCATAATGATAGGGGGAGCTTTTTCAAACTTCTGCAAATTTATCACATATTTTTGTCTAAAACCCTACCAAAATCGTTTTGGGTTGAAATCATCAAAAGGGAGAGTTTGTTAGAATAAAATTATTTTGATTTTGATTATTTTACCTTAATATTTATATTTCAACCAAAACGATAATTGCGTCGCTGCCAAACTCGGATTTAATTTTTACAAAGTTTACTAAAAATAAAAACAAAAATATTGACAGTGACTGGTCGCTCTTGATGGTGACAGGTTTCTAAATATTTATGAAATTTTTTCTCTCAAGGTACAGGCCGACCAATCCCCCTAAAGGGCAACCTGTGACAAATTATATTATCTCTCTTTCAAATTCAAATTTTGCAGCATGGTGACCGGTCGCCCTAGCCAAGATCGTTGATTTTAAATGTTGCAGCAGACAAGATTTTCACTTTTATCACTTTATCATTTTTGACCATTATTTTGGGGACGTTTTGATCTTCTTTTTGCAGACCAAATTCAAATTAGAGGAGCCTATGTGGAATTAAAATCTTGATGCCCTTCAATAAATAGATGAAGAAGATTGGAGGATCACAACAATAATACTACACAATTCCACAACACAACAAGAAAATCTCAGCAAATTTTTAAGCTTTCATTTTCACATCTTGTTGTAATAGCCTAGACACTACACTTTCACATTTTTCTTATTAGGCTTTCTTTCTTGTTACACTTCTACTTTCAAAGTTGTATACATTCATTTGAGATGTAATCTTGATTGATCAAAATCATCTAAAACAAGACTTACTTGTTAAGTGTTCTTTTGGTGAGAGTACACTTGGTTGATTAGACTAGGTGTTGAAGAGTTTGATGCTCTTCAAAGTTGTTGCTGTAAGAAGAGTTTGATGCTCTTCTAGTTAAGTTGTAATCGTTTGGTATCGATTAGTAAAACTTTCTTTTCAAAATCCTTTCGGATATATTGGATGGTAGTGGATTAAGCTCTAGTTGAGTGGAACCGCTATAAATAATTTTGTATTCTTCTTTCTATCTCTTAAATTCTTAAAAGTTTTCACATATTCAAAAAGGAGAAGAAAAATCTGAAAAATCGGGAAAATCTATTCACCCCCTCTAGATTTTCGTAGCCACTTGGACTAATAGGGTCTCCTCACAAGGAGGTCCTAACAAGACTTTCCCTTATCCAGCACTCCCGTAGGGGAGGGGTCTCCTCCAAGGGATCCTAGTAAACTTTCCCTCCTCCAATGCTCCCGGAAGGGGATGGGTCTCCTAATTAGGGATCCTCACATACATATGACACATAAATGTGTAATGAAAAGAAAGCGAAAAAATGCTAACACATGCACAGAAGAAATATGCAAATGCAACAATCTTGAATTGCAAGTAAGCGCGCAACCCAAGGAATAATAGTAGCAAGGGCTCCGGATGGGAGCCCCCAAACTCTGTAAGGGCGCTCTTGGTGTGAACCGTAACAACTACATGCATACGACCCAAACAACAATATGTTGTTAACCCAAGATATTCACTAGTTTGGTTAAAGATGGTGGAAACCTTGACCCGTTGCTTAGAAAAGCAAGAACCTCGGTATGTGTAGACGCCACAAACAAATGTGGAAGTTTGTTTGATAATTCGAAATTGGCAGTAAGATGAACAATCTTGAAGCTCTTGGAAAAACCCAAAGGTTTGAAGAGAAAAATCTCAATTCAATATTCAATATCAAAGTTATGTTTTTCAAAATAAACAAAGTGTTTTTCCTTATATAGGCGACTCAAAACAAACCCTAAACAAACTAGAAAAGAAAATAAGTCCAAACCCAAAAAGAAAACTCAATCGCAGTGAAGATTCATGCGTGGGAAAAAATACGCATACATGATCTTCGAATCCATTTCTGGTGTCTTCGGAATAGTTTTAGCCTTTTCTCTTAGCTTTCCATAGCAACTTGAATTAGCCCAATTCCAATATTTTAGTTAAAGTTATGGACCATATACTAAACCCTGTCAGTGCTGACTCGTACGGACGCACAGGCCGTGCGCATACACACGGGCTGCCCATGCACCACGTCAAACACCCTATTTTCCTTCACATAGGCGCACGGGCCATGCGTATACGCATAGGCTTCCTGTGTGTCAAGTCGAACTTGACCCCTGCTCATTCCAAACTCAAAATATCAACTTAACACATGGCCTTAAAGGTTTATTTGGCCCCCAAAATATCAAAATGGCCACTCAAATGACTCAAAATAACGAAAATAAACACCTAATCTATGATAAAAAAATACAAGAACTCAATTACATAGTCTTTAAGAACCCGATATAACTTGCATTTGGTGTTACTCGGATCCATTGTAATTGGATTCACATCATTCCCCTCCTCTTGAAAGGGATTCGTCCTCGAATCCAAATGTTGGACCCCAAAGGTTGAACGATCATGTCAATCCACCTGGATAAAAAACCAAACGACAAGTGCAATCATTTGTTTCTCCACAATCCTGTAGCCAAGAAACAACACAACTAGGCAAAACAAAATTAAATATGTTATCACTTAAAAACTCATTCCTAGATCCCATGTCTTTTGCCATGAGTATAGATCTTCCCTCGAATTTTACCTCAATGGGCATTAACCTTATGTTTTTGGCCCATTCAAAATTATTACTCTTTTTTTTTCTCGGCCATCACATTAAACTTACTGATATCCTTAGCCGGACTCTCAATTTTTTTCTCACTCAATCTCCCATTGTCTCTAGCTTCATTATTTTTGTGTTTCTCACCAGTCGAATTTTCTATCTCATCTAGCACACCAACTTAAATTTCTACTGAATCATGAGATGCACTTGTTGGTTCGATACCAACACATCATCGAAATCCAATGATAATAGATCCCCCTTTTCCGACCCGATAAATTCAAGAACTTCCTCCAACTCCGGCTTAACCTCCAATTCCGGTTCGGCCATCTCCACCTTTGGCGTGTTCTCCATAATTTTAAAAATCGACAAAAAACACGGATCATTAGTAATAGATTCCCAAATGTTGGTACTAATACGTGGGGTTTGCCTTGTGAATTTCGAAATTTCGACAAAAAATCTCCATGTTTTCTTCCTTTATTTTGATTTCTTTTATGGAATTTCAAATTTTTTTTTGGAATTTCGAATTTTTTTCAGTAACCCTTGAAGAACTAGGGTTTACGGATAAGAATGAAAATATGGAAATTAAGAAACAAAAACAAGGATATATTTAACCTTGCTAGATGACTCTGATACCAACCGATGCGAACCGTAGCGACGGCATGCATACGACCAAAACAACAATATGTTGTTAACCCAAGATCTTCACTAGTTCGGTTAAAGATGGTGGAAACCTCGACCTATTTCTTAGAAAAGTAAGAACCTCGGTATGAATAGACACCACAAACAAATATAGAAGTTTGTTTGATAAGCCGAAATTTACAACAAGATGAACAATCTTGAAGCTCTAGGAATAACCCAAAGGTTTGAAGAGAAAAATCTAAATTCAATATTCAATATCAAAGTTATGTTTTTCAAAATAAACATAGTGTTTTTCTTTATATTGGTGGCTCAAAACAAACCATAAACAAACTACAAAGGAAAAGAAGTCAAAACCCAAAAATGAAACTCAATTGAAGTCAAGATTCACGTGTGGGCAAAACTATGCATACAGGATCTTCAAATCTGTTCCTGGTATCTTTAGAATAGTTTTAGCCCTTTCTTTTAGCTTTCCAAAACAACTTGAATTAGCCCAATACCAATTTTGTAGAGAAAGTTATGGCCCAAATACTAAACCCTTTCAGTGCTGACCCGCACGAACGCACGGACCATGCGTATACGCACGGGCTACTTGTGCGTCAAGTCGAACACCCTATTTCCTATACATAGGAACACGGGCCGTGCGCATACGCATGGGCTTCCCGTGCGTCAAGTCGAACTTGACCCCTGCTCGTCCCAAACTTAAAATATCAACTTAAAACGTGGCCTTAAAGGTTTATTTGGCCTCCAAAACATCAAAATAGCCACTCAAATGACTCAAAAGAACGAAAATAAACACCTAATCTATGATAAAAGTACAAGAACTCAAGAACTCAATTACATAGTCTTTAAGAACTCGAGATAACTTGCATTTGGTGTTGCCCAGGATCCAACTTAACAGTATTCACATCAACTCTCTATGGGCCATAGAAGGGCGTCGCGTAGGTTCTAGAAGGGCATCACTTAGGTTCTAGAACTACTCGTGCCTAAAAGGGTTCCTCGTGCCTCTGATTATTCTAGAAAAACTAAGGCTTCCCCCAAGAGTGAGGATCCATCTCCGCAAAAAATGCAAACTAGTCCTCGTAGACAAGAAATCATACGTAAACACCACAAGTAATACACAAGACGCTAACACCCGTGAAGAAAAACATGAACATAAGCATAATAGCAAAGAAACAAAATATCATTCCGCCCATCGGAGGAAATAAAACATCTCAAAGAAACATGAAGAAAAATATCCAATTACGGAAAAGAAGCCCTAAATAAGTGGTCTGGGAATAATGGCTGATCCGACCAAAATAACTATCAAACTACTCAAGTTTGGGGGGCTCTATCCTCCTCAACAACTTCTGTGCCACCAGTCTCGCCCTTGTCACCGTCGCCCATGCCATCAGCTCCTCTAGGAAGATCTTGCAAAATCTTGATATCTTTCTCCTCATCCTCATCGTTGGAGACTCTATAGTCTAAGAGACCTACCACCTCACAGGAGGCCTTCCGGCTCGCACACAATAGCTTCCGACAGTGGCAAACCACCTCGTTGAAGAAAGTACAAGACTCCTTCATCAGATTAGAACATTAATCCAAGGAAGCTCTATAGGCCTCCATGGTGCCGGATCTCTCCTCGGCGAACAACTGGGCACCAGAAGGTGACTGAATGAACACCTCACCCATCTTAGTCTAGTGCTCAAACTGAGCCTTTATCCAGTCATATTTCTTGGATAACTCAGATATTTTGCGCTCATGCCGACATGTACTCTTCTTGAGGCTCTTCACCTCACCTCGGCGATGGAGGTTCTCCACCTCCACCACCTCACCTTGATGGCTTGAAGCAGCCGCGAGGTTCAAGACCTACACCAAATTCTGCATAAGTCCTACTAAACAAAATGGAATAAGAATCAAAGATGAAACATAAAGTAACCATGAAGCTTACCCTAGCAATATCTCCAAAGAGGCGGGTCTCCGTGTCCTTCAAGGACATGGACCCTTGGCGGGACTGATTGTTAGCTAAAAGTGCACCCCTCCTATTGGTATAACCCATATAGGATCTTTGAAGTCACAGTGAAACTGAATCCCCTTACGACGATTCACACTGCTAGAAAAAAGAACTTGCAGGCTAACGGTCTAGAAAATAGCCTCACCAGGCTGGGTCCTCGGCCTCTTCCCCCCAGAAGACCTGGGAGGAGAATGAGGAGGAGGAACAACATCCACACAATCTCCAGGATGAGACCCTACATGTCGATCTCCATTCGGCGTACGTGGGCAAAAAACACGCTTACCATCTCTGCGGGACAGAGCGCTTGAATTCCCTCTAGAGACAGAAGAACCCTTGGCATTATCCTTCTATTTATTATTTAAGGCCATCAACTTAGTAATGTTGTAACTCCGTATACATTCTCCTCAACTCAACAAGATTTCACTAAGTGTTCTATCAAGCAAGAAAATTCAAAATTGGAGAGAAGTAGATAGAGAATTTTCCCTTTTGAAGACATGGCCAAAAACTCTTCCATGGCTTGTCCTTGTGTAAGAATGACCAAGGAATCTCAAGACAAGTCAAGATAAGGAATAAGACAGGCCAAACGCGATATCATTCTAGCTCCCGCACTGCTGTAGCTTCCGCAGCACTGCAGCTGGGAGACTTATGTTAGGGGCAAAAATATCATTTTATTACTATTATAATTCAGTTTAAATACTTTTCTAATCCCATTAATTACCCATTAATTAGTAGACTACAATTAAACTAACCCGACCCATGAGGTACAAATTTGGCGAGTTATTTCTCCTACGCGGCCCACGAGTCCTGCTACCCAGGTATATAATGGTCCCTCCATCTCATTTGTGAATCATATTCTAAAATTCTCATGATTCACATTATATGTATTCAGTATTAACTTTATTGTCTAATATTTTCTCTCATTCACCGTACTGACTTGAGTGTCGGACGACCTTCCTAGGTCTACCCCAGGGTCTATTTAATGTTTGTTGGTGTTGCATGTATGTTCCTATCATTGAAGATTTCTAGCTTTGGGAGAATGAGACTTGGACTTTATCAGATACTTGGCTTGGAATGATCTGCCCTAGAAAACAACATCACTCTAAAAAAATAGGTTCAATCTAACATATGTCAGCCAAATGTATATGATACATCCTTGAGTTTTTTTTGACATGTATTTATGACATGGACTATAAAATACCCATTGAACTAGAGGATCTTGTCTTTTAACATTGAGGTAGAAATAATGGGACGAGTAGTTGGCACATTGTCTGTTCTAAAATCAAATTATTTCAAATGGAAATTAGAAATACATTTGAAGGTAAAACTTGGCATATTAGAATGTTTATATAAAGGTCTAATGGCTTAGGTCTATTGAAGTGTTTGAACCTATGAAGTATTGATACGGGTACATGATACAAGTATGATACGACACATATATGTGAATATATACGCTGTGTTTCAAATTTTAAAGACACATATACAATACATATATGCATATGAAATTGTACATTTTTATATTACTGAAAATATGGATGCATTAAAAACAATTAAAAAAATCAACGTTTCAAGTATAAAAAACTAAAAACTCAGAAATACTAAAATCTGAATATAATAATTTATATAGACACACAGAAAACATGTTGAAAATATTAGCAACATAATAAATTATGTCTTTTTCCATATGTGGACCTATAAGAATTCGTTTGGATGTGACATTGTTTCTTTCAATTTGGGATGTCTAGCTAAGCCTACTATAAGAAAAACGCTCAAAGACATCGTTTTGTTGCCGATTTGTATTTAGAAATTGACTGATATCGGTAATGTTAAATGTCAGTATGTTTGACATCGATTTTAAGCAGGTAAAAATGATGATGTTAAAATGAAAGACAATAGTTTCCAACCGATGTTGTTACTTTTCAATGACATATGTGTTCGGCTGATGTTATTTGCTTCATTTTAATTTTATATAAAGAATGGTGTCGAACCGATGTTATACCGACATAATGCATCAACTTTCAATCAATTTTGTCTTTATTCCAGTTACATAATTATTGCTGACCATTTATAATATCTATTTATACTGTTTATAAATGATGTAAAATCAATAATATTTCATTATTTTGCTAATATTTATACATAATCAAGTAATTATGCAAACCATCCATACCATCAAAGCACGAAACAAATCACTTGAAAGGAAACAAAGCTAAAGGAAAGCTACTAATCCATATCCACATTAAAATTATCTCCAATAAGTCAGTGCATTGTCATCAACTCCAAATAACACAAATAGTAAACGATCTTGCAAACTAATTAAAACAAACAATGAAACCAATTATTTTACGCTAGACTCAATATACATGTTCAAAATGCGAGCCTCCTGAGAAGGAGCACGACCTCATTTGTTACGGATCCTCCACCAATCCTGTAAATCCAAAAGAAGAAAGTAGCTTTGAATAAAAAAATTAGAAGATTTAATAGCAGAAGAATTGAGCAAAACTCATATTACTTTTCAATATTTTCAAAAGTACCTTTAGATACGAATTAAATATTAATCCATCAAATAAGCATTAATGCATCAAATAAGCAGAACATAATTATGTACCTGTATTTTATGTTGTATTAATTTGAACTTCGTCATTTATAAGTGTATCTCTTTATGAGTTTCTTTTGCATGTGTCTACAGATCAAGTTGAGTATGAAATACTATTATACTCATTAGTTTTAAGGATATTACAAAAACCTCCCTGAGGTTTGGACTAATTATAAAAAAATCGAAGATGTTTCAAAATTACAAAAAATTGCCTCAAGTTTGCTTCTATCTTAAATTTAAGGGGGTGACTGTGATATTTATATACGTGTCAAAGGTGTTTTTGAAATAATTTTTTGTTTATGAAGTGGGAAAATGCAAGACAAAGTCAACCTCAAGAAGTCTTTTGCAATTTTCAAAAATCCCTTAATTTACACTATAAGAAAACAAGGAAATTCCAACAAAACAAATATGTTGGAATTTGTCCAATTTCCGTTGGATTTAGCGATCCCATTGGAAATTCCAAAAGAAAATACATCATTGGTAAATGGCCGTTGGAATGGCAAAATTCCAATGGAAAAATATTTCAACGGTACTTCCATTGGAATTTAGTCCAATGGTAATTCCAATGTTATATATTCATTGGAATATTCAATGATTTTATCTCATTATCTAATATCTTTGATTTCTCAGTAGGTCACCCATCATCAATTTGTCCCAAGTCAAGCATATTTAACTATGTTGCTTCAATACGATTGACTCCAGAAAAGAAGATATATTTTATTGATATAGATAATACGATCAAATCTTTTAAACCCTATACAAATTTTCCAATGGTATTGAAATTTCCAATGAAATTTTCCAACAATCTGTTGTAGCGTTGGAATTTCTGTTGGAATTTTGAAAACTCCAACGGAAATTTCAATGATTAATTCCAACATTTTGTTTACAGTTGAAATTTTCGTTGGAATTTTCCAATGGTATACGTTAGAGATGGAATTTCTGTTGGAATTCAATTCCAAAAGTATTTCTAATAACTTATTCCAACGATATTATTACTATTGGAATTTTTGAATGGTTTTTTATCGTGTTGGAATTTTCGTTGAAATTTTAAATCCAACGGGAATTCCAATGGTTTTTACCAACAATTTTGTATATCATTGGAATTTTCATAGGAAGTTTCCAACTTACATATAATGTAGCATTGGAATTTCTGTTGGAAATATAAAAATTCCAACCGTTTTCTAGTTGAAATTATTTTGTTGGAATTTGATTATTTTCTTGTAGTGTTATTGCGAGATATTTGCTACTAAATACCATGCATCTCAGGTCCTAAAACCATTCATAACTATGCTCTTTTAGAAGCTAAAACACATGAAATTTGTTCCGGAGTTCTTTATTATATGATTTCCACCTTATGGTTAAACATAAGAAACCCTACTTACTCTCATTTTACTGAGAAGACAAATATAAAAAAGAAATAATAAGGTGTCCTCTTATGATTGCCCAAGCACATTGATAACCCAAAAGGCACTTACTACTATTAGTGTATTCGACCAAAAAATTAAAAAATTAAAATTTATTATCGAAACCATAATTCTCCACAAACAAAAGTTACAAGAGGACTCTAAGAACAAGAAGAAAATGTACATATTACATCAATATGAGATAGAAGTGTGTTTCCACTACAATATATCAAATCCTCTGCCCCTAATAACATTGTTTTCCACTAATTTTCACACTTGTCAAAATAAATTTTTTAAATAAGACTACAAATCTCGAGAAGAAATTGTCATGGATCCTTTTGATTATATACCCTTTCATTACAACAAATTTGCTTGTAAATGGTACTAAAAATGACAGCAAAACCTCTCAATTTAACTCAAACTTGCATTATCAGCATTAGGTGGAAGGCAAAAATCCTACTAATTTTTTACACTATCTATACACATATTTTCTAAATCACTTGGTCACGATTTCAGAACGAACAAAAGAAAGCACAAAGCAACCAACAAGGATTCAAGAGAAAACCCATGGGAAACCTCAACAACATAAGCATTATCCAACGGATCCTAACACTTCATCAACTTCAATCAAACAAATGTAAACAAGAAAATATCTTCCATTTTCCCAAACTCCTCACTATGAAAAATAAGCTCCAACACCTCTAGATTCGAGGCAAAATAGAAACCCCTAACTTTGATTTGTTTTTCAATATCAACAAGAATATTAACAAATTTTAGTGGTTAGGTTCCGTGAAACAATATTATGACATAAAAACATCATTTTTACAATAGAAACCCCAAAACTAACATTCCTCTTTCTTCAATTCCCAATATGAAACAAATACATGTGGGGTTTCAAATGGAGAAAATACTTGATTTTGGTGGCTAGGTTTTAAAAAAACTAGAAAAATTTACCCGAAATAAATCAATACCCAAATCGTATTTGCTGGTCATACATACGATCAATAGTGAAACTAGTAGGAATCGGGGGTATGGAGTTGCGACAGAAAATTGGTGGGATAAAAAACTAAAGAAAACATGAATTGTAAAAAGAAGGAAAAATGTATTTTATTATTCTAAAAAATGAGAATATGGAATACATGGGTCTTATATGTATAGTAGTGCTATTTATATAAAACTAATGGAGGTCACGTAAATAACTATCATCTGAAAAGTAAAAATTCCATTATTCTCCCTCAACATGGGAGTGGAGATTGTACACGCCCATCTTGCGAACACAACCATGGAAGGTAACAGGTGGAAGGGACTTGGTGAGAACATCAATAAGCTGGCCAAAAGATGAAACATGAAGCAACTTAATGACACAAAGCTACAGTTTCTTATGAACCATATGACGATCTATCTCAATGTGTTTCGCGCGTTCATGAGACACATGATTAGAAACAATGTGAATGGCAGCCTTATTGTCACAAAAAATCACCATAGGTTTGGGATGTAAAACATAAAAATCCAGCAACATAGAATGCAACCAAGTCAGCTCACAAGTAAGGTGCGCAAGAGATCGGTATTCAGCCTCCGACAAGGATCAAGAAACATTGTGTTGTTTCTTGGATTTCCAAGAAATAAGAGAAGATCCAAGAAAAGTAAAATAACTAGTGATGGAACGCCTTGTATCATGGCAAGAAGCCCAATCGGAGTCAGCAAAACCACTGAGAGTTAGAGTAGAATGACTGGAGAAAAATAAACCCAACCCAAGAGAACCTTTAAGGTAATGCAAAACTTGATGCACTGCTTTGAGATGTGGTGTGCGAGGAGAGCTAACAAACTTGCTTAAGTGATTCACAACATAATTAAGATCGGGCCTGGTTAATGAAAGATATAAAAGTTTGCCAATTAATTTTTGATATGATGTCGGATCAGGTAACGAATCTCCATCATCCTTAATGAGCTTAAGATTATAATCAAGCGGGTCTTTGCGGGGTTTACAACCAAGAAGGCAACCTCATCAAATAGATCCAAGGAACATTTGCACTGACATACCATAATACCCTTGGATCTTCGAGCAAGTTCAAGACCGAGAAAATATTTCAATGAACCAAGGTTCTTGAGTTGCAATTGAGCTGACAAAAAACCCTTTAATTCAGTGAGTTCATTCAAGTCATTACTAGCAAGGACGATATCATCCACATATACCAACAAAGACACAAAAACCTCACCCCGGGTCATGGTGAAAAAACAGTGATCTCCAGTTGGACGTATGAAACCATGAGCAAAGAGTGCAGCAGAAAATTTGCATGCCACTGCCTCTATACCTGCTTAAGGTCGTATAATAATTTGCGTAATTTACATACTATACCAGGAGGAAGAGAGTGCTTCCCCTCACGCTGAAAACCAAGAGAAAGAGACATACACACCTTTTCATTGAGATCACCGTGCAAAAATGCGTTATTAACCCCTTCGTGTTGAGTATAACCCTTAGCTACAAGACAAGATTTGTACCATTCTACACTGCTATCAGTGTGATACTTCACTTTATAAACCCATTTACAGTCGATGACATGTTTGCCATGAGGTAAAGTGGTCAATGACCAAGTGTGATTTTGTGCTAAAGCATCCAACTCGACTTCATGGCTTGTTGCCATCCAGGAATTCCAGCAGACTGGGAATATGAGGTAGTTTCCTTGATGGAGGTAATAACAAGAATAAAAACACGATGAGAAGAAGAAAGCTTGTCATAAGAAAGGAATTGAGACAAAGAATAAGGAAGAGTGGATTGAATTTGACAGACATATTCATTGAGATAATTTGGATGGCGACTGATTCTTCCTGAACGAGTATATATGGTGCAGGAAGAATAAGAGGCTGGCTGGATAAAGTGGAAGAAGGATGTGCTGGAAAAGGAATGTTAGGAAATTTATTATTAGATTTTGATGATACCATGTAAAACTTAGAATAGGAAGTTGGCACCCCATTTTCCTTGTATTTCTATTTGTAATAGATAGGACTGCATGAGCTGAGTGAAGTCAGCTATGTTGAAGAATACAAGAGTCAACTGAAAACTGAAGTGAAGACCCAACTGTCGGTAAGCTGAGTGTAGTCAAGATGGAAGGCACATACTCGACTGAAGAAGATATCCAGCTATGGGACAACTGAGTAAAGGTTGAAGAAGTGATGGATTAAGTCGATTAAAAGCAATCTATTATTAGATTGAACTCGATTGAGTCATTCCTAAAAGGTTGGAGCTGACTCAAGTCAAAGAGGTAAATGCAACTGTCAAGTAGACTGATATTAATCCGTTGCACACAAGTCAAGGATATTACTTAAATTAGTAATACGTCCATGCTGCCATGTCTAAAAGTGCTCATCCCAGAAGTGTCCAATTGGAATAAACCAATTGGAAGCACTTAGCTTGTGTCAGGTTCTGAAAAGCTGCAGACATCATTTAATATGAGGAAATGTCACCATCACAAGCTGCAAGTCAAGAAAAGACAAACCAATGAACAAGAAGTGTTATTTGAAAATAGCTTATCTCTTAAACGGGCAAATTTTCAAATAAGCACTACAAATGGCTGAGGAAGCAAATGAGAATATGCGACCGTTCTTACAAGCAATTCAAGCAAGCAAAATCTGCAAAAATATTATCTCAAGCTTTCTAAGATATTCCTCAAGCCTAAATTCGAAGGAACTCGATCCAACACATTCAGTGAAGGAAATAATACTTCACCAAGTTGAAGAGGAAATAGTTAAAAGAACTTAAAGGGTCTACTCTCCAAGGTTGAAGGAGATGTAGTAAGGTTCAAGGTCGAAGTAGAATATTTGAGCTCGTTGGAAGGCCGTGTGATCAATTCCAAGGGTTCGAAGGGAGCTGAAGTAGCAAAACAACTGTCTTGTGAAGAATCTGAGTCCCAGGAGCAGCCAACTATGTGATCAAGGCTGACTCAGACTGAAACTACTTTGTAACCAGATCTGTTACTTAGTGGATTCTTTTATGAGTTGGAGAAGAGTAGATTAGAGGAATTACTCTATCCTTGTACCACTATAAATTTGCTTGTGTTATTACTTACATCATTTTATTTTCCTGCTTATTTTATTTCTGATGTTTAATTTATATTGCCAACCCAACTGATAATAACATTGCTAAAAACAAGTATTAAAAATAAGTTTAAAATATCAAGGGTGTTAATTCTTCCGCTGAATAAAACCAAATCAACTAAAACGTTGAGTGTTAGCTGACCCAGCTGAGTTATACTATCAACAACTCAAATTTAGTCAGTGCTGAGTGGGTAACTTTCAAGTAAGCCAACCTAACCTAAGTTTGTCCCCCAGGACTTAGCTAATTTGAGTCAACTCTAATAAATTTATGTTGGGAAATTTATTGTTTAGATTTTGATGAATGCCATGTAAAACTTAGACTAGAAAGTTAGCACCCCATTTTCCTTGTAATTTGCATTGTAATAGATAGGGCTATCTGGTGAGCCGATCGATTATGGCTGGATATACAAGAAGTCAATCAAGATCGAAATGGAGACTCATTGTGAAGAAGCGGTGAGTATGACAAGGAGGAGAAGTCAAGAACTCGGCCCGATCAAGGAGTATCAGCTGAGATACAACTGTGTGAAGTGTCAGTCAAGTCAACTCAAGAAGCCAAGTCAAGTTAAAGTGACAGATGAGTCTTTCAATCATTGGAGCAGACTCAAGTCACCTGGGAAAAGCAACAAAGAGAGAGTTAATCGAAAAGAATCGATTGCACGAAGTCAAGAATATTACCTAAACAAGTAATACTTCCATGCTTTGCCATGTCTTAAAGTGCTCGATCCCGAGGAAGCGTGCAAAAGGAATAAACCAATGGGAAGCACTACACCTCATGTCAGACTCTGAAAAGCTGAACACTCATTTAATACGAGGAAATGTCTATATCAAGGACTGCAACAAGACAAGCCAATGAACACAAAGTGATTTTTGTAAATCATCCTATCTCTTCAACTGGCGATTTTTGAAAGTTCACTATAAAAGGCTGAGAATCTCATTGAGAGAAGGTTACACGAACCACGAACTATCAAGCAATTATTCGTAACTCAGAATCGCAAAATATTATCAAGTTATTCAAACAAATCCTCAAGCCTAAATTTCGAAGGAAATCAATCCAACAACAAGCTGTGAAGGAAAGACAACTTCTAATTGTTGAAGAGGAAACTTTTGAAGAATCAAAAGGGGTCTACATTCCAAGGAGGATTGTAGAAAGGTTCAAGGTCGAACCAGTCTCAAGTTATTGGAGGGCTTCATGATCAAATCCAAGAAGCTTGAGCAAGTGAGTGAAGTAGCAAAGCGGCCGCCCGTGAAGAAGTGAGTCGGACGAGAAGCCACCGTGTGACCAAGGCATCTCCAGACCGACTCCCAAAGGATCAAGTCAACCGTGTGATCAAGACTTGTATCTGGACTGATAACTACTTTGTACTCTGATCAATACTTAGTGGATTCCTCCAGGAGTTGGAGAAGAGAGGAGTAGAAAAATTACCCCATCTTCGAACCTCTATAAAAATTAATTGTGTCATTTACATTTCAACATTTAATTTCTGCACATTACTTTATATCTGCTGATAATTTGCTATCCAACTGATAATTAACAAAGTGCTAAAACCAAGTGTTAAAACAAACTTAAACCAAATTCAAGGGTGTTAAGTCTTCAGCTGAAAATTTTATCACATCCAAGTTAAGGTTTAGACTAAACAGCTGAGTTATTCTATCAACAACTCAATCGAGTCTGTTGAGTGGCTAACATTGCTGGTTAACTAACTTAGATGTCCCTCAAGGACTTAGCTGTGTATTTAACTCTGTATCAAAAGGACTAAAATCGAAAAGTTGGTAAGGTTTATTCAACCCCCCTTCTAAACCTTACTCTCACCCCTTGGGACCTACAAGTGGTATCAGAGCGGTTGGTTCATTGAGCCTTCCGCACTGGTTACTGAACTAGATCTCCAATCTTTCAAAGAAGTTTTTAACACTTGTTCTTTCAAAAGAATTTTTTTTAAAGTTATTATCATGGAAGCAAATTTGACACGCATTCCTATGTTCACTATTGAAGAGTTTGATGACTGGAAACTACGTATGCATGCTCATCTATCAGCTTTACATGATGAGATGTGGATAGTGATAGAGGATGGGCCACTGCAAATAGTGAAGGTGAACACAGCTGCTGCAGCTGAAGGAGAAGAGGCTGCTGCCCCTAGACCAGCTATGGTTGAAAAACCAAGAGCTGGATGGACAAATGATGACAGAAAAAGATACAACCTAGACAATGTGGCCAAGGATATACTTTACAAGACTTTGGACAAAGCCATGTTGAACAAAGCCAAATCTTGCAAGACAACCAAAGAAATCTGGGATAAATTAACTTTAATTTGTGAAGGATCAGAGCAAATTAAGGAAAACAAATTATCTGTTGTTGTTCAAAAAATTGAAAACTTTAAAATGTTTGAAGGTGAGACAATGGATCAGCTGGATGCTAGATTCACTGAAATTACAAATGAGCTCTCAGCACTTGGGAAATAATACACACAGAAGGAGATGTGTATGAAGATTCTAAGGAGCCTCCCAGCTGAATGGGAAATGAAGATCATGGCTCTAAGGCACTCTATGGACCTATCAAAAACATCCAATCATGAACTATTCTCAGACCTCAAAGCTTATGAGTTTGAGCTGAGAAGAAAGGATCAAGAGGAGTCACCTGTACCCAAAACAGCTGCATTTATAGTTAAGGATGGGAAGAGAGCTGAAGTCAATGAAGCCTTTGACCAGGAGGAAATTGCCTTGATGGTTAAAAGATTCAACACGTTCTTCAACAAGAACTACAAAAGAAATAAAGGTGAATCCTCCATAAGACATTCAGCTCCCTCCAAGTCAAGGGAAGATAGGCCACCAAAGAGAGTTGAGTATCAAAAGGTCGAATATCAAAGAGCTGACAACCTAAGAAATGAGAGAGCTGACCAAAAAGTTGAAAACCTATGTTGGAATTGCAAGACAACTAGGACACTTTGCTATTGACTGTCCATATCATGTAGTCAATAAATACAGGAATGAAGAAGAAAGAAGAATCTTCAGAGAAAGAAGACAAGAAAAAAAAAGGCAATGTTGGTACATTGAGGTCAAAAAACAAACTAAGTCAAAAGCAAGCGGACTCGAGAGTAGTGAAACCGACTACTCAAGTGACTCTGAAGAAGAAGCCTTAATCTGTCTAATGGCCAAAGAACATGACCAACCTGACCAAGAAGATGAGGTACACTCTAACTCATCTCACTCAGGTTCTAGTGATAGTGATTGTGACACACACACTTCATCACCCACTGATCTTTATGATTCATTAGGCAAAATGATGAAAGACTTTGAGCACATTAAGTCCTCACACACACTATTAAATGAGGAAAATAGCCACCTCAAAAGCCAAAACTCACAGCTGACTAAGGAACTGAGTTCTCTAAGTCACATAGCCAAAACTCACAGCTGACTAAGAGCTGAAGGCTGAAAATGCTAAACTAATAGCAGAAATAGCTGCTATAGAAAAGAGGGAAAATGATCTCAAAAATGTGATTGCTTCATTTACAAAGGCATCTAAATCATTGGATGACCTTATTATGAGCCAAAAAGAATGTGGAGATAAGACAGGCATAGGATTCAAGTCCTTTGTGCACAGTCAAACTCCCAGAGTGGTCTTGGAAAAAGGATCTTCAAGTAATGAAGCATCTCAAAAACCCAAGACACAAAATGCTACACCCACATTCACTCCAAAGCACAACCACAAACAAACCGGCCTTGGTTATAAAGGAAAAGGAAAACAACCAGTTGAGTATGCTGAGAGGACAGCTGAGAAGAAATCTAGCAGAGTGCCTCAGCAAACTCCAAACATGAAAAACTCTGTGAAGAAGAAACAGAGCTACCAAAATCCCCAGAAGTTCTATCAAAGGAATATAAATGATGGGAATGGTAGAAACTACCCAAGCCAAGTGATTGGAATAATGTGAAATATCAGCAAAAAAACCTATGGAATATATGCCAAAATGGCAAAGGCCTAGAACTCAACAAAGGTCATTCCAAAGGCAAAAGAGCTATCATCAGCACACATATGCACCCAAGAACTACACTCACAAATATCACAACTACCCAAAGAAGGCAATTGCTAAAACACACACACATGCATACAGACAAAAGAGACTGTTGTATAAACCTAAAGCCCCTAAGCAATTTGCCAAAGTGAATTATGATTATGGCACAAATAGATGGCAACCTCTTAGAGTCAAATCATTTGGCTATAGGTTGGTTGGATCATCTCACAGTACTAACCCCTCGGGACCCGGACAAGTATGAGTACCTAAAAACTAATTTCCTTGATTGCAGGTTCAAAGAACATCTGAGTGCCAAGGAACCTGATACATGGATAGTGGCTGTTCCAGACACATGACAAGAAACAAGAAAAATCTATTAAAATTTAAGGAGATTAGAGGCGCAAAAGTCATACTTGGAGGACAATGAAGCTCCAGGGGAAATAAAAGGTGTTGGATCCATCACGAAAAATGGATTAGAAATCACAGATGTTGCATATGTTGAAGGCCTAAATTTCAACCTGTTAAGCATCAGCCAACTCTGTGACAACGGCTATAATGTTGGATTCAATATGGGAGTATGCCAAATCAAAGACACTGAATCAAATGAGGTGGTCTTTGCAGAGATCCGCATACAAAAGAATATGTATGTGGTAGATTGGTCGACTGCCAGACCAAACACTTGTTTGTTAGCAAAAGTATAGCCGAATCAAGTTGACTGTGGCACAAGAAGCCGAGTCATCTGAATTTCAAGATAATTAACAAGCTTGCAAGGAGTCATCTTTTAGAAGGACTACCAGATTCAATGTACAAGAAAGAAAGCGTTTGTGATGCATGCCAGATGGGAAAGCAGATCAAATCATCATTCAAAGAGAAGTCAAGCCCATCTTCAACAAGAATATTGCATCTGTTGCATATGGACTTATTTGGTCCAGTTGAGCCAGCCAACATAAGTGGAAAGAAATACACCCCAGTGGTGGTGGATGACTACTCAAGGTATACATGGACAATCTTCATGTGTAAAAAGAAGGAAACTTTTGCAGAAGTTACCTCAACTAATGAGAAGAGTTCAAAATGAGAAGAGTCAAACCATTATAAAGATAAGATCTGATAGAGGAACTGAGTTTGTCAATGGGATACTAACTCAGTATTGTATTGAAAATGGTATAGCTCATGAAATATCTGCAGCAAGGACTCCACAGCAGAAAGAAGGAACAGAACTCTCAAGGAAGCTGCAAGGACCATGTTAGGATCGCTTAAAAGATTTTGAAATTTCAACAACAACATGCTATACTCAAAATAGATGCATGGTAAATAGACAGCTGACAAAGACTCCTTATGAGATTTGGACAGGGAGAAAGCCAAATGTTTCATATTTTAGAATATTTGGATGTAAATGTTTTATCCTCAACAATGGAAAGGATAATCTGAAGGCTTTTGATGCAAAAGCTGATGAAGGTATCTTCTTGGGATACTCAGCTGAAAGTAAAGCCTATAGAGTGCTGAACAAGAGGACAATGGTCACAGAAGAATCTATCCATGTGGTTTTTGATGAACCTAATGTAAATGGAGAAGACATTGAGGAGTTAGCTGATAAGCTGAATCAACCAACTATGCAGAAGAGTCCCTATGTTGAAGCTGAAGCTGGAGCAGTCAATCAAGATGGAGGTGGAATAGTTGAATCTCAAAGACAGCTGGAAAATCTGCAGCTAAGCGATGATGAGAGAACTGCTCAAGGCAACACAGCTGCAAGACGACTGAATCCAGCTGACTTACTCTAACCTAATGTGAGATGGCTGAGAGACCATCCACCAGAGCTAGTCACTAAGAGATGGTGTAAGAACCAGATCCAGAGCTCAACAAGAAGCTATGTTCACTTGTTTTATTTCCCAGATAGAGCCAAAATATGTGTCCCAAGAATTGGATGATACACATTGGATTCAAGCCATGCAAGAAGAGCTGAATCATTTTGAAAGAAATAAAGTATGGGAACTGGTACAAAGACCAACGCATCAAAATGTTATTGGCACAAAATGGGTATTCAGAAACAAGATGAATGAGGAAGGTTTTGTGGTAAGGAACAAAGCAAGATTGGTAGCCAAAGGGTATTTCCAAGAAGAAGGAATAGATTTTGATGAAACATTTGCTCCTGTTGCAAGATTAGAAGCAATAAGGATGTTCCTTGCCTATGCTGCTCACAAGAACTTTACTGTATATCAAATGGATGTGAAAAATGCATTTTTAAATAGATTATTGGAAGAAGAAGTCTATGTTGAACAAACTCCAGGATTTGAGCAGAAGACTCTTGGAGATAAGGTGTATAAGCTCAAGAAAGCTTTATATGGATTGAAACAAGCACCTAGAGCATGGTGTGATACATTATCTCAATTTCTGACAGATAATGGATTCACCAAAGGCACAGTTGATAGAACACTCTTCAGAATTCAAGATGGAGAGAGTATACTACTTGTTCAAATATATGTGGATGATATCATTTTTGGATCCACAAACAAAGAGCTGTGTGATAAGTTCTCAAACCTCATGCAAGGTAAATTTGAAATGATCATGATGGGAGAACTGACTTTCTTTCTAGGACTTCAAGTTAAACAGCTAAAAGATGGAACCTTTATAAGTCAGACAAAGTATACCAGAGATTTAATGAAGAAATTTGGTATGGAAGAAAAGTCTTTTATAAAAATACCAATGAATACATCAGTCAAGATGGATATGAATGCATATGGTAAGCCTGTGGATCAAACCAGATACAGAGCACTTATTGGATCACTGCTCTATCTCACAACAAGTAGGCCAGCCATCACCTTTGATGTAGGTGTATGTGCAAGATTCCAATCTGCTCCAAAAGAAAGCCATATGACTGCAACTAAGAGAATCCTAAGATATTTGAAGGGATGTCAGGAAGTAGGCTTATGGTATCCAAAGGAAGGTGGTTTCAAACTTATTGGTTATTCAGACTCTGACTATGCTGGATGTAGAGTTGACAGGAAAAGTACTTGGTACATGTCAAATGCTTGAAACAGATGGTTTCCTAGTTTAGCAAGAAGCAAAACTCAATAGCCACATCCACAAATTGTGAAGTAGTACATAGGCTATGACAAATTGTTGTGCCCAAGTCTTATGGATGAGACAACAGCTAAGAGATTATGATGTTGAAGAAAAGGAGATTCCAATTATGTGTGATAACACAAGTGCTATTGCAATCACTCAGAATCCTGTGTTGCATTCTAGAACAAAGCACATTGATGTCAGATATCATTTCATAAGAGATCATGTTGAAAAGAAAGACATCACCTTGGAATAGATCTCAACTGATAAACAGTTAGCTGACATATTCACAAAGCCATTGTGTGAATCAAGATTTGAAGAACTCAAGCATGAGCTAGGGTTAATTGAGCTGAGTTGACACTCAGAAGACTCAAGGAGAAGAGATGGAACGAGAAAAGATGAAAACAGAGCAGAGCTCATGAGTTAGCCAAGTGAATCATCCATATCGGAAAGTCAGCTGTATCGAGTTAGCTGACAGATGAGTCACCATACGAAAGGATAGAAGAAGAGTTAAGTCATTTGTGTAATGAGTTGAGTCATTTATGAGCTAAGTGACAAAAACGCAGTCGTTTTTAATAAGCCGGAATATTTTAAGGATGACGTCAATGTAATAATAACAGGTACAGTCAAAAGCTGCACGACAAAGCATATGATTGGATATAAATGCTGCCGCATTAAATGTAGGCAATTAAATGCTAATCGGCATGCTAAATCTGAGCCGTTGATCTTGATCAAAATTTCAAAAACTGAAAGCACGTCCTTTCACAACCCTTATATACTCAATCATTCAGTTTTCTCTCTCTCTCACATTACCCAAAACTGTTCATCTCTCCAAAGCAAATAAAACATTTCTCTCTCAAAACCCTGCTAGTCTTCATGGCAAGTTTGTCAAGGTTCGTTCGGTAAAACTCAAAAAATGGCACCAACCTATGATTTCACCAAATTAGGGAAGCAAATCCACACATGTTCTACGGTGGATTTCGAAGGGATGGTTAAACAGGGTTCCGATGAAACCCTTGTGAAGAAGATAGCTGGACTGAAACCTTTTCTCACGATGGAGTTTTAGATGACTTATATTGAAGAGGTAGCACAGTTCTACGTGAACGCTGAAGTTCATGATGAGGGCATCAAATCCTCTGTTCACGGGAAGAATCTTACAATCACTGCTGAAGATCTAGAGAGCATTGTTTGCTGCCGTCGGAAGGTGTGCTGGAGATATTTGAGGCTGACGTAGATTTGGTCGCTGCATGGAAGGAAGTGGCCAAACCTGAGTGTGCTGCAAAAGTTGTCTACACAGCTGAGAAGAAGCTGCTGAAGGAAGACTATCATAAACTTATGGACATTGTTGCCAAATGTGTAGACATGAATTTTGGAAGCTTTAATCAACTGTCCAAAACCAAGCTGATCGTCATGGCTGCGATCATGGAGGAAAAGAAGGTCAACTGGGCTGAATTCATCTACAGCAGACTTTGTCGGAACATTGGCAATAAGTCTTTCAAAGAGGATGGATCCTTTGGAGGATCACTGGGCTATGGCCTAGTCTTTGGCCATCTAATGGAGGTGAAGGGTGTTCCCCTTCGACATGGAAAATCATTCCATGTTAACAAGAAGATGTTTTGGGCCAACTTGTCTGGAGCCCAGAAGAGAGCTTACGCCAAGCGGGCGGACACCAGTGAGGGGGAATCAGCTGACCCCGAGGAAACAACTGTTGCCTCCCCTCCGAAGAAGAAAGCTGCCCATGCAGCTGGAGAGAAGACAGCTGCCCCTGTAGCGAAGAAGAAGAAAGATGCACCTGCCCCTGTAGCCGAGTCACCTGCTCCTGCAGCCGTGTGTCCTGCCCCTGCAGCCGCGGTGGAGAAGGAATCTTTAATACCTTCTCCAGGAATAAAGAAGAAGAGGACTGCCAAGTTGAGAAAGGCAGCAGCCTCTAAGGCAATTCCAAAGGCCTTTACCTTTGAGGAACCGGAGAAAGTAGAACCAGACATTCCTCTGGTGAAAACTAAGAGAAGGAGAAGACTTACCAAGCATTCAGAGCTTGAGAAGACAGCTGAGTCTGCCACTCAGCTAGAAAAGATCTCTGAGACTGCTGAAGAAGTGCAGTCTCCAGAAGTGCTTGATGAAACCGCCAAGTCTGCTGAGGGCGATCAATAAAGGCACATCAAAGACCCTGCTGTGGACCGAACAACTGAGGAACAAGAAGTTGCTGAGACAGCAGAATCCCCTATCGACAGGACTGTATATCCACCTACGACAGACGCTGCTGAGGGCGAAGAGCAACAGAGCTTGCTACCCTCCATTCCTGAAAAGGAAGGGCAATAGGGAGAGGATGAGGATGATGATGTAATAATATGCTCTCCACTGTACCCAGACATCCAAAATCGTCTAAGAGCATGGAGGACATGGAAGCTGAGTCACTCTAGGGTGTAGTTTGAACACCCAGAGTTCATTGATAATGAAGATGAACTCTTCAAGTTTCTCGAAGTTGATACCGTGTTGCAAGCTCTAGATGAGGGTAACTGTATTAATATTCTGCAAATTTGGAAGGCAAACAAACAGGCGAGAGCAGCTGAGGAAGCCAAGACGCGTGAGAAAGCCAACATCTGTCCTCTTACTGGAACCAGTGATCACACTCATCCGCATATAGATGTTCTTTCAGGAAGTGATGAGGACTTGGATCCTGCTGCTGCGACGGAGGAGATGGAAATGCAGCAAGCCATGCGGGAATCCAGAATGATGCATGAGCAACAGCTGACGGAAGGACCTGGAGAGTCTTCCAAATCTCAGCTGGAAATTGATCCATTGGGAGTGGTACAACAAATTTCCACCGTTATTGCTGCAACCACCACTTCCCCAGTTCACTCAGAAGACAGATCTAGGGGAAATGGCGATGAAACTGGGAACTTGGGTACCCAAGTCGAGCCAACCCTTGTTGAAGGTGTCTTACCACCTGCCCCCACGGATGAACACTCACAGGAAAAAGCCGGGAGTCTGGAGCAGAGTGACCCCAAAATAAGTCACTCAGTTGGTAAGCCAGCTAAGGGGAAACTCACTCCACTGCAGCTAGGTCGGAGTATGCTGCAGCTGACTCCACCATGAATCTAGGAGGCGAAGTGGAGAAGGAACAAGAAAAGAAAATACAGCAAGTTGTCACTGACGAAGCTCAGACACTTGAATCTGTCTCAGCTGAAGTGCCAACTGCTCTGCAGGCTGAGGACGCTGCTGATGCAGTTGAGGCACATGATGGTTTTGCCCTCTGGGCAATGAAAGTGCAATCCACGGAGTTGAGACTCCTGTGGATGCTACTGCAGAAGACCTTAAGACTGATGCGCCTGTCAAAGGGGTTGCACAAGGCCCCGCTGCAGTTGAGACTGCAGGAGGTAATGAAGGCCTAAGGGAGATTGAGACTTCCCTAGGTAAAAATCAAGGAGATAAGAGCATTCCTCGGACCATAATTTGATTCGAGAGGAGGAAATCGGTGCTCTCCATGACTCCCAGATGATCCCGATACAACTTTCCTTGGATCTGAGATGAAGTCTACCCTAACCAACTGCACATCAAAAAGACTCAGCTGAGGATGTTCTTCCGAGTACGAGTAAGCCAGACTTCAAGGCTGCCCGACAAACGTTTAATTTTGATGATGAGCCAAGCCTTCAAGACTCATCATCTTCCGATGACGTTGATGGTGCAGCTGAGGAACAACAAATTCATTTAGCAGAAAACACTGAGGCCGAAGAAGCTGTTAAGACATATGAGGCTCAGTCAGCTGGCCAACACTCACACCAAGGCCCAGCTGAAACCGAATCGTCTGTGCAGGCTCCCCAAGCTGCAGCAGACTCCACTCAACCAGGCACATCACAGGCACGAGTTACGGAGGAATCTATACCATATGTTCGTGATGATGCATTTGAAAAAACATTCCCCTTTTCTATTGAGCTGCCTGATATTGATGAAGAAACAGCTCGAGAGCAGCGACGTTTCAATGTCAGACTTGACCCAGTTATTCCCACAGATACTATCGTCCCAGCAAGATTTGATTTTGATGCAGCTTGGCCGCCAGCTAAGACCGAGGTGACAGCTGAGGTATGGGAGGTCTTCAAAACAATACTTGCAGAGATTGAGAAGATAGAACGGCACCAGGCCACATTGGATATACGGCTGGACAACAAGGATGCAACTCCTACAGCCGATCTGCATGGTATAGTGATTAGAATCAGGGAATGGTGCCAACAACAGCGTACAATGCGACTCGAACAAGTCAGATATTTCAAGGCATTGTACAACAAAATGCTGATCTGGAGCGCTGATAATGCTGACATGAAGAGGAGGATGCGAGAAAATATTGATAGAATGCACGCCTCCCACACCACTGAAATGGAACTGCTGCGAGAATTTCATCAAAAAGAACTTTTGCATGTACAGGAGAATATGAATGAAAAGTTCAGCCTTCTTATGGATGAAATGAAACTGGTGGCAGCTGAATCCAAAGCCACCCGCTCAAAATTTCACACAGCATACTCCGCAGCAGACTCCAAGCACAACTCAGCTATTAGCAGCCTAGATTTCAGGATTGATGGCATGTTCCCAGAGGTTCCTCTCTCACTTGATGATGCCAAAAAGGGGGAAGAGGAATACCTGAAGACATTAAAAGGGTCTGAAGTGGAGAAAGAGAAGGTCGCAGCTGTTGAGAAGAAGACGAAAACAACTAAAGAACAGAAGAAAGAAAAGGGAAAAGCAAATGAGGGGGAAGGTTCAAAAGATACGACTCTAATGTTTGCTGAAACCCCTCAACAAGGCCTTGTCACACGACATAATCGGAAACTTCGAAAGAAGTCCGCGCTCCAACACTCTGCACCTATGTCTGAGAAGAGAAAAATCGTAGAAGCAGGGATGAAGGAGGTCGAAAGAAAAATGGATGCCCGTACGATGGAAATATTGAAACAATACGGAGGCATTCCGGCAGGAAAAGACACAGACGCCATTCCAGATGACGGAGATGAGCCACGATTAGTGGAAGAATTCAAAACGCTTGAATCCAAAGGATACTTCAAAAATATGTCCATAGCCCAAGCTTGGGACTTGTATTGGGAGAAGGGTCTAAAGCTATGTGAAGAAAGTTCGACAGACAAATGAGACTACTAGCGATAACTTTGCCGAAAGAAGACTCGATCTGACAATATACGCCTGAGAGGAAGAGGAAGGAGTGGTGGAGGCAGAGGTTTTCAACCTAGACCTCTACCCAAAAAATATTGAATATGTAGATCCGAGCAAGAAGGGAAGGATCTACTGGGCTGGATATGACGAAGTAGCCAACCGGGAAGTGGCTAGGAAGAATGTTGACTATGTCAAAAGAATTGAAGAAGAAAGTAAAAGGCAAGATTAGTTGTGGGAAGAGAGTCAACAGGGACAAGAAAGAAAGAGAAGAGACGATGCTGCAAAAAGAGCTTACGAGAAAAAGAAGGCAGCTGAAGATGAAAAGAAGAGAAAGAGAGAAGAGGACGACAGAGCTGAAGAAGAAAGAAGGAGGCACCGAAGGCGATGAAGTGTTGTTGTCCACCCCTTCATATATTTTACTATTGTAAATACATATGTATGTAAGTCTTCTGTACGATGAATAAAAGTTGTGTAACTTCTATATTTGCGTAGATATAGTCTGTTATGTTTGCTATGATACACATTGTAAACAACTTTGTAAAGGACAAGAATGTTATGATCAATAAAAAGATTGATTCTACGCATACATTCTCTCTGTTTCTACATTGTCTGTATGTATCTTTGATGCTTACGTTTTGTTTGTATGTTTTAAGTTTTGGCATCATCAAAAAGGGGGAAATTTTTGGGAAATTTATTGTTTAGGTTTTGATGAATGCCATGTAAAAGTTAGACTAGAAAGTTGGCACCCCATTTTCCTTGTAATTTGCATTGTAATAAATAGGGCTGTACGAGGTGAGTCAAGTCAGCTATGTCTGGATATAAAAGAAGTCAACTGAAGACTGAAATGGAGACTCCGCTGTGAAGCAACAAAGTATGGCAAGGAGGAGAAGTCAAGAACTCGACTGAAGGAGTATCAGCTGAGATACAGCCGTGTGAAGTGTCAGTCAAGTCAACTCAAGAAGCCAAGTCAAGTTGAAGTGACGGATGAGTCTTTCAATCATTGGAGCGACTCAAGTCACCTGGGGGAAAAGCAAACAAAGAAAGGAGTTAATCGAAAAGAATCCGTTGCCGAAGTCAAGAATATTACCTAAACAAGTAATACTTCCATCTTTGCCATGTCTTAAAGTGCTCGATCCACGAGAAGCGTGCAAATGGAATAAACCAATGGGAAGATCGCACCTCGTGTCAGACTCTGATAAGTTGAACACTCATTTAATACGAGGATGTGTCAATATCAAGGACTGCAACAAGACAAGCCAACAAACACAAATTTATTTTTGAAAATCATCCTATCTCTTCAACGGGCAGATTTTTGAAAGTTCACTATAAAAGGCTGAGGAATCTCATTGAGAGAAGGTTACCTGAACCACGAACTATCAAGCAATTATTCGAACTGTAACCTACAAAATATTCTCAAGTTATTCAAGCAAATCCTCAAGCCTAAATTTCGAAGGAAATCAATCCAACACCAAACTGTGAAGGAAAGACAACTTTTAACTGTTGAATAGGAAACTTTTGAAGAATCAAAAGGGGTCTACATTCCAAGGAGGAATGTAGAAAGGTTCAAGGTCGAATCGGTCTCAAGTTATTGAAGGGCTTCGTGATCAAATCCAAGAAGCTTGAGCAAGTGAGTCAAGTAGCAAAGCGCAAACCACTGAAGAAGGCCGAGTCGGACGACGAGAAGCCAGCTTTGTGACCAAGGCATTTCAAAACGAGTCCCAAAGGATCAAGTCGGTAGTGTGATCAAGACTTGTATCCGGACCGATAACCACTTTGTACTCTGATCAATACTTAGTGGATTCCTGCAGGAGTTGGAGAAGAGAGGAGTAGAAGAATTACCCCATCTACGAACCTCTATAAAAATTAATTGTGTCACTTACATTTCAGCATTTAATTTCTGTACATTATTTTATATCTGCTGATAATTTGCTATCCAACTGATAATTAACAAAGTGCTAAAACCAAGTGTTAAAACAAACTTAAACCAAATTCAAGGGTGTTAAGTGTTCCGCTAAAAATCTTATCACAACCAAGTTAAGGTTTAGACTAAACAACTGAGTTATTCTATCAACAACTCAATCAAGTCTGTTGAGTGGCTAACTCTGCTGGTTAACTAACTTAGCTATCCCTCAAGGACTTAGCTGTGTATTTAACTATGTATTATTTTAAAAAGACTAAAATCGAAAAGTTGGTAAAGTTTATTCAACCCCCTCTTCTAAACCTTACTCTCACCCCTTGGGACCTATAATTTATTTACAAGGACTAAATTCAAAATTTTGGTAAGGTTTATTCAACCCCTCCCCCCTTCTAAACCTTACATCACACCCCGTGGGACCTATAAGGAAGAACAAAAGTAGAAAAAAATTATCAATATCAGAAGGTGTATAGAGATCAACAAAAGGAAAAATGACCTAATGGAAGACAACATTGCGACTAATAAAAACTGCATTTGTGGAAAAATTCAACAGTTTATAACCTTTATATCCACTGGGAAAACCAAGAAACACACACTTCACTGCTTTTGGTGAAAACCTGTGACGATTACGCTGAAGAGTAGAGGCAAAACATAAACATCCAAACACCTTTAAATGAGAACAAATGGCTTTTTTATGAAATAATCCTTCAAAAGGAGTGGAATATTGAATCAAGGGTGTGGGCATTCGATTAATAAAATAAGTAGAAGTTAAGATGCAATCCCCCCAAAAACTCAAAGGAGCATGAGACTGAAAAAATAAAGCCCTGACTACATTGAGCAATTGTTAATGTTTTCGCTCAACAAGACCATTTCGATGTGGACTCTCCACACAAGAATAATGATGAACTATCCCATGTTTAAGAAAAAATCTGGGATATGAAATTCAGGAGCATTATCAGACCGAATACACTTGATACAATCACCAAACAAATTTTGTACCAAATATAAAAAATTCGGCAGGATGGTAGTGACATCCCCTTTTGTTTTCATCAAATACGTCCAAGTAAATCGTGTATGATCATCCATGAGTGTAAGAAAATATCTACACCCTTGTGAAGTACATGGTTTAAATGGCCCCCAAACATCACAATGGATAAGTGCAAAAACATGCACACTATTAGTATCAGACAAGGAATAATCTAAGCGATGTTGTTTAGCTAAGGGACAGATGGGAACTCGACTAAAGATGCAAATGAGATGCGGTGAGTGAAGTATCGATCAAGTTAACTCAAAGACAACCAAGGCTCAAGGTTGAAGTGACAAGAGTCATCAAATGATTGGAAGGCGACTCAAAGTCACCTGGGGATGTTAAGAAAATGCGATCAAGTCAAGACAATCGAAAGAGATCCGTTGCCGTAAATCAAGAGAATTACTTAAACAAGTAATATCTCCATACTACCTTTCTTGAAGCGCTCAGTTCCAAAAGCGTGCAAGAGGAATAAACCAATGGGAAGCACTGCACCATGTCAGAACTCTGAAAAGCTGAAGAATCATTCATACGAGGAAATGGAAATTCCAAGGATCGCAACAAGACAAGCCAACGACCACAAGTGACTTTAAAAAATAAGCTATATCTTCAACGGGCGATTTTTGAAAGATCACTATAAAAGGCCGAGGAATGAGTCGAGAGAGAAGGTAACTCAACCACGAACATTCAAGCAAACATTTGAACTCGTAACCTAAGATATTCTCAAATCATCAAGATTAATCCTCAAGCTACATTTACGAAGAAAATCAATCCAACACTCACCTATGAAGGAAAGATAGCTTCAATCAGTTGAAGAGGAAATTTTTGAAGAATCAAGGGGTCTACATTCCACGGAGGATTGTAGAAAGGTTCAAGGTCGAACCAGTCTCAAGTTTTTGGAGGGCTTCGTGATCAAATCCAAGGAGCTTGAGCAAGTGGGCTGTAGTAGCATGGCATCCGCCTGTGAAGAAGGCTGAGTCGGACGAGAAGCCACCGCGTGACCAAGGCATCTCGGCATCGAGTACCAAAGGATCAAGTCACCGGTGTGTGATCAAAACTTTTATCCGGATCATTACCACTATCTATACTAATCAATACTTAGTGGATTCCTCCGGGAGTTGGAGAAGAGAGGAGTAGAAGAATTACCCCATCTTCAAACCTCTATAAAAACTTATCGTGTCATTTACATTTCAAAGACTTTAATTCCTGCATCTTATTTATTTAACTCTGTGATAAATTTGCTATCCACTTGATAATCTCTAACGCTAAAACCAAGTATTCAATCAAAACTAAACCAAATTTAAGGGTGTTAAGTCTTCCAATAAAACAAACCACGAGTTGAGCTAAGTCTTTAGTCTTAATAATCGAGTTATTCTATCAACGGCTCGAAAGTGCATGAGTGATTAACTCTACTTGATTAACTAAATTAGTTGTCCACCAAGGACACAAATTGTGAAGTATTAACTCGAACATTTAAAAGGACTAAATCGAAAAGTTGGTAAGGTTTATTCAACCCCCCTTCTAAACCTTACACTCACACCCTTAGGACCAACAAGTGGTATCAAAGCGAGTTGGTTCATTGAGCCTTCCGCATCGGTTCTTGAACTAGATCTCCAAATTTTTCAAAGTCCTGTTTTAGCACTTAAGTTTTCAAAACTTCTTTTACTATCATAAGTTATTATCATGGAAGCAAATTTGACACGCATCCCTATGTTCACAATTGAAGAATTTGATGATTGGAAAATTCGTATGCGAGGCTCATCTATCAAAGATTACATTATGAGATGTGGATAGTGATAGAGGATGGGCCACCGCAAATTTTAAAAGTGAACACAAATTGTAAGGAGAGTCAGCAATTGAAGGTGAAGAGGATGTTGCTCCCGGACCAACTATGGTTGAAAAACCAAGAGTCGAATGAACAAATGATGACAGAAAAAGATATAACCTGGACAATGTGGCCAAGGACATTCTTTACAAAACCTTGGACAAAGCCATGTTCAATAAAGTCAAATCATGCAAAACGGCTAAAGAAATGCAGGACAAGCTAACATTGATTTGTGAAGGCTCGGAGCAAATCAATGAAAATAAATTATCGATGGTATGTCTAAAATTTGAGAATTTCAAAATGATCGCAGAGAGACCTTGGATCAACTGGATGCTCGGTTCACGAAAATTACCAACGAGCTATCGCACTTGGAAAAGAATATACACGAGAAGAAATGTGTATGAAGATCCTAAAAGTCTCCCACCGAATGGGAAATGAAGGTCATGGAACTAAGACATTCCATGGACCTATCCAAGACATCCAACCATGAGCTATTCTCGGATCTCAAAGCCTACGAATTTGGTGAGAAGAGAAGACCAGGAAGAGACAATTGTACCCAAAACAACTGCTCTAATTGTTAAGGATGGCAAAAGAGTCGAGGTCAAAGAAGTCATTGACCCGAGAGGAAATAGCCCGATGGTTAAAAGGTTTAACAAGTTCTTCAATAAGAACTACAAGAGAGGCAAGGCGAATCCTCCGAAGACACTCGGCTCCTCCAAGTCAAGGGAAGATAGGCCAACCAAGGAACAGAGCATCAAAAAGTCAATATCAAAGGGTGACAATCCAAGAATGGAAAGAGCTGATCAAAAGGTTGAAAATCTATCTTTGAACTATGCAGCAACCAGTCACTATGCCATTGATTGCCGATATCCTCGTAGTCAAAAATATAGGAATGAAGAAGAAAGAAAGGTCTTGAGAGAAAGAAGACAAGAAAAAAAAAAGGCAATGTTGGTGCAGAGATCTTAAAACAAACAAAGTCAAGAGACACAAATTTGATTGAAAAGTAGTGAAGCCGACTACTCAAGTGACTCAAGAAGAAGCCTTGATCGTTTGATGGCCAAGGAACAAGACCAACCCGACCAAGAAGATGAGGTACACTCTAACTCATCACACTCGGTTCTAGTGATAGTGGATCATGACACACACACTTCATCACCCACCGATCTTTATGATTCATTAGGCAAAATGATGAAAGATTTTGAACACATTAAATCCTCACACACACTACTTGAATGAGGAAAACAACCTACTCAAGAGTCAAAACTCACAAACTAAGGAGCTGAGTACTCTAAGTCAAATAGCTGATGAGAATGAAAGCCTAAAGACGGAAAATGCTAAGCTATAGAAAAGAGGGAAAATGACCTCAAAAATGTGATTGCCTCATTCACTCAGGCATCTAAATCATTGGATGATCTTATTATGAGTCAAAGAGAATGTGGAGACAAGACAGGCTTAGGATTTAATTCCTCTGTGCTACGTCAAGCTCCAAAAGTGATTTTGGAAAAAGGATCTTCAAGCAATGAAGTATCTCAAAAATCCAAAACTCCAAATGGTGCACACACATCTATTCCAAAGCACAATCACAAGCAAACTGGCCTTGGCTATAAAGGAAAAGGAAAATAGTCAGTTGAGTGTGTTGAGAGGACAACTGAGAAGAAATTCAGCCGAGTTCCTCAGAAAACTCCAAACAGGAAATACTCTGTAAAGAAGAAACAGAGCTACCAAAAACCCCAGAAGTTCTATAAAAGAAATACATATGAAGGGAATGGTAGAAAGCACCCAAGCCAAGCTGATTGGAATAATGTGAACTATTAGCAAAGACCTATGGAATATAAGCCCAAATGGCAAAGGCCTAGAACTCAGCAAAGGCCATTCCAAAGGTATAAGAGCTTTCATCAACACACATATGCACCTAGGCACTACACTCAGAGACATCACAACAACCCAAAGAGGGCAATTTCTAAAACACCTACAGAGGCATACAAACAAAAGAGACAGCTGTATGAACCTAGAATCCCCAAGCAATTTGCCAAAATTAATTATGATTATGGCACCGATAGATGGCAACCCCTTAGAGTCAAATCATTTGGCTATAGGTTGGTTGGATCATCTTACAATACTAACCCCTCGGACCCCGCATAAATATGGGTACCTAAAACTTAATTTCCTTGTTTGCGGGTTCAAGGAACAACCGAGTGCCAAGGAACCTGGTACATGGATAGTGGTCGTTCTAGACACATGACAGAAACAAGAAAAATCTGTCAAAATTCAAGGAAGTCGAGGTGCAAAAGTCATATTTGGAGGAAATGAAGCTCCAGGAGAAATAAGAGGCATTGGATCCATCAAGAAAAATGTTGGATTCAACATTGGAATATGCCAAATCAAGGACACTGAATCCAATGACGTTGTGTTGCAAGGATGCGATAAAAAAGAACATGTATGTAGTAGATTGGTCAACCGCAACACCAAGAACTTGTCTACTAGCAAAGAGCACAGCCAAATCAAGTTTGTTTGTACACAAGAAGCTTCGATCCACCAATTTCAAGACAATTAACAAGCTTGCCGGAAGTAATCTTGTGGAAGGACTTCCCAGACTCGATTATATACAAGAAGGAAAGTGTATGTGATGCATGTCGGATGGGAAAACAAATCAAATCATCATTCAAAGAAAAGACATGTCCATCTTCAACAAGAATATTGCATCTCACTACATATGGATCTATTTGGTCCAGTTGAACCATCTAGCATAAGTGGGAAGAAATACACCTTGGTAGTAGTAGATGACTACTCAAGATATACATGGACAATATTCATGTGTAAGAAGAAAAAGAAACTCTCTGAAAACTACCACAAATGATGAAGAGGATTCAAAATGAGAAGAGTCAAACCATTATCAAAATAAGATCGACCACGAAATTGAGTTTGTAAATGGTATAATAACTAGTATTGAAAATGGTATTGGTCATGAATTATCTGCGGCAAGGACTCCACAAACAGAATGGAGTTGCGAAAAGAAGGAATATAACTCTCAAAGAAGCAACAAGGACCATGTTAGCGAAAGCGGGGCTAAAAGATTTTGGGGAAAGCATAAACACAAAGATGCTACACTCAAAATAGATGCATGATAAAAGCAGACAAATGACAAAGACTCCTATGAGATTTGGACAGGGGAGAAAACCAAATGTTGCATATTTTAGAATATTTGGATGTAAATGCTTCATCCATAACAATGGCAAAGATAATTTGAAGGCTTTTGATGCTAAAGCTAATGAAGGTATCTTCTTGGGATACTCAAAAAAGCAAAGCCTACTGAGTACTCAACAAGAGGACTATGGTTACGAGAGGAATCCATTCATGTGGTGTTTGATGAGCCGAATATAAATGGAGAAGACATTGAAGAATCGAGTTGATAAGTCAATCAACCAACCATACTGAAGAGTCTCTATCTTTGGAAGTCAAGCCGAATTATAAACTCGGATGAAGATGAGATAGCCGAGTCTCAAAAACAACTGGAAAATCCGCGGCTAAATGATGACGAGAGAGCGATCAAAGCAACATAGTCAGCAAGACGATCAATCCAAATAACTTACTCCAACTTGATGTAAGATGGGCGAGAGACCATCCACCGAACTAGTCATTGGAGATATAAGAGAAGGTGTCAAAAGAAGATCCAGAACTCAACAAGAAGCTATGTTCACATGCTTTATCTCACAAATAGAGCCTAAAGATGTGTCACAAGCATTGGATGACACACATTGGATTCAAGCCATGCAAGAAAAGCTGAATCAGTTTGAAAGAAATAAAGTATGGGAATTGGCAAGAATAAGGGATAGATTTTGATGAAACATTTGCCCCTGTAGCAAGATTGGAAGCTATAAGGATGTTTCTTGCCTATGCAGCTCACAAGAATTTTATTGCATATCAAATGGATGTAAAGAGTGCATTCCTTAATGGTTTATTGGAAGAAGAAGTATATGTTGAACAACCTCCAGGATTTGAGCAGAAGATTCTTGGAGATAAGGTATACAAACTCAAGAAAGCTCTATATGGATTGAAACAAGCACCCAGAGCATGGTATGACACATTGTCACAATTCTTGACTGGGAACGGATTCACAAAAGGAAAAGTGGATAGAACACTCTTCAGAATTCAAGACAGGAAGAGCATACTGCTTGTTCAAATATATGTGGATGACATCATTTTTGGATCCACAGACAAAGAGCTTTGTGATAAATTTTCAAACCTCATGCAAAGCAAATTCGAAATGAGCATGATGGGAGAGTCGACATTCTTCCTTGGACTCCAGTGAAACAAAATGAAGGATGGAACCTTCATAAGTCAAACAAAATACACCAGGGATTTAATGAAGAAATTTGGTATGGAAGAGAAGTCTTATGTGAAAATACCAATGAATACATCAGTCAAAATGGACATGGATGCAGATGGCAAGCCTGTAGATCAAACAAGATACAAAGCACTTATTGGATCATTGCTTTCACAGCAAGCAGGCCAGACATCACCTTTGATGTAGGTGTATGTGCAAGATTTCAATCTGCTCCAAAAGAAAGCCATATGATTGCAGCCAAGAGGATCTTGAGATATTTGAAAGGAAGCCAAGAAGTTGGCTTATGGTATCCAAAGGAAGGTGGATTCAAACTAGTTGGCTATTCAGACTCTGACTATGCTGGATGTAGAGTTGATAGGAAGAGCACCCCAGGCACATGTCAAATGCTTGGAAATATGCTAATTTCCTGGTTTAGCAAAAAGCAAAATTCAATAGCCACATCTACAGCTGAAGCAGAATACATAGTTGCGGGCAGCTGTTGTGCCCAAGTCCTATGGATGAGACACAAGCGCAATTGCGATCACTCAAAATCCTGTGTTGCACTCAAGAACAAAGCATATTGATGTCAGATATCACTTCATAAGAGATCATGTTGAAAAGAAGGACATCATCTTGGAATATATTTCAACTGACAAGCAGTTGGCTGACATATTCACAAAACCATTATGTGAGTCAATATTTGAAGAACTCAAGCATGAGTTAGGATTAATTGAGCTAAGTTGACACTCAGAAAACTCAAAGAAAAGAAATAAAGTACGAAGAGAGGAAAAAAGAGTGAACTCTTAAATCAAATTTAAATAAATCAGTAAATATCGGAAAGACAACAATTTGTCTGCGTAGTAAGTAGACAAAGTATTTTACATATGAGAAGAAAAGAGTTCAAAACAAAGAGGACAAGCTAAGTCATTTATGAGCAAAGTGACAAAAATGCAGTCGTTTTACTAAGCGGGAATGCTTTTAAGAATGACGTCAAAGATAATAATGATGTGTACAGGCAAAAGCTGCACACCAAGCTTATGATTGGATATAAATGCTGCCGCATTAAATACGAGAAATTAAAAGCTAATCGGCGTGCAAAATCTAAGCCGTTGATTTCGATAACATTTCAAAAACCACCCGCACGTCCTTTCATGAACCATATTTAAACTCTTTCGTCTGTTTCTCTCACACATTACCAAAAACTGTTTATTTCTCTCATAGAAGCAAAGGCAAAAACCTCTCTCAAAACCCTATCAATCTTCAAATCACCTTCTAAGTTTCATTCGGTGAAATACTGAAAAATGGCATCTACTCATGATTTTGTCAAGCTAGGAAAGCAAATCCACACCGGGTCTACTGTGGATTTTGAGGGTATGGTCAAACAGGGGTCCGATGATGCCCTCGTAAAGAAGATCGCTGAAAAACTCGAAACGTCTGGGCTAAAACCATTTCTGACGATGGAGTTTCCGATGACCTATGTGGAAGAGGTCGAACAGTTCTACGTGAACGCTGAGATTCACGATGAGGGGATCAAATCCTCTGTTCACGGGAAGGATTTCATCATTACACGCCAAGGATTTGGCGAACACCGCTCATTACCGGGTGGAAGGAGCACCGAAATCAATGAAGGCGATGTTGACTTGGTCGCCGCTTGGAAGGAAGTAGCCAAGACCGATCGTCTTGAAAAGATAGTCTACACAAATAACAAGAGGTTGTTGAAGGAGGACTACCACAAATTGTTGGACATCGTTGCCAAATGCATAGACATCAAATTTGGCGGCTTTTGACCAACCATCGTCCAAAGCAAAATTGATCGTAATGGTTGTGATCATTGAAGAAAAGAAAGTGAACTGGGCTGAGTTTGTCTACAACGAGACTCGCGGAACGTTAAAGGAACAAATCCTTCAAGGAAGATGGAACGTTTGGAGGTTCCTAGGATACGGCCGGTAATTGGCCGAATAATGGAAGTGAAGAAAGTCCCGCTCGACATGGAAAGGCGTTCCATGAAAACAAGAGGATGTTCACATCAAAACTCTCCGGCGCACGAAGAGAGCCTACGCTAAGAGAGCGTCACAGTGAGGAGAATCGGCTAACCCCGAAGATACAACTGTCCCCTCTCCAAAGAAAAAGGCCGCTCTGCCCGCACTGCTAAGAAGACTATCGCTCTCCCGCAAAGAAAGAAAAAGAAATCGCTCCCGCCCTGCGCACCGAATCACCCCCGCAGCGGTGTCTCCGCCCGCACCCGGCGCGGCGAGAAGGAATCTCAAATACCTTCTCCTATTGTCAAGAAAAAGAGAATCGATAAGCCAAGAAGACCGGCTCCTCGAGAAAAAAACAACAAAGACCGACCCCCGCCCCCAAGACTCGGAAGAAACTCTATCCGAACCGTAAATCCCTCCGGTACAAACAAGGAGAAGAAGGAGAATTTTCAAGCGTTAGAGCTTGAGAAACCGGGCCGAGTCACCCACTCACCGAGAAGATACCCGAGACTATTGGAGAAGTGGAGTCTCGGTGATTGATGAAACCGCCAAGTCTGCTAAGGTCGATCAGCGAGGCAACTCGATGACCCAACTCGTAGACAAGAAACAACCGAGGAACAAGGCACATCCGAGACAACCAGATCACCTGTTGCTAAGGTTGTCTCTCCACCGTAATGTAGGGCTCTTTGAAGGTGTCGAAGCGAAATGTCTGCTACCCTTAATACTTGGAAACGAGGGCCAAAGAAGAGAATGATGAAGACGATGTAATCATGCACTCTCCATTGTATCCGGACATCCAAAATCGTCTGCGAGAGTGGAGAAAATGGAAGGCGAGCCTATCCAGTGCGGTTTGAAAATCTAGAGTTCATTGTTTGAGGAAGAAGAACTCTTGATTTCTTGAGGTGGACACAAAGGATCTTTGCAAGCCCTTGACGAGGATAATTGCATCAATATACTAGAGATTTGAAAAGAAAATGAACGGGCTAAAGCAAACAGAGACGCAGAGGCACGTGAGAAGGCCAAAGATTTGCCCTCTCACCTAGCACCCTGACGAACATACACATCCTCACTTTGGCGCCCTATCGAGAAAGTGATGAGGATCTGGACCCCTTGCGCCACGTAAGAGTTGCAAATGCAGCAAGCAATGGAAGAATCCGAGAATCCTTCATAAGCAAATAATGATGGAGGGACCAGGAGAGTCCTCCAAAACACACCGGGAGATAGACCCAATGGGAGTGGTGCGATATTGCCACCGTGGTTGCTTTGCCACCACTTCCCCACTCACTCGGAAGAAGGAATTAAGGAATCTGGCGATGAAACCGGGAGTGTGGGGACCCCAGATTGAGCCAACCCCTAATAAAGGTGTCTTACCACCGCCCCAACTACTGAATACTCGGTGGGGAGCCGGGGAGTTTGGAGACGAGTGACCCCACTCCAAGTCACTCACTCACCGGTATGCCAACCGAGGGGAAACTCCTCCACCGCAAAGAAAGTCGGAGGTTGCTGCGGTGACTCCACAATGAATCTAAGAGGCAAAGTGGAGAAGGAACAAACACAAAGTACACAACAAGTTGTCATCAACGAGTCTCGGATAGTTGAGATCTGTCTCACCAGGTGAGGTGCCAACCGCTCACGAAGGCTAATGACGCTAATGCAAATCGAGGCACGGAGAAAAAACAACCCTAGGAGTTAACACTGGGCGACGAAAGTGCAATCCATGGAGTTGAAACTCTAATGGATGCCACCGCAGAAGACCCTAAGACAGTGACACTCGTCGAAAGGGATGTCCAAGGCCTCTCGCCGTAGTTGAGACTGCAGGAGGTAATGAAGGCCCACGAGAGGTTGAGACTTCCTGGGTAAAAAAGTCAAGTACGAACATCCCTCCCGCTATCATTGATCCATCGAAAAAAAGTAGATAAGTGCACTTCACGATTCCCGGATAATCCCGATGTAACCTTTCGGGATCGGAAGGAGACGATGAAGCCGAGTCATCCCGTGTGGTGATCCAAAAGACTCACCGAGGATGTTCCAACCACGAGTAAGTCCGACCTCAAGACCACTCGCCAAACTTTCAACTTTGATGATGAGCCACCCATGGAAATCTCATCATCATCCGATGACGCTCGATAAGGCGAGGACCAGTCAACTCACTTGGAAAAACCAGCGAGATCGACGAAGCTGTTGAGACAAATGAGGCTCGCAAGTCGGGTCAACTTCACAACAGACCCCAAACAAACAGAGTCCATCGCGCAGGCTCCCAAAGCCGCAGCAGTTCGACTCCACAAGGAACTTCATGAGCACCACTCATCATTGAACAAATCCCGATTGCCCGTGATGATCCCTTTGTAGAATCATTTCCCTTCTCTCTCACGAGGTACCCGACCTTCCCGAAGAATCGAAAGAGATCTCGAGCGCATCCACAGACTGAGATCCTGTCATTCCATCGTACACCATCGTTCGGTGACTATGATTTTGACGTTGCTTGGCCGTCACCAAAAAAGCAGAGGGAACAAATGAGTTCGGGAGGTGTTCAAAGCATTATTTGCTTTGAAATTGAATGGATGGAGAGGCACCAGGCCTTAATGGACATGAGATCGGATAACAGGATGCCAACCTTACTACTGACTTGAGAGGAATAATTGTCGAATCCGGGAGTGGTGGCAACAAAAGAAACAATGCGTGTGGAACAAGCTAGATATTTGAACATTGTTCAACAAGCCGTTGGTCCGGCGAAACAGAATGCTGATGCAAAGACAAAATTGAAAGAACACATTGAGCAAATGCATGAATCTCACACTTTCTTTGAGATAAAGTCTGCTGCGTGAGCAAAATAATAATGAGCTCCTGCGCATGGAAGAAAACATGGATCGCAAATTCAGTCTTCTCATGGTGAGATGAAGTTGATTAAAGCTGAATCCAACGCTACTCGTTCTGAGTTTCGTGCAGCATACTCCGCAGCAGACTTGAAGCAGAACTCGGCTATCAGCAGACTCGACTTCCTACTCGCTAGTTTGTTTCCAGGGGTTCCTCTCTCCTTTGATGATGCCAAAAAGGGGAAGAGGAATACCTAAAAAGCGCGGGATCCGAAGTTCGGGAAGGAGGGAGCAATGTGAAGGGAAAGACAAATGAGGAAGTATCAAGAGAAAATAAAGGGAAGTCTCGGTGAGGGGAAGGATCGAAAGATGTGACCTTGATGATTGCGAAAAACCCCCAACAAAGTCTTGTCACAGCTGATATTATCAGCAAACTCCAAGTGACTCTGCCACTCCAATACTCTTCTGTACCAATGGCTGAAAAGAGAAAGACAGTTTGAAGCGGGGATGGAGGAAGTGGAAGGAAGGATGAATGCCCGAGTTATGGATATTCTCAAACAACATGGAGGCATTCCGGTGGACGAGACACTTATGCCATCTCGGATGCCGAATCGAGCTAAGATCGGTTGATGAATTTAAAACGCCGCATCCCAAGGATACTTCGCAAACATGTCCATGGCTCAAGCCTGGGACTTGTATCTGGGAAAAGGGTCTCACACTATGTGAAGAAGCTGACGACAGACTACAGCGGCATCGCTCTGCTCACGTCACTCCGCTAGTCACTCACCGGGAAAAAGACCCCAAGACAATACACGCCCAAAGGTAGAGGAAGAAGCATTGGTGGAGGAAGAGGTTTCAGGACCCAGATCTCTGCCCAAAAACATTGAGTACATAGATCCAGGCAAGAAAGGAGGGATCTACTGGGCCGATTTTTGACGAAGTAGCCAATGCAAGTGGCTAAGAACAATGCTGAGTATGTGAAAAGAATTGAAGAAGAAAATAAAAGACAAACTCAGCTCTGGGAGGAGAGACAAGAGAGACTAAGAAGAGATGAAAAGAAAAAGAAGGCGGCTGGAGATGAGAAAAAGAGAAGAAGATCAGAAGATGACAGAGCTGAAGAAGATGAAAGAAGGAGGCAGCGAATGAGATGAAGTGTTGTTGTCCACCCCTTCATGTATTTTACTATGTAAATACACTTAATGTAAGTCTTCTGTACATTAAATAAAATTATACAAATTCTATACTTGTGTAAATATAGAACAACATGGTTAGCTTAAGCCCCGGTTAAACTCTGATACATTTTTGTTGGTTTAAGCTCTGATACACTCTGTAAATAGCTATGTAAAGAACAAGAATGTTATGATCAATAAAAGATCGATTCTAAACATACATTCTGTGGTTCTACATTTGTCTGTATGTATCTTTGCTGTTAAATAATTGTATGAATGTTTTAAGTTTTGGCATCATCAAAAAGGGGGAAATTGTTGGGAAATCATTTTGTAGATTCTGATGAATGCCATGTAAAACTTAGAATAGGAAGTTGGCACCCCATTTTTGTTGTAAACTGCATTGTAATAGATAGGGCTGATCAAGCTGAGTTAAGTCAGCTATGCCTAAACATGCAAGAAGACAACTGGAGACTAGAAGGAAGACTCCGCTGCGAGGCAGCTGAGTATGGCAAAGAAGATAAGACGGGAACTCGACTAAAGATGCAGCTGAGTGAAGTATCAGTCAAGTTAACTCAAGACAGCCATGGCTCAAGGTTGAAGTGACAGAAGAGTCATCAAATGATTGGAAGCTGACTCAAAGTCACCTGGGGATGTTAAGAAAATGCAGTCAAGTCAAGACAACTGAAAGAGATCCGTTGCACAGAAATCAAGAGAATTACTTAAACAAGTAATATCTCCATACTACATTTCTTGAAGCGCTAAGTTCCAAAAGCGTGCAAGAGGAATAAACCAATGGGAAGCACTGCACCATGTCAGAACTCTGAAAAGCTGAAGAATCATTCATACGAGGAAATGGAAATTCCAAGGATCGCAACAAGACAAGCCAACGACCACAAGTGACTTTAAAAAATAAGCCTATATCTTCAACGGGCGATTTTTGAAAGATCACTATAAAAGGCCGAGGAATGAGTCCGAGAGAAGGTAACTGAACCACGAACATTCAAGCAAACATTTGAATCAGAACCTAAGATATTCTCAAATCATTCAAGATTAATCCTCAAGCCTACATTACGAAGAAAATCAATCCAACACTCACCGTGAAGGAAAGATAGCTTCAATCAGCTTGAAGAGGAAATTTTTGAAGAATCAAGGGGTCTACATTCCACGGAGGATTGTAGGAAGATTCAAGGTCAAACCAGTCTCAAGTTTTTGGAGGGCTCCGTGATCAAATCCAAGGAGCTTGAGCAAGTGGGTTGTAGTAGCAAGGCAGCCGCCCTGTGAAGAAGCCGAGTCGTGCGAGAAGCCACTGCGTGACCAAGGCATCTCGATCGAGTCCCAAAGGATCAAGTCAGCTATGTGATCAAGACTTGTATCTGGACTGTTACCACTCTGTATACTGATCAATACTTAGTGGATTCCTCCAGGAGTTGGAGAAGAGATGAGTAGAAGAATTACCCCATCTTCGAACCTCTATAAAAACTTATCGTGTCATTTACATTTCAACACTTTAATTCCTCGCATCTTATTTATTTAACTCACGATAAATTTGCTATCCACTTGATAATCTCTAAGTGCTAAAACCAAGTATTCAATCAAAACTAAACCAAATTTAAGGGTGTTAAGTCTTCCGCTGAAAACAAACCACAGTTGAGCTAAGTCTTTAGTCTTAATAGCTGAGTTATTCTATCAACAGCTCAGTCGAGTCTGATGATTGACTAACTCTATTTATTAACTAAATTAACTGTCCACCAAGGACACAACTGTGAAGTATTAACTCTGAACATTTAAAAGGACTAAATCGAAAAGTTGGTAAGGTTTATTCAACCCCCCCCCCCTTCTAAACCTTACACTCACACCCCTTGGGACCAACAGAATGGACAAGGGACAACTCCGCCATTGTGTTGCTAAAGTCTTTTTACAACTAGCTAGGCTTCCCATTGAACCTAGATCTTGGCATCTTCAGTCAACTAGGTTGGGTTTCCATTGTATCAACTCATTTTTCTAGAGACTTATGTCCCATTCCTCTTAGTGATTTCACAACTAACTCTCAATTCAACCATTTGGTTAACGGATCTGCTAAATTATCCTTTGACTTTACGTAGTCAATAGAGATAACACCAGTTTAGTGTAGTTGGGTAATGGTATTGTGTCTACGACGTATATGTCTAGACTTACTATTGTACATATTTCTTTGTGCCCTGCCAATGTATATTGACTATCACAATGTATGAAAATTGTTGGCACAAGTTTTGACCATCTTGGAATATCTTCTAAGAAGTTTTGAAGCAATTCACCTTATTCGCCACACTTGTCTAGAGAAATAAACTCAAAACTCCACTGTGGATCTTGCTATAACTGTCTATTTAGAAAATTTCCATGATATTGCCGCACCTCCTAAAGTGAAAACAAATCTAGTTTGTATAGTTAAAGTCTTTAATATCGGATATTCAATTAGCATCATTGTATCCTTCAATAACATCATGATATCTTGTATACTGCAGTCCAAAATCACGAGTATATCTTAAATATCTTAGTAATCTCACTATACTTTTCCAATGGTCATGCCCTGGATTACTCGTGTATCTGCTCAATTTACTCACTGCATAACTAATGTCTGGTCTTCTACAACTCATTAAGTACATCAAACTTCTTATGATCCATGAATATTCAACTTGAGATACAACCTCATCTCTATTCTTCGATAGATGGTTGCTTTTGTCTACCGGAGTTCTAGCTAATGATGTGTCATCCTACTAAATTTCTCTAGAATCTTATCCACATAATGTGACTAATCAAGTACAAGTCCATTTAAAGTTCTAGATATCTTTATTACAATGATTACATCAGCTACACATATCTTTTCATGTCAAATCTCGAGTTCAACATATCTTTTTTGGATTTACTTATCTTATCATTACTTCCAATGATAAGCATGTCATCTATATAAAGACATAAAATGACAGTTATTTCTAGTCACTTTAACATAAACACATTTATCACATTTATTTATTTTAAATCCATATTATTTAGCAGTTTTCTTCAAGCTATACACGTTGTACAATGAATCTGCAAGGCCATTTATGCCATAATTTATACACAAGAAATCAACATGTGTCCAAGCAACCAAAACATTAACCAATATTTGTGTGCATCCATTCATCCTCACTAAAATGTGGATGATCTCCAATCAAGAGTTGTATCGAGTTCAATGTGGTAAAGTAGAAAAATATTCTGTTTCCACTACTTAAAATTCAAGCCATTACACTTTTCTTGTTTTTCACCATGATTAACCGGCACATTATGCGTGAGGTTGACTACAAAAGCCGGTGTTGGCACAAGAGGGTTAGACCCACCAATGTTTGCTACAAAAGCTGCTGTTAGCACAAGAGGATTAGACCCACCACTGTTTGATTCATATTTTATTTCTGAAACAAATAACAAAAGAAGTTTAGCACTTCAATGTAACAATCAGAACAAAACTGATTAGAACAAATTTATTAAAAATTGTTCAAGTTTTTATTCTAAAGTCCTTGCAATTTCTTCCCCTCCAAATAAGCACATGGTATTTTTCTTATTAGTCCAAAAGTTAGTCTAATCAGTCGAAAAGATTAGTCCAATGTTTAGTCCAAACTGCAATTTTCTTTCACTCTGAATTTGCATAGGTGTTAATTTATCTGTTCAAATCAATAACATCAACTCCAAATAGCACGGGTATTAATCTCTTTAGTCAAAAATAATCCAAACCAACTGAATGAAGTTCACTGTAAACCTCATATATAATCCAATTTGCAAAGATCAGAATTTCAATTGCCAAATCAAATATTATTTGCTAACAGTGTGTAAAGCATTAATTTGATTTTAGTATCCAATTGCCAATTAACATTATGCAAACCATTAGAATTTAGCAACCACCGGAATAATTATTTTTTTTTCAAATTAAACTATCCTACTAATCAGGAAGTTTAAGATAATATATACTAAACTAAACAATTTCAAAAAATTGACGATTCAAAGTTTGAACCCCAACTTATTTTTACGTCAACAAAAAATAAACTTAGTTTTTGAAGTTCTAATTTTATTGTTGAATACAACAAAACCATATTATTAAGCTAATCCAAATTTGCAACAGAAGTTTGAATAGTTGCATGCAATAGCTTCATATAAATTGTACTGGAAGATGTGTAGAAATGTGTTTTAAGTCGGTAGGAAAATAGTAGTGTTTATCTTCTAATATGATTTATATGAATCGCAAAATACGAATCAGTAAAATTTGCAAAGAAAGCAAAATAAAAATAGCTCTAATCGTGTGTTCAACACACTATCCTTAAACAGATTTGTCCCCTATTATGGACATCTGTAATTCCCAGGATATGACGAGAAATTAAATCGAATTACCTATTCCGGCGAACTGAAAATTATGCCTAAAAAATTCACCAAAAATTAAATTGCAAGAGTTTTAGGAGATATATGGAAAATTTGTTAATTTTTTTGTGTTTTTCAAATGTGAGAAATAAACCATATTTATAGGCATAAATATGACATTTCCCAAATAAAGTATTTGCCCTTTACTATTGAAAATGTCAAAATTAAATTTGCCCTTTACTATTTTAAAGGTAAAAATTAAAAAATTTGTCATTTACTATTAAAATTTTGCCCTTTACTATTATAATTAGGGTCAAAAATTGATTTTATTCAAATTTTCCAACAATCTTGACGATCGTTCAATATGTATAAGGTCAATGGAAATATTGTTTTAAAACATGTGAAATCAAGAGTTCTTTATTGCTATGTGAACAATCCCAAGTTCTCAACCTGGCCACCACAAGCAATTGTGGGGTGGAGGTCAGGGGTTCAAATCCCTGCTCCATCAAATTGTTTGTGGGGTTGAGGTCAGGGGTTCTTATCCTCGCTACATCAAATTGCTCCCGGGCATATACGAGTGAAGATTTGGTGGGAACTCATCTTGAATAGCATCTGTGTGAGTTCGATTCGGGAGAGATCGTTATTAGTAGATTGGGGTCGAACATAATTGTTCTCTTTACCTGGAGAATCCGTTGTACGTCGCCAGACCCGCCGTAACACCGGCCGCTGCGTGCACATCTCGCGTTTACCTTGGCGGCAAAGAATGAGGAGCCGAATCGCTGTCCCCGAGGCATAGTCGGCGTAAACCCTGAAGTCGAGTTATCAAAAAGAAAAAAATCCCAAGTTCTATCTTATAAATTAAATGAGTAAAGTATCTCAATTGACAAATTTCTACTTTTATAATGGACATTGATTCAAAAGTCCAACCTTGTAACTAGATTTTTCATGATAATTTGTATACACATGTGTGGGTACAACTTTATATTAAAAAATGGCCTCACCCATGCATTAGAAATCTTCTTAGGAGTAGCCCGGCCAGTCATTGCATTGGGAATTTTTTTTTCATTATTGTGGAAGTATGGAACCAATATTTAATGTTGCCGAATAAGTTTTAATCGTACATGCAACGTATGATAATAAGGTTTAAGTTAGTCAAGTGACGAGATCTTGGTGACATATTGGTATGTGACATTATCTAAGATAAATTAATTAAAAGAAAAGCTCGATGTATGACAGAAAACATAGAAAAATCTATATATTAAATATATCTGTTAATTTGATGAGTTGACAAGCTAAAAAGTACTGTCCTTTGTCGTCGTTTGGAAATAGAAAATTATTAATGCTACGTACTAAACGTGCATAAGCTCATATATGATGGTTGAAGAACTTGACATGAGCAGTCAATCTGTCAATGCGGGAACAATGTTTAGTCTATATTTATTATAGGGATAATTACAAAAAGTCCCCTAAAATTTGACCTAATTACAAAAAAATTCAGCTAACTTTCGGAATTACAAAAAAGTACCCCAAGATTTGATTCAATGTTAAAATTAAGGGGTGAACTGCAATGATATTATAAATATGAAAGGGTTTTTGGAAATCTTTTTTGCTTATGAAAGGGTTAAATGTTAGACAAAAAAAATCTCGGGGGTTTTTTTTGTAATTTTAAAAGTTAGCTGGATTTTTTGTAATTAGGTCAAACCTCGGGGTATTTTTTGTAATAAACCCTTTATTATATTATAAACTTCAAAAAGTGACCAAGGAAAAAATAGTTTATAACAATTATTTTACCTTATTCTGTAAAATATTTCACAAATTGCACCACATTTTTCAAGCATAAAACTTCGAGCTGTCAAAACCACTTCGTGCTAATAAAAAAGTCGAGTGGATTGCAATTTCATAGGCCTGAAAATGAGGGGTTTGGTCCGACCCATTTGGCTTGAAAAGTCAGACATACCCGATTATTTTACATGTTTTTTCAATGTACGAGTTAGGCCAGACTACAAAAATGACGAGCTAATAGAATTTCGGCCCAACTTACCCTTTCATTTTCTCTCTTTGGCTCGATGGACTAGCATAGGGCTGACGCAATCCAACCCATTTGACACCTCTAGTACATATAGTGCAAGAAGTATCTTTTGCTCCAAAAATGATCGACTACATGCCCACGCTTACTTCCACTTAATTAATTCATCCACACATCACGATACTAGAAGAGGTATGTGAAAGTTTTGAAGGTCCCGTACATTCATTTTAGAAGATGTCAGAGAAAGTGTTAAACCAGATGTTATAACACTTTGTATAACATGCATCGGAAAAAGAACACACGAAGTAAAACTTATCTACAAGTTATTAACTTGCAGAAGTGTCAATTATAACGAAATCAATAGTGGAATGTATACATGTTATAACTCGAACATGAATGAATCAACTAGTCTAGAAAAATAATCTCCTATCGAGTAGATATATACTAAGTAAACTTGTTTGTCCAAAATTCTATTAGAAAAACTTACTAACACTCAATGAAAACTATATGGACGAAAACACAACAACAAGACTCAAAACTGAACACAGTGTTATTCTAAATCTTTAGACACTTCGAATAACACTGCCTTCTGTGAATCTCTTTTATGATTGGCGTCTTGTTGCTTTTCTATCGATTGAATCTCTCGTGTATGCTCCCTCAAATTCACGCATCTTGGTGTGTCTCTACTGAATGGCCGATCACCTCTTTATATATGTTGGTTTTCTTGAGTCCCAAGAGTCTTACAAGAATATGGAAACAAAACAAACACAAGCATAGAATGAATATGATTCTATATGTTAAGAAATAGGATAATATCTACAAACAGTCCTAACTTACAATGATTTCGAATCCTAGCATATCTAGAATAAATAAGAATCCAAAACTCACCAAATACACAATATTCCAATCTAAATATTTACAAAATGATGTTTTCCATATCAATTCAAACTCTATATTTTAGGAACAAGTCTAGAAAGGGAAAATAGAATTAAAATCCCATAAAATCAAAATATGTAGGAATTAAAATTCCTAACAATCTCCCCTTTTGGCTTTCTGGACAAAATCAATAAAGTTCATCCAACTCCCCCTAAGTAAAAATGCTCAGTTTCAAATGTTAGTCAGAATATGACTATGAATGTTATAACATTTCATGCAACACCTGCAAGTTAGCAGAAATAGTACAACATAAACATATGTAAGCACTAGTGTGAAATCACCAACCTAACTAAGAAATCATCAGTTTTTAACTACAAGAACTTATATATAGGAAAAAGTTAGAATAATTATTCAAATACATATATGAACAACTTTAAAGCTCTGTAGTATTAATATCTGTGTCAACTAGCCCCTCCTCAGCAACAACTTGCTCTCCTTCATGAGCACCAATTGTACTGGTACCAGGATCTCCAACTAAAGTAGCAGCTTCTCCTTCATGTGTACTTGGCTCCAAAATAATATCTACATCAGCTTGCTCAGGTGCAACTGGAGGCATAGACACACTTGCATGCACACTTGTATTCCATTCTACCTCTTTTTGTCCAGAAAGCTCGGAGAGAAGGCCTTGAAATGGCTCTTTGTAGACCACGAAATAACCCAACTGCTTTTGAGCATTAAGAATAGTGGTTTGAGTAGTGGAGATAGTTTGCTGAGTGAACTGAATTTGCTACTCAGCAAAGGCGATTTGGCCCTGCACAAAATCAAGTGAAAGAGGGACAGTCCTTGCAGAAGAAGTGTTAGTAGTGGTGTTAAAAAAAATGTTTGGAGCATCTGGCATGACATTTAGATAGGCATCTTCCTCAGCAGCGGCTTCATCATCAGAGAAGTGCAAAGGCATGTAAACTTCCCGCTTCTTTTTATCCACAAGATTATGAGACATAGAAATCATTTCAGGGAGTGAAGATAATGACTCATTGGGTAATTTTTCAAATCCTTGAGAGCACATGATTAGGTATATAGAATTGGGAAACGACAAAACCCCAACTGTAGAGGAGGACTCATCATGTATCATGACTTGATAAAAAACCAGTTGGCTAAAGTTTAGAGGTAATTCTTTTCCAATAAAATAAATAACCCGGGCATGTTCTCTTGTGACACTCGAACTATATGAAGAAGGAACCCACTTGGATACAATAATCTTATACAACATCCAATAAAATGAGGTCAGATCAGACGAGGAAAGTTTCTTTGGGTGTGCAAGCTTGACTCATTCTATTCCCAATTAACACCCTAAACACCATATTGTAATCTCGCAACTGACCATCTTCTTCACAATTCGGAGTACCAAAGAAATCATTAATCACCACTGGACTAAACTCATAAATCCTATTTCTAACAAATACCTTCCCAAATTTAGAAGAATGTTTCTACCCTAAACTATGAGTCAAATTTGCATTAGAATTCATGCACATCATTGCCATATCAATAGTGCTCACAAGATTTCGATGAATGAAAAACTTATTGAAATTGTACCTTTCAAAAGATTATGATCACTGACTCTTTCTTCAATAAACTATTATGATCACTGACTCTTTCTTCAATAAACTTACGCCCCTTTAACACTTGATAACTGTCTTCAGCATTAGCAGTGTAAAAAGTTTGAGAGTGAGAGTCAGAAATATCATAATAGAATCAGATATTACTCCAGGTGACGCAACATTTTCACCAATATTTTCCAGGATATCTGGATCACCACCATGTTGCTCTACTTCCATAGGCTCATATGCAACAGGTTTCACAGGAGTGGATGTACCAACAGACTTAGCCACACGTGTCATAATGTCCATAAGAACCTCGGCCAAGAGGACATAATCGCCGAAAAGAGATTCCTCTTTTTTCTGAATCAGCCTCAACATTGCCCTCCTCCTCAGAAACTACAGGTTCATCCTCTTCTGATAGAATCACATTGCCCTATTGTTGCTTACGTCGAGACACCACAAATTGGAAGCCATCATCCCCTTTGGAGTCACTTGTAATAAGTACATCGGGGATAGGCTCAGTCGCATCGACTCTCCCTACATGTGAGCTTTTTCCCAAATCAGACCACTTCTTCTTTGTAATCTCATCTGTAGGAGAGTCTTCTTCAAATACACTAGGAGAGTAATGTTCGCCTATTTTTATAGCTTCACCGCAAGTGTACGGATCAGTTTATAGAATAGGGTTTGCAAGGTCGAATCCACAGGGATTAATAAATTAATGTACCAAGTATTGGATTATAATAGTCCTATTTTTATCTAAACTATCGAAATTTGAAGGTTTGGTTTTAGTATTACTAAAGCAGAAATTAATCCTAAAATAACAATGTAAAGAGTGATTAAAAGATCAAGTATGGATGGATGGATTCCTGGGTTATGGTTTCAATTAATATCCCAATTTTATGCTTAGATGAAGCAAACCAAGGTTAAACGTATTCTTCTCTATAGACCAATCACCAAAGTAATTTACCCCCTCTCTCGAGATGTATGTAAAAGCGTTGATTGGAATATCTATGTCAACATGAGATATCCAACTCCCAAAAGTTCAAAAGATTAAAAGATCTCACAAATATTCACAGACTTCTCAATCATGCAATCTATTTGTGTCAAGCACTCAAGATCTAGTATTGAAACTCATCGGTTAGAGTTATGAATCAATACATCAAACAAGTTTAGATCAAAGGCCTTTTGATAAAACAAGAATTAAAGCAAAGTACTTGAATAGAGAAAGAAAACATTAACTTCAATTATCCTTAATCATCACATAAAAGTGTTTATTAATCTACTCCCAACCCCGGGAATCACAAGATGTTTAGCCAGACATTGAAGATAAACAATTCATAGACAAATTATCCATAATCAAATTCTAACTAATTGAAATACGATACGATGGAATGAGTGACTCGGGGATGATGACGATCTCTCGATCTATCTTCAATCCTCGAAGGTGTGGTTGCGGTCTTGATCGATCTCTCCAAGTTTCCGGTGGAAAACTGCTCGTTTCTCTGGTTTCTAGGGTAAAAATCAGCGTATCCCTGTTTGTGGCCACCTCGTCCTATTTGTACTCCGTTCGGGTCGAAACCTAGTTGAAATTGGATAAACCTCTATTTTTCCCACAGCGAGGCACGACCGTGCCCTTTTGGCATGCCCAGCCCGTGCTGGGTGCCGAACAACTTGTAATTTTTCTTCAGAGGAGCACGGGCGTGCCCATATGGCACGGGCTGCCCGTACCCTAGGCTGAACCTTGAGTCTTCATATTTGGGTTGAGCACGGGCTGTGCTAGAGGAGCACGCCCTGCCCGTGCTCACCTGGAACAATACGCACATAGGCTATTTTCTTCTGTTTCTCGCCCGGTTCGTCCAACTTCTTCTCGATTCGACTCCAAACTTCGTCACTCATGTCAAGTATTGGCGGTTGCAATGCCCGAATTGTTGCCACCATGCTACAAATATAGATAAATTCCTACAAAATGAGCAAAACGTAATCAAATTCCACAAAACAAGAATAATACCCAATTTACTCATATAACGCATGCATATCCACACATTCTAGCCAATATTAAGCCCAAAATACATGCAAAATACCAGTCAATCAAGTAACCCCATTGAGTCTCCAGCCACCAAAGCAGCTGTCTTGGACACAGGTATCTCATCTTGCTCATTTCTTCTGAGCTCGAATTCATAAGCCTTGAGATATGAGAATAGCTCATGGATGGAAATCTTCGTTAAGTCCATCGAATGCTAACATTTTGAAGTTTTTGAACTTCTACACAACAACTATCAACTTGTTCTCCTTTATTTGATCCGAGTCTTCGCAAATAAAGTGTCAGCTTTTCCCATATCTTGTTAGATAAATGTTTTTATAAAGATTTTGATGATTATGTTAAAATGAGTTTTTATACCAAAAAAATGTTTATAAATGTTGTCCAGATACTCCTAAATAATTTAAAATGTTTTTACTAATTTTTGGAGTATTTCTTAGAATTTATTTTTTGATAAAAATGGACAACACTTTTGATGGTTTTGTTTAAATTGGTTTTTACACCAAAACTATGTTTATAAATGTTGTCAAAATACTCCCAAGTGATTTAAAATGTTTTTACTAATTTTTTGGAGTATTTCTTGAAGTTTATTTTTGATAAAAATCGGACAACATTTAATATTGAGAGATCGATTCGCCCTATACGTCGGCCACACAAGAGTTAAAAAAATGAAATGCGAGCGAAACGAAAACAAATTCTGTGAAAAAAAGAAGGAGGGGGACCGGTCAAGGGTGAGGTCGATCGGTCGCACCCTAGGGCGACCGGTCGCACCCCCCCGTCGACCGGTTGACCCCCCTGACGACCTGTACCTGGATCGCACTTTCTTTTTCAAACGTTAGAATCTTAAACAGGCAACCGGGTCGCCTCTATGTTATTTTGTGACAAAAAATTATACCGTTTGAATTCTTTGACAGCAAGATTTACTTTTCATTTTTGTACAATATTTCTACATCTTGTGATCCTCTTTTTGTAGACAAAAGTGAACAAGAAGGAGCCTATGTTGGGATCCTATGTTGGTGAAGACTCTCCTATAAATAGAGGATGAATTGAAGACACAAGACACAACAACACAAGCAAATACACAACAAGAAATCTGCAAATTTCCAAGCTTTCATATTCAACACTCTTGTTGTATTTATAGCCTGAGTATTTCACTTTCACATCTTGAGGTCTAGGCTTTATTTCTTGATTACACTTGCACTCAAATTGTAATATTCATTATTGAGTTGTAATCTTGATTTTTGTTATCATTCAACACAAGACATCCTTGTGAGTATTCTTGTGGAAAGAATACACTTGGGTGATCTAGGTGATAGGTGTTTCAAGAGTGTGGTGCTCTTGAGGTATTGAAGAATTTGGTATTCTTCAAGGTTGAAGATTGTGGTAATCTTCACTAGGTGCCGTTGGAGATTGTGGTAATCTTCAAGAGAGATTGTGGTGTTGTAGAAGAGTGTGGTGCTCTTCAAGGTGATGTTGTAAGATGTTGTATTAATTTTGGTAATTAATAAAATCTTTTTTCTTTTTGAAATCCATCCCGGAGATACTGGGGTGGTTGAGGATTAGGCCCTAGGTGGGTTGAACCTCTATAAATCGACGCGTGTTATTTACATTCCGCACTTGGGATGAGCTTCCTACAACTTGGGATGAGCTTCCTACAAAATGGATACAAACCCAACTTGGGATGAGCTTTCTACAACTTCCGACGTCGATGAAAACGAACGATGTCTTATGGGCTTCAAAGAAGAAAACGAGGTAAGTTCAAAACCCTCCACTTCGTATGATAATGAAATACAAAATGATTATAGTGATTTGCAAAATGATTTTGATGAACTTCAAAATGAATTCCAAAGCTTACTTGTGAAATACAAAAATTTGAAAAAGGAATTCAATATTTTAAAAATTGACAAGGATAATTTATTTTCCTCTTATGAATCACTATCATGTGATCACACCACCACACTTGACAAGGTTAGAAACCTTGAAAAAGAAAATAGTACTCTTGTTGAGGATATTAATTACATGAAAAATGATTTATCAAAATCCAACTTGAGTAACGATAAAATGGCCGATATTATTGATGTTCATAGTTGTGATAAATTGAAACAAGGACTTGATCATAAGCCTAGTGTTGTTAATTATGTGAAAAGAAATCAAGTCCCTATGCATGTTGGTCATTATGCTCCCAAAATTACTACTTGCTTTTATTGTGGTAAAACGGGTCACACGGTAAATACTTGTCGGGCTAGAAATAGCTCTAATTATTATTGGAGACCTAAAGGTCTCAAAGCTAATTCCAAAGGACCCAAACACTTGAGGGTACCACAAAATAATGTCATATTAGGTACCCGGCGAAATAATAATCGAAGAAAATTCATGCCGCCAAGGAAACGTCAAATGAACATCTCATTTGATCAAAGAAGGAGAAAACAAAGTCAATTTCCAAGAAGAGGATATAATCAAAAATGGGAAAAACACAATCCTTGGAAATGGAAAAGACATCATCGATAAGATGATTTTCCAAGAGAAAGACACTTTCGAAAATGGGAAGGCCACAATGCTTGGAGATGGAGCAATTGGAGAAATCATCATCAACAAGACGATTCTCAAAGGGGAAGATATCATCAACAATGGGAACGGCACAACCCATGGAAATGGCGTAATTGGTAACACATATCTCCCCATTTAAATATGCATTTTATTTTGTTATTATGCATGCTTTTATTTGTGTCTTAATTGCAAATGAGTTTTCAAGTATTATTTTTTAATTAAGGTCTTCAATATATATTTGTGCTTTTAAAATATTTTTGAAAAAGAAGACCTTATATGATGTTTTTAAAACTCTTGTGCATTTTTGTAGACTAAAGTGTGTTATCATCTCTTATGGATTTTTATGGCATGAGCTTACTTGTGATATCTCTTAGCCTACACTTTTATCATTATGATTTGTGCTAGATTTGTTTTAAGAATTGTGTAGGATTTACATATTTTCACAAATGGCCATTTACGTCATTATTTGTCAAGAAATGCATAAATTATCGAGGTACGTTTACTTGTATTATTCTTACTCTTATAGACTCGATATATGTATTGCCATGTGCCTATGTGCTTGTTTTTCATAGTATTCCATACAAGTGCCATTAAGAGGATTTTTTAGATTTTTTTTTAAAAGGCACTATTCGATATTTGATTGCACATATTTGCTTTGTTCAAATACTTCTTTTAAATGAGGTCTCAACTATATGCTATCGGATTTTCAAATTTCAAAAGAGACCTTTTGTAGCTTTCTTAAGCTTATATGAACTTGCATGATTTATTAGACTCTTGATGATCTTCTAAATGCATAGTATGTGTTTCTTGCTTCATGGTCTATATAGTCTATTTCTACTATGCTCTTATGCAAGATATTTTGTGATTAATAATTGAGGCATGTTTTTACACTTGAGCTATTTTTTCTTGCGTATATAAGCGATGCCGGTAATGAGTTTGTCAAGTTGTGTAGATGAGAAATGAAGTACTCCAAATATTAGTTGCCTCAAAATATTTGGATGTAAATGGTCTATTATGAACACCTTAAATCAATTGGATGCCCTATGATAATAGTGATGAAGAAGACAAAAAGGATATTCCGGAATAAACTCGATGACCAAGGCAACATTGGTCGAACTAAGGCGAGGTTAGTAGCTCGAAGGTATTTTCAAGAAAAAAGTAATTGATTTTGATGAAATATTTGCACTCATAGCACATTTAGTAGCTATTTGCATTTTACTTGCCCATTCTTGTTTTAAGAAAATTTCAAGTTTTACCAAATGAATGTTAAATCAAATTTTCTCAATGGTTTTATTCAAGAAGAAATCTATGTAAAACAACCTCCGGGGTTTAAAATATTTCTAGGCCAAATGCTTTTTATAAAAGGCCTTGTATGATTTAAAACAAGTACCCCATGTATGGTATGATAGACTTAGCTATTTTTTGCTAAATGGTTTTACAATAGGTAAAGTTTATACTACTCGCTTTGTTTTTGAAAAAGGGCAATATTGTTTACTTGTACAAATTTATGATATCATTTATGGTGTTACTAATGAACTATTGTGCAAGTTATTTTCTAAGTTGATGCAAGGTGAACTTAAGATGATCATGATGGAGGAGCAAATATTCTTCCTTGACTTCAAGTTAAACAATGTCAATCAAAGTGTACAATAGAATCTTTGAAGAAGTTAGGCATTGAAGAAGGAAAAATTATCTCAACCTCTATGGTTACCAATGTAAAATATTGACAAAGGTTGAGGAAGGCATATCGGTTGACAAACAAATTCAAGGTATGTTTTCTTGTATGATTCCCATAGACTCGACATTTTATATGCCTTATGTCTGTATGCTCAATTTCAAAAACTATCCCAACGAATCTCATTAAAGTGCCGTTAAAAGAAATTTTCAAACATTTAAAAGGCACTTCTTCTTATGACTTGTTGTATCCAAAGTATTAAAACGTTATTATTTTTCCGGGATAACAAGTTCGGTGTTAACAATTTCTCAAAATATGGTTCGTCATAATCGAATTAAACATATTGAGATTTGATATCTTTTTAAGGGATCGCGTTTTCTTAACAAAAACTTGAGATGTATTTAATTTCGTCTCAAAGTTAACTCGCGGACATTTGTTCACCTACTGCCGAGTCTTTTTACCTCATTTCGAGCTTGATTATAACATAATGTATATTGAATGAGGTATATGTTTGCATTTTGCACGTTTTTAAAACTTAGGGGCAAAAAATCGGATTTTTGGTTCAAACTTGGATTTTGGAAAACAGGATGAACCATCACTGGCCCAGGGCAAAGGCCGACCGGCCGCCATCATGCCGTCGACGTCGCCCATGACCCCAACCGGCCGCCTGAGACCATTTTCAAAAATAAAATTGCTTCGTCCTTCATTTCGTTATTTTGGTTATTTTCTTCCAAAATCGAACCCCTTTGCAAATTTCACACAATTCACCCAAAATGATTTCTTTCTTGTATATTCTATATTTTTGGATTTATAGTACGAGTATATCATCCGTATTACTCGACTTCTCCGATTGATTGGTAAGTTTAATTCCTCCTTTAATCTCAATTGGGTTGAACCCTTGAGAAAATGCTTATGTGTTGTTTTTTGATGGAATTCGTGTATAATTGTGGTGTGCATGATTATTGTTGATAGATGAATGTTGTAGTATTGAAATTGGTGATGAAATTTTTTGGCTTAAATGTATTACAAAGGCGTTATATATCTCTTGTTTTATTCGACGCACGCCAAGTGTTTGACAAAATGCTTCTATGAAAAAAATTCATCACCTACATGATTCTATTGTTTTGAAATGTCTTATATATTTATAGAGATCATGTTTTGTCAATCAAATAAGGTTTTATAAATCACATGATTGACTTCTCCCTTATTATTCGGAATTTATGCTTCAATGATCAATATGCCGATAAATCAATTAAGTTGCGCACTTTGATATAATTGTATGATGTGTTTATCGTGCTAACATTCTTTTTGATGATTCCAAAGGGGGAGAAACAGGAAAAACGCATAAACGCTCAAAGAAGCGGAAATAGGCTTGCAAATAAGCTTGCAAGAAAAGATACAAGCTATGGCTCTTAAAAGCCAATAGTTATGAATGATTCTTAGTCAGATTGATGTATTATGGACTTTTATGCTTGACTAATGATGTCTTGTGACAGGGGGAGCTTATAAGCTCATGAAATTCAAGCTTAAGTTGTAAAAGCTAAAGCTTTTTGTTTGCTTTTTGTTATTTATGTTGATAGGGGGAGCTTGTGCGGAAATGATTTTGAAAAATCTTTGCTCCTTTCCTTGTGATGTTGCTTATGATAAATGTTGCTTGTGATGGATTGATGTTTTTAGACCGGATACAATTGTTTTATTTTAAAATCGATCTCCTAATATTGTTTTGGTTTGTAATCATCAAAAAGGGGGAGTTTGTTAGATAAATGTTTTTATCAAGATTTTGTTGATTATGTTTAAATGAGTTTTTATACCAAAACAATGTTTATAAATATTGTCCAAATACTCCTAAATGATTTAAAATGTTTTTACTAATTTTTGGAGTATTTCTTAGAATTTATTTTTTGATAAAAATGGACAACACTTTTGATGGTTTTGTTTAAATTGGTTTTTACACCAAAACTATGTTTATAGATGTTGTCAAAATACTCCCAAGTGATTTAAAATGTTTTTACTAATTTTTTGGAGTATTTCTTGAAGTTTATTTTTGATAAAAATCGGACAACATTTAATATTGGAGGTCGGCCACGCCGCCTATACGTCGGCCGGTACCTAAAGAGTTAAAAAAATGAAAGCAATGAAACAGAAACAAATTGCAGTGAAAAAAAGAAGGAGGGGGACCGGTCAAGGGTGAGGTCGATCGGTCGCGACCACAGGCGGCGACGGTCGCACCCCCGTCGACCGATCGACCCCCCTGACGACCTGTACCTGGATCGCACTTTCTTTTTCAAACGTTCGAAATCTTAAACAGGGCAACCGGTCGCCCTATGTTATTTTGTGACAATGAAAAATTATACCGTTTGAATTCTTTGACAAAGAAGATTTACTTTTCATTTTTGTACAATATTTCTACATCTTGTGATCCTCTTTTTGTAGACAAAAGTGAACAAGAAGGAGCCTATGTTGGTGAAGACTCTCCTATAAATAGAGGATGAATTGAAGACACAAGACACAACAAAACAAGCAAATACACAACAAGAAATCTGCAAATTTCCAAGCTTTCATATTCAACACTCTTGTTGTATTTATAGTCTAAGTATTTCACTTTCACATCTTGAGGTCTAGGCTTTATTTCTTGATTACACTTGCACTCAAATTGTAATATTCATTATTGAGTTGTAATCTTGATTTTTGTTATCATTCAACACAAGACATCCTTGTGAGTATTCTTGTGGAAAGAATACACTTGGGTGATCTAGGTGATAGGTGTTTCAAGAGTGTGGTGCTCTTGAGGTATTGAAGAATTTGGCATTCTTCAAGGTTGAAGATTGTGGTAATCTTCACTAGGTGCCGTTGGAGATTGTGGTAATCTTCAAGAGAGATTGTGGTAATCTCAAAGGTGGTGTTGTAGAAGAGTGTGGTGCTCTTCAAGGTGATGTTGTAAGATGTTGTATTAATTTTGGTAATTAATAAAATCTTTTTTCTTTTTGAAATCCATCCCTGAGATATCTTTGGGGTGGTAGAGGATTAGGCCCTAGGTGGGTTGAACCTCTATAAATCGACGCGTGTTGTTTACATTTCGCACCTTTATTATTGTCTTGGCGTAATTGATTCGAAAAAGAGGGCGAAATCAAAAATATGGAGATAATCTATTCACCCCCTCTCTAGATTATCGTAGCCGCTTGTATTTACAAGTGGTATCAAAGCCAAACTCTTTGGCAAGCTCGTTCCACATCGCGAGTAAAGAGGAACCTTGGTGATTTTTATGGGTCCATCTTCTATGACAAACCACATTTCATTATGCAGAGCCGAGAGAAATGCCCGCATGTAAATTTTCTAGTCATCAAACTCTTCTACAGTAAACGTGGAATTGGGAGATAGATTTGCGTCCATGATAATAACGTTTTGAAAGAAAATTTGAAAAACTTTCAAGTGTTGATCTTTTGAAATATTGAGATATAGTTCAGGAACCAGTGTTGAAGGTTCTTTGAACCAATCACTCTGATACCACTTGTAGGTCCCAAGGGGTGTCAGTAAGTCTAGAGGGGGGTTGAATAGACTTCACCAATTTTTTGATTTTAAAATAAAACAGAGTTTTGTAAGAAAACAACTAAGTCTTTTGCAAGACAGCTGGGTTCAACCTCAATAGAAGAGTTAACCACTCAACAAACTCGAGTGAGCTGTTGATAGAGTAACTCAACTGAGTGAAATGGGCTCTTTTAGAAAATTAGTTTTCTTAGTTTTTACAACGGAAGTATTATACCTTTTTTATAGAATGGTTTTCAACACTTGTTTTAGGTTAAGTTATTATCAGTTGAGTAATCAAATATAAAACAACAGAATAAATATGCAGAAAATAAATTCGGAAAGTAAATGACATAGAGAAATTTTATAATGGTTCGGGGATGGGGTAATTCCTCTACTCCACTCTTCTCCAACTCCTGGAGGTAATCTACTAATGCAATAGTTGTATTACAAAAATGATAGAACAACCCGAGTAAACCTTGATCACATAGCTCGCTTCACTCCTATACTCAACTTCTTTGTAAGGCAGCTGCATCACTACTTCATCTTTTCAAACTCTTCGGACTTGATCACACAACTCTCTGTTGGATTTGAATCAGACTCTAACTTGAAACTTATGGCACGTCCTTCACCACATCAAAGTGCAGACCCCTTGTTTTTGAATAATAAGATTTACTTAGCCTTTTATAGTGATAGTTTGAAAAGTGTCCGATGAAGACATAGACATTTTTCAAACTTCAATTCTTGATCGTTGGCTTGTCTTGTTGTGCAGCCTTTGATGTTGGCCTTTACATAACATTAATGCTCTATAGGTTGCCTGAATCGCATCAGATTTCTGCAAACATTCCACTGGTTCCCAGCTACTTATGCTATTTTAGCAAGATAGCTTTTAAGGTCGCAGGTCTGTCCCTTACCAATTTGGGTAAGTCTTTGACTTTTCTTTGCAACAGACTTTTTCATCTTTCTTCAACTCCGTAAGTTGCTTTACCTCTTTATTGAGTCTTCTCCATAAATCTTGGATGACGCAGTTGTTAGTCTACTACTTCTATATTTGACTGAGAGTCTTCTTTGATACTCAGCTATGACAAAGCTAAATCATCATTGCAATTCTTCAGTCAGTCTTCTGTAATCTTCAACTCTGCTTCTTCTTAACTCAGCTAATTTTCCTATCTTATTCATAGTTGAAATACAACATAAAGTGGAGTGCCAACTTTATAATCTAAGTTTTCTATGCATGATAAAAATCTATAAAAATAAATTTCTAACATCCACCTACTTCAACAGGGAAAATCTCCATTGCCAGAAGTTGCATGGGAAGGCCTCCCACGAGGTGATAGGTCTCTTTGACTGTGGAGTACCCAACGAGAAGGAGGAGAGAGAGATCAAGACATCACAAGATTTTCTTAGAGGGGCTGACGGTGTGGGCGACATTGACGAGGGTGAGGTCAGCGGTGTCAATGCTACTAAGGAGGATAGAGCCCCCATACTTGAGTAGTTTGATAGTTATTCCGGCCTAAACGACCTTTGTTTCCAGCCCATTTGTTTGGGGCTTACATTCTATAATTGGGTATTTTTTATTTTATTCTTTTGAGGTGTTTCATTGCCCCTGAGGGGCTGGATGATGTTCTGTTAGCATGATTTTATGCTTATGTTCATGTTTTTCTTTATGCATGTTGGCATCTTGCGCTTTATTCGTAGTGTTTGTGTATATTTCCTTGTCCGTGGGGACATGTTTGCCTTTTATGTGGAGATGGATTCTTACATTTAAGAGAAAATCTCAGTCTTTTGGAATAATCACAAATGTTTGTATGGAGGCATGGGGTGATTTTCTGAAGCTCTGGGGGTGCGCTTCCGTGGCTCGGAGGGGACATCCTTCTGTAGCTTGGGGGCTCCCACTCCCTTCCAGAGCCCTTGCTTCCATTATTGATTCCGTACATGTTTAACATATTTTCGCTTTCTTTTCATTGGACATTTATGTGACGTATGTTTGTGAGGACCCCTTATAAGGAGACCCTTCCCCTCCGGGAGCTCTGGAGGAGCAAAAGTTTATTAGACCCCTCTTTGTGAGGAGGCCCCTTCCCTCCGGGAACACCGGAGGAGGAAATATTTATTAGGACCTCGTGAGGAAGATCCTCCTCTCCGGGAGTACGGAATGAGGGAATGTTTATTAAAACCCCCTTTGCGAGGAATCCCCTCCCCTCTAAAAGCACAGGAAGAGGAAAAATTTATTAGGACCCCCTTTGTGTGGAGACACATTCCCTCCAGGAGTACTAAAGGAGGGAAAGTTTTTAGGATCCCCTTTGTGATGAGACCCCTCCATTCCAGGAGCACCAGCGAGGGAAAAGTTTATTGGGACCACCTTTGTGAGGGAGCCCCTCCCCTCCAGGATTACCAGAGGAGGACATCGATTTCTTTGCGAAGAGCACATGAATGGTCATTTATTGTGGCCTTTCTTGGTAATTAACTGAGCACAAGTAATCGTAGCAGAAATGTGAAAATAAATCATAGCTTGCATTTATTATTCATGAACAAGTTTTACGCCTCGTGGGTGGAAATAAATTGAAAATGAAAAAATAAATTTCAATGCTCCTGGGGCGGAACATGAACTGAAAGCAATTAATAATATGAATGCCTCTAGAGAGCGGGGGAGAACAATCATTTGCGGCAACTAATGAGTTTCGCGGCTCCTAAGGTTGTGTGACACCTTCATTGTCTTGTCGGGGGAGCTTACTCATCTTTAAGGTGGTCACATAATATTACCGAATGGTTTTGATGTTTCCAATAGTCTTGCCCACTCCCAACTCCGTGGAGAATTCTAGTTTGAAGTGAACCGTGGAAAGAATGGCTTTGAACTGGTTTATGCTAGGTCTCCTTAAGATCGTGTTGTAGGGAGAAAGAGCATCCATAATAAGGACTTAGACCATGTTCGTGAGGCGGTGTGGGACATCCCTGAGTACTATTTTTTTGATGCAAAATCCGAGGAAGAATGGAGCTTTGGTGGCCTTCATTCATTCTTGGCCCATGATCTTCGTACAAATTGCGTTGATCCGTGTATTCTTGTAGATGGCCATTCTGAATTAGCCTTTCAATTTCTTTCTTCAGCTGAAAACAAGTTTCAGTGGTATGGCCTCTATTGTCAAGGAAGAAGAAGTAGAAATTTGAATTAATTCGCTCTCTCATCTTTTGGGGATGTCTTATGACTCCCTGCCTTTGGGAAACAATCATCACTTCTGTTATTAGCGCAATCCATGGGGATCAGTCCTAGCTCATTATTTCTTCTTTTGTTCCTTCGAGGCTATTTTTGCTATCTTTATAGGTCTTACACTTGTTCTCGGTCTCGAACTCAGTAGCCTTTCCACTCTGGATGGGCACGCTTGTGCAGCTCGCAAATTCCTCCAAGCTGGTGAGAAGTTCTTCTTTCAGTGGTTCCATAAAGCATCCTTGGGGGAGGGGTGGAATCTGCCGTTGAATCCCAACTGTGGTTGTTTGCTAGATGTTATTGTCTTCATTCACGATTTCCACAAGATGCCCACAAAGTCATGTAAAGATTCCCCCAACTTGAGTTGAAACAGATGTGTGATGGTCTCATGTTTGTCTTGCTGGTACAGAATTGTTGTATGAAAAACTTAGAAAATTTTTGCATTACGGTGACAGAGCATATCGAAAGCTGATTAAACCGAGTCAGGACTTGCTATGTCAGAGTGGTTCAAAATGCTTTGCAATAGAACTTGTCCAAATGTTCCTGCGAATCTGCGGTTCCATCATACTCTGGGAGGTTGGAGGTATTGATGCCCAATGTCAGTGGCTCAACCAAGATAGGGGGCGAGTGGACTTCTCTTAATTAAGGAGGTAGCTCGTGAGTTGCCTTGGTTAGTGTCCAATGCCTGTGACTCCTCAGTGGGTATGTAAGTATGGCCCTGGAAGCATTGGGATCTGCTCCTAGCTCTTCTTCCAACATCACTGTGATGGTCTTCTTGGTTTTCTCCGCATTCTTCATTTTTTTATCACCTTACCCTAAGTCAGGGTGTTCAGCAATGGGTGGAGCTCAAGGTGGTCTCACAATGGCCCGACCGCTCTTTGTTGTCTCTGAGCATTCTAGGTTACTTTATCAAGTAATGATTGGAGGGCTTTCCATGTCAAATGAATTTCCTCAGTGGGCGGAGTCCCACGGGGAGATGGGGGTGGCCCCCCTCTTGCTTGAGACGGAGTCGGCAATCCTCTAGGAGAAGGGGAGCTGATCTCTCGTCTTCTAGGTTATCATTTCTCTGACTGGTTTCTGGCTCCATGGCTAGCAGTTGCGGATCCAGCTCCTCGTGCTTGAAGTCAGGTTTGTATTTTCGTATGGTTTGACTTTCCCCACAGATGGTGTCGCGTTGATACTGCTTTTGTTGCAAACAATTTCACAGTACAGTTTATATAATCGAAAACTGGAAAAATTACAGAATCAGAATTATAACTGAACGAGCATAGAATTACAAATTTGTATAAACTGAAATTACTGAACACTAATAATAAAAAATGGCCCAAATTGTGTGTTTGACACACTATCCTTAAAATATATTCATCCCCTATTCTGGACGTCTGTTTCCCATGATAAGATGGGAAAAACCGGATTACCTCAACACCCCACGAACTGAATACACGCCTGGAAAATATCACCAAAATATGCAGGAGTCCAAGAGGATATTAAGAGCAATATGCATAAAATTATATCAGTGCAGATGAGGAGTGTATTGTGTGGTTTTTGGACTGCTGGAATGTCTGCTATTTATATAGCATATACAAGACCTGGAAATTAAATCTTATTGCTATTACACAACAATAACACTTGTTGTTATAACATATATCAATTCAAAATTGAATCTGCTGTTACAAGTAGGAATGAATATAGCAGCTATAGATTAATTTAAATTCGAAAAAAATATATGTTATTTATTTTACAGATTTTTTTAATTCCGAAAATTAAAAATTAAATCTGCAAAACATAGGCTAGACTATGTGGCTCGAATTCGTTGTGACATTCGTGTACGCAGGTCACGCTCGCACACAAGTCAGTGGTTTGGTGCCCAAACTGGACCGTGATTTGCACCCCCTGCGGGCGCGCGTGTAGAGAGAGCCTCTATGCAATATAATCTTAGACCTACTAAAATGTAGCATTATATATGCTAGTCTCAAAAGCCTTTGTTTTCCCATATGGGACAAACCCACTTTTCAAAGAAGACAAACACATGTTTTTCTTCTTTATAAATTAATTCCAATACTCCACTTTATGATTTAATTTCTCCTTCATCCGAACATCATTTTGGACAAACAGATATTCGATTTCGATGTTCTCACGGAGTAGAACAATAATCCACTTTTACTTTTGTCATTAGACAATCGAATTACCAAGAAAATCACACCCAAGTATGCAATTTCCTTCACATCGTTTCCAACAATCCCCCACATGAAGGAAATTTCGAGGATACAAAGATTTGGTGATAAAGTCCAATAGTTGAACCCTGCATTAGATAGGTAGGTGTTACCCTTTGAACCTTCCCTTGTGGAAATGTATTTACTTTACAGCTGATTAGTAGACGCGATGTCTTTGAACTGTTCTGCCTTCTGCGTAAAAGATGATATACCTCACACATGATTCTTTCTAACATACTTCATTTCTCATTGTTATGTTCATTCATGGCCCTAAACATATGCATGGTTCTGCAAGAGGTTCTAAGAATTGAGCCTCACACAATTCTCTTCAAAGCGGCCCCACTTCTCTCTCACATAGGTGATTCTTCTTTAAGAGTAGCTCGCTCTACCCAGCTCGGCTTACCGATGCACAAGAATCATTAAAACCCAAATGCTTATCCTCTTCTTTCCACGGGTTTCACTGTCAAGAAATGGACAAGGAAAAATCCCCTACAATGATCCTAGAGTCTTTTGACAATTAGGTTATCCTATTGAACCTAGATCTTGGGATCTTCAGTCAACTAGGTTGGGTTTCCTTTGTATCAACTCATTTTTCCAAAGGCTTAAGTCCCATTCCTCTTGATGATTTTACAACTAACTCTCGATTTAATTCTTTGGTCAACGGATCCGCTAAATTATCATTTGACTTTACATAGTCAATAGAGATAACACCAGTTGAGAGTAGTTTTCTAATGGTATTATGTATACGACGTATGTGTCTAGACTTACCATTATACATATTGCTCTGTGCCCTGCCAATCGCTGATTGACTATCACAATGTACACAAATTGTTGGCACAGGCTTTGGCCATTTTGGAATATCTTTTAAGAAGTTTCGGAGCCATTCAGCTTCTTCTTCACTCTTGTCTAAAGCTATAAACTAAGACTCAATTATGGATCTAGCTATAACCGTCTACTTAGAAGATTTCCACGATATGGCTGCACCACCTAAAGTGAATACAAATCCACTTGTAGACTTAGAGTCTTTAATATCAGATATCCAGTTAGCATCGTTGTATCCTTCAATAACAACAGGATATCTTGTATAGTGCAGTCCAAAATCATTAGTGTATTTTAAATTCCTTAGTATTCTCACTATACCTTTCCAGTGGTCATGCCCTCGATTACTCGTGCATCTGCTAAATTTACTCATTGCATAAGCAATGTCTGGTCTTGTATAACTCATTAAGTACATCAGACTTCCTATGACTCGTTAGTATTCCAATTGAGACACAGTCTCACCCCTATTCTTTGATAGATGTTGACTCGTGTCTATAGGAGTTCTAGCTAACGACGTGCCATTCTTACTAAATTTTTCTAGAATCTTATCCACATAATGTGACTGATCAAGTGTTAGTCCATTTGAAGTTCTAGAAATCTTTATTCCGGGGATCACGTCAACTAAACCCATATATTTTATGTCAAACCTCGAGTTCAATATATCTTTTGTGGATTTAACTATTTTATCATTACAATGACAAGCATGTCGTCTACATAAAGACACAAAATGACATAGCCATTTTCAGTGTCTTTAACATAAACACATTTATCACATTCATTTATTTTAAATCAACACTCTTTCATGGCATTATCAAATTTCTCATGCCACTGTTTTGGTGTCTGTTTCAAACCTTGATCTCTTGGCCACGTGCAGAGAATCCTTCAGGTTGTTCCACGTAAATCTCCTATTCTAAATTTCCGTTTAGAAAAGCAGTTTTTACGTCCATTTGATGTGCTTCAAGATTTCACAATGCAACAATTGCAAGTACCAATCTAATGGAAGTTATTCTCGTAACTGGAGAATACGTATCAAAGTAATCAAGGCCCTCTTTTTTTTTCTGTAACCTTTAATTATCAATTGTTCCATCTGCCTTCATTTTCTTCTGGAAAATCCATTTGTAACCTAGTGCTTTGCTTCCTTCAGGAAGATCCACTTGTTCCCAAGTATGGTTTTGCAAGATGGAACCAATTTCATTTTTTATGGCCTCTTTCCATAATGGTCCTTCAGAAGAAGTTATAGATTCTTTGTAGCTTTGAGGTTCACTTTCCAGCATGTAAGTTAGAAAATCTGGACCAAAAGAATTTTCTATCCTAACTCGTTTCTTGCGTCTAAGTTCTACCTCATCTTCTTCTTTATTTCCTTGGTCTTGTTCAATTGAATCATGTATCCATTTAGGAGAGATTGCTTCTTCTCTTGATTTGCACGGAAATACATTTTTAAAGAATGAGGAATTTCTCGATTCAATAATCGTGTTCTTGTGTATATCTTCAACTTTAGATTCACGCACAAGAAATCAATAAGCAAAGACTTTATTATGTGCATATCCAATAAAAATGCAATCAACAGTTTTGGGACCTACCTTCACCTTCTTTGGTGTAGGTATAGCAACTTTAGCAAGACACTCCCACACTCGTAAGTATTTGTAGGATGGCATTCTTCCATGCCATAACTCATAAGGGCTTTTGTCTAATTTCTTACGGGGAACCTTATTTAAAAGGTAATTAGCTGTCAAGACAAACTTCCCCCATGTTCGAGGCAAGCGAACTTAATAACATGGCATTCATCATTTCTTTAAGTGTACGGTTTTTCCATTCTGCAATGCCATTCTGTTGAGGTGAATAAGGTGTTGTTGTTTCGTGTCTAATTCCATGTTGGGCACAGAATTCAGCAAATGGTGATTCATATTCACCTCCACGATCACTTCTTAACACCTTAATTTTCCTATTGAGTTGATTCTCAACTTCATTTTTACAGAGAATAGATTTCTCTATAGGTTCATCTTTACTTTTATGTAGATACACATAACAAAACTTTGTGTTATCATCTATAAAAGTAATGAAGTATTTATTGCCCCCACGTGTTTGTGTTGATTTTAAATCACATACGTCGGTGTGAATTAAATCAAGTGGTTCATTATTTCTTTCAATATTTTTAAATGATGTCCTTGTTAACTTTGCCTCAACACAAGTTTCACACTTGTGCTGAGTATCAGTATGGAATGTTGGTATATAATTTAAGTTAATTAATCTATGTAATGTATCATAATTAACATGCCCTAGTCTACCATGCCACAAATTGGAAGACTCAAGCAAGTAAACAGAAGAGTTTTTCATTTCATTAGCTTTTGGTTTAACAACCATTACATTGAGCTTAAATAGCCCATCAGAAGCATAACCCTTGCCTACAAACATCCCATTTTTTAACAAAGTAACAACCCCTGACTCCAAAACAATGCGAAAACCATGTTTATCTAAAAGCGAACCAGCCACCAAATTCTTATGAATATCTGGTACAAACAACACATTATTAAGAGTCAGTTCCTTCCCGGACGTCAACTTCAGAACCACTTTTCTTTTTCCATTAACCTCAAAAGTAGCTGAATTTCCCATGTACATCTTCTCGTCGTCTTCAGCTGACTCAGAGGAACTAAACATTTCTTTGACAGAACACACTTACCTAGTAGCACCAGAATCAATCCACCACTGTTTCGGGTTTGAACCTATGAAATTCACCTCGGAGATCACCGCACCCAGATTCATATTTGACAGCTCTTGAGAAATGTGATCAGCCATGTTAGCCTCTCGATTCTTCTTCAGTTTCTTGCAATCAGAAGCCTTGTGACCCTTGCCACCAAAATTGAAGCATTTTCCTTCGAACATCTTTTTGGAAATGCCTCCTTTTGGTCCCCTATTATTGAACTCTTTACCAGTTTTCCCGGTTTTCTTTTTGCCTTTGGAGCTTTCGCCATGCTCCACAACATTGGCTTTAGCTGCAACATGAATGAACAATTTTCTTTCAGAGTATTTGTTATCTTCTTCAATTTGAAGCCTAACAATCAGTTCTCCAACATTCATCTCCTTTCGTTTGTGCTTCAGATAGTTCTTAAAATCTTTCCAAGCTGGTGGCAATTTTTCAATTATTGCAGCCACTTGAAAAGTTTCACTCAAAACCATTCCTTCAGCAAGAATATCATGTATAATCACCTGAATGAAATTCTTGCACTTGACTTATTACATACTTGGAATCAATCATTTTAAAGTCTAGGAATTGGCTAACGATAAATTTTTTAGCCTCTGCATCCTCAGACTTATGCTTGTGGTCAAGAGATTCCCACAATTCTTTAGCAGTTCTTTTAGAGCTATAAACATTATACATCAGATCTGCTAAACCATTCATTATATAATTCATGCAAAGGAAATCAGCATGATTCCCTGCATCAACTGCATGAGCGGCTTGAACATTTGCTTCATCCTCACTCAACTTTGGAGGATCTTCAGTCAAGAACCTTGCTAGGTTCAACGTAGTCAAGTAAAACAACATGTTTTGCTACTAATGTTTGAAATCCAAACCGTTGAATTTCTCCGGTTTCTCAGCATGATTCACCGACACATTAACGGTGGGATTAGCCACTATCCGAGGCTTAACTGGGTTAACCACTGGATTGGGCACAACTGGATTGAGCGTAGCATTTGTCTCTCTTACGCCAATCGGAACTCCATAATTCAAATCAGAAGCCATTTCTGAAATACAAATCAAAGTTTAGTACTTCGATTAATTGGAACAAATCCGATAAGAACAAAATAAATTGTTCAACTTTTTATTATAAGGTCCAATGTAATTTCCTTCCACTCAAAAATAGCACTGGTATTACTTATCTCTGTCTATAGTAATATTTGAACCAACTTTTTCAATCAATACAACAAACAAACGTTAGTATATTCAGTAAAACCAATTAAGAATCACAATTGAAAAAAAAAATATGTTACTGAATCGAATTCGAAGAAACCAACTTTTCGGAATTCCGGTTTCAATAATATTACATTGCAATTAGTAAAATATAATAGCCAATTGGAGTTGCAGGGGTCAAAGAGATTTGCATTCTAGTTTTATGACAAACTACAACATTAAAAATGGTTTTAAGAAAATCTGACCCTGATTTATAAAGTGAAAGCAAAATTGCTTGAATCAGTCACATACATAATTTAAAACGAATTTAAATAATGTCATCCAAACTAGAATCTATAAACCCAATTACAGAGAGCAAATTCTCCAATTTCCAAAATCAATTAGAATATTTGAAATGAAACTTTGATTTTGAGAACAGAATACCATACGAAAGTTCTATCCAACGGAATGCATCTAAAGCATTTGATATAAAAACCAATCTGTTTTGAATAACAAAATATAACTCCAGCGAATTCTATCAATTTAGCATGCTTCTGAAGTTTTGCAACAGTTAACAAAATAGCATAACTTATATAAACTGTACTGAACAAAAATATACGAATCTGTTTTAAGTTTGTTGCAAACAATTTCGCAGTACAATTTATAAAATCGAAAATGGAAAAATTACAGAATCAAATTTATAACTGAACGAGTAAACAATTACAAATTTGTATAAACTGAAATTGCAGAACTCTAATAAAACAAAATGGCCCCAATCGTGTGTTTGACACGCTAATCTTAAAACAGATTCATCCCTTATTCTGGACGTCTGTTTCCCAGGATAAGACGGGGAAACCCGGTTTACCTCAACACCCAACGAACTGAATATACGCTGGAAAATATCACCATAATATGAAGGAGGCCAAGATGATATTAAGAGCAATATGCAGAAAATTATACCAGTGCAGATGAGGAGTGTATTGTGTGGTTTTTGGATTGCTAAATTGTCTGCTATTTATATAGCAAATACAAGACCTGGAAATTAAATCTTATTGCTGTTACACAGCAATAGCATTTGCTGTTACAACATATATCAATTCAAAATTGAATCTGCGCGATGTTACAAGTAGGAATTAATATAGTTTGGACTATGTGGCTCGATTTCGGTGCGACATTCATGTACGCAGGTCGCGCTCGCTCACAAGTCTGTGGTCGGAACCCGAATCGGACCGTGATTTGCACCCCCCCCCCCCGCGGGCACGCGTGTAGAGATAACCTCTATGCAATATAATCTTACACCTTACTAAAACGTAGCATTATATATACTAGTCTCAAAATCATTTGTTTTCCCATGTGGGACAAACCCACCTTTCAAAGAAGACAGACACATGTTTTTCTTCTTTATAAATTAATTCCAGTACTCCACTTTTTAGATTTAATTTCTCATTCATCCAAACATCATTTTGGACAAACAAATATTCGATTCCGATGTTCTCACGGAGTAGAACAATAGTCCACTTTTACTTTTGTCATTAGACAATCGAATTACCAAGAAAATTGCACCTCAAATGTGCAATTTCCTTCACATCTTTTCCAATAGTTTTTAGTGCAGATCACTCCAAATCAAGGTATCTGATAAATTTCAAGTCTTCTTCTCCCAAAGCTGGAAGTCATCGGTGATGGGAATTTGCCTGCAACACCAGCAAACATTAGACAGGCCATGGGATTGTCCCAGGGAGGCTCCTCCGATGCTCAAGTCAGCACGATTAACGATATAGAATATTAAACATTACAGAGAATACTGAATATGAGTCATGTAAATTCATTCAAATTATGACTTACAAATGAGATGAAATGACATTTATATACTTGAGTAGCGGGCCTCGTGGGCCGCATAGGAGAAAACGGCTCATGGGCCGGATCTGGACCTTATGGGCCGGGTTATTCCCACTATAGCCCACTAATTAATGGGTAATAAATGAGATTAAATAAATATATAAATTGAATAATAATAATAATAATAATAATAATAATAATAATATAAGGATATTTTTGCCCCCGATAGAAATCAATAATTTTTGTCTCTCCTTTCTTTAAGGAAAAAAATTAATGTTCAATCTCTCAATGCAAGCAAAATGTATATGATACATACGTTGAGTATCAGGAAATTAAACATGTTATAAGGATCGACATTTATAAAAGACCAAACTGAAACAGAGGATCTTGTCTCTAACATTGAGGTAAAAATAAGGAGATGAATATATAGTCGTCAATGTCCGTTTTAAAATCAATTTTCTTCTGATGGAAATTGGAAATCCATTTGAAGGTGAAACTTGACATAATAGATTTTTTATATAAAGGTCTAATGCCCTAAGTATTGTGTAAGTATTTGAACTTAAAACGAAGATTTAGACATAAGGATTTCAACTAATTAACTTATATATTTAAGGCTACGTACATTTTCTCATAATTAAAAAAATATTCATAATGATTGCTAAAGAATTTTACAATACATGTCAAATTTAGATATCCAACAAGTGTCATAATTTTAAGGGATACTTACAAAACCCCTAGGTTTGGCTGGCTAGTTACAAAAAAATCCAGAAATTTTCGAAAATCGCAGAAGATCCCTAGATGTTTGATTCCGTATTATATTTTTCCTGTTCGTAAGCAAAAATCATTTCAAGTACCCCTCGATATTTATAAAATGTTACAATTATCCCTTTAAATTTAAGACAATAAAATATGAGCAAGTTTTTTGTAATTTTGAATTTTTTTGGGTTTTTTCTTGTAATTAATTAGCCCAAATATTTGGGGGTATTTATCCCTAATTTAAAAATTATTATGTCTCAATAAATCGTATAACTGCTAAATATTTGATACAATAACATAATAACATAAAATATAGAATAGAATCATATGCTCCTTTCTAAGATTTATAGACCCACCATGCAGATTTATACATAAACCCACCACAAAAATTTGCCACACTACTCTAGCTCAACCATAAGCATTGCGCCCACATAAAAGCAACCTTTTCCCCACACACTTCACAATTTTAAGTGTACAATCCGACATGGCGGAGCCACCGTGGCACACCACCTGTAATGGGCTTCGATTCTCACACGTAGGTCCTCCAAGCACAAACAACATCATATATATATCCACCATGCGATACTGTGTGCTGAAACCATGCCCACCACCTGTTTCCTAACCTTAAATAGACGTGATCTTGCATTCCTCAGTTCAAATCCATTAATTAACATCACCAAAAGCCAAATCAAGAAACAGCTTCATCTCTTCCCTTTTCAACTCAAATTTGCAATTATATATATTCCCCTCCTCCCGATGACCATTAATGGGTGCCCATGGTGCATGAATCGGCGGCCAGACGACGGTGATGATGATGGGGATGACGGATATGATTATGCGCCCGCTGCTTGTACAGATGGCGATGGGGACGACAGTGATGGAGATTATGATTATGCTCCGGCTGCATGATACCAATGATTGTACCTACACCTAGCTAGAATGAGTTATGTAGCAGCTTTAATTTTCTCTGGCAGATTAATTATTTTGTGATAGCTAGTGTCCTCTTGTATTTGTAGGTAACTAGCTTCCAGAGGATCCCCGACTTTTTTAAGTTTTGGGCTATGATCCTAAATTGGGCTTTTTGACACAATATTGTGTTTTTTTTATCAAAAATTGACAAAATACAGTGCAATTAAAATCTTTTGTTGTTTTAAGCTTAGGCGCAATATGCTACTGCGCCATCTGCTACTGCGCCTACTTTGATGTTTTATTTTTTTTTGAAAAATGATGATCAAGTGCAGACCCCAAATGCGCTTACTTTTTTTTAATTTTTTTTTAACATTTTCAGATTAAGCCCACAAGTCTGCGCTTAAGTTTTGAAATTTTTTTTTTAAATTAACAGACCTATTTAACAGGTCATGCACAGAAAATGAGGAAATGCAATCTGGTTACTGGTTAAGTAGATGCTTGACAATATTTTAATTATAAATTAATTGGGAGGCTAATCCACAAAATGATTATGCATTTATGTAGAACTTTTTTTTTTTTTTGAGAGGTGCATTTATGTAGACCTAAATACGAATTCAATAAGCAAATACATGTTAATGATTTTGGCAGAGTTGTAATTAAGTTTGAATTTATTGAGGATTTTTTAACATTTTTCCAAGACACTGGAGGAAAAATTACTTTTATTACGTGTAAATTTATTTTAAAATATTTGATAGTATAAAAATTTGAGGCAAATATAATTATGACCGTTGAATAGCGGATGGGATCTTCTATTCCAAAACCGTGTTTCATCTCTTATTCCAACCGTGTGGATGATTGACACGTGTATTACACTTATCATATTAGAACCCCACAATTTATGCTTGATGAATGCTTGAAAATAAACATGGTAAGTGTAATACACGTGTCAATCATCCACATGGTTGGAATAGGAGATGAAATACGGTTTTGGGTTGGGTCGGATTTGCGTCCAGGTTCGTGAGTTCGAGGGTAGAATTAGTTAACCTGGACCTGAACTGTTTAATTATTCGTATCAAAATTTTGAACCCAAACTCGACCTATTTATTTCACATGTAACTGAGATTCGACCTTTTAACCCGTATAATAAAATTATTCTTATTTTACATTTAATAATTCAACTAAATAAATTTATTATCTTTACAATCAGTCACTATAACATACTATCCAATCAATGAAATATATCACAATTCATAGCATTCAAAAGAAATAATATAATTACATAAATAACTTAATATATTTATTCTCTTTTGAGGGCAACATACAAAATAATAACAACATACATAATTAAGGAGGTTTTAGAATTTAAGTTTTAAGAACATGTCTTGTTTTTTTATTTTTTCTTATCATTTATTATTTACTAATGTTTTTTAAACGGGTTAAATGGGTTATAACAAGTCGACCTGAACCCGACCTGTTGAATTAATGGGTTATTCGGGTTCGCCCCGATTTCGACCCGGACCCATGAAAAACCGTGTAATTGTGGGTTAGAATAGAATAAAAAATTGCTTGTGAAATTAAAAAAAACGCATAATTCGAGGCTTTACTGTAAAAATCCCCACCTAGTCTATATTAATCTCCGCCTAAGCGCTAGACCCTCCTTGTTCACCTGCGATTTATTTTCCGATTAGGCCCGTCTAATTCTGCCTAGTTTATGCCTAGACGCTAGGCCCTAATCTGCCACCTAGCGAGCGTCTAGCGCTTTTTACAACATTGATTCGGGGTAAAATATAATTTCTTGATTTTTTATGCCGACTGAATCACTTCTTAGTTTTTATTCCCATTTTGGCTCAACACTCTGTGCTTTTATGTTGTGGTCCTTGTGGACACTTAACCTGTTAAACAAAGTCAGTTTTAAAAAAAAACGGAACTTAAGCGCAACAGACATGTGCGCTTAATGTTAATCGGGAGATTTAAAAAAAAGAAAGGTAAGCGCATTTGATGTCTGCGCTTGATCATCATTTTTAACAAAAAAAAATTAAAAATTAAAGTAGGCGCAATAGCATTTTGCGCCTACGCATCAGGTTACTGTGACTCGACATCGAGTTACTGTAGACATCGAGTTATTGTAACTCGATGTCGAATCAAACTGACTCAATATCGAGTTAAAGTAACTCGACATCGAGTTACTGTAACTTGATGTCGAGTCATAATGACTCAATATCGAGTTACACTATGTAGGTCCCAATGGGTGTGAGTGTAAGGTTTAGAAGGGGGGGTTGAATAAACCTTACCAACTTTTCGATTTAGTCCTTTTAAATATTCAGAGTTAATATTTCACGGTTGAGTCCTTGATGGACAGCTAAGTTAGTTAATCGTGAGTTAGTTACTCAACAGACTCACTGAAATTGATAGAATAACTCAAATTTTTTTGACTAAAGACTTAACTCGATTGTGATTTATTTTCAAATGAAGACTTTACACCCTTAAATTTGGTTTAGTACTTAGAGATTATCAAGTGGATAGCAAATTTATCGTGAGTTAAATAAATAAGATCGAGGAATTAAAGTCTTTGAAATGTAAATGACACGATAAGTTTTAAAGAGGTTCGAAGATGGGGTAATTCTTCTACTCTTCTCTTCTCCAACTCCTGGAGGAATCCACTAAGTTTTGATCGATATACAAAGTGGTAACAGTCCGGATACAAGTCTTCATCACACAATGACTTGATCCTTTGGAACTCGATCGGAGATGCGCTTGGTCACGCACTGGCTTCTCGTGCGACTCGGCTTCTTCACAGGCGTTTGCCTACTACTGACCCACTTGCTCAAACTCTTTGGATTTGATCACGAAGCCCTCCAAAACTTGAGACCCGGTTCGACCTTGAACCTTCCTACAATCCTCCGTGGAATGTAGACCCTTGATTCTTCAACAATTTCCTCTTCAACTGATTGAAGTTATCTTTCCTTCACGGGTGAGTGTTAGATTGATTTTCTTCGTAGTTTAGGCTTGAGGATTAATCTTGAATGAATTGAGAATATCTTAGGTTATAGTTCAAATGTTTGCTTGAATGTTCGCGGTTGGGTAACCTTCTCTCGAGTCATTCCTCGGCCTTTTATAGTGATCTTTCAAAAATCTGCCCGTTGAAGAGATAGGCTTATTTTTGAAAGTCACTTGTGGTCATTGGCTTGTCTTGTTGCGATCCTTGGAATTGCCACTTCCTCGTATGAATTGTTCTTGACTTTTTGAGTTCGACATGGTGCGTGCTTCCCATTGTTTATTCCTTTTGCACGCTTCTGGTGAGCACTTCGAGAAAGGTAGTATGGAGGTATTACTTGTTTAAGTAATTCCCTTGATTTACGTCTGACGGATCTCTTCCAGTTATCTCGACTTGATTGCATTTCCTTGTTTTCCCTAGGTGACTTAGAGTCGACTTCCAATCATTGGATGACTCTTTCAATCACTTCAACTTGAGACTTGGCTATCTTGAGTTGACTTGACGATACTCCACTCACCGCATCTCACCTTGCTCCTTGATCGAGTTCCGTCTTCTCTTCTTTTCCATACTCACCGTCTTGCAATGAGTCTTTCTTCTAGTCTCCGGTTGTCTTCTTGCATGTTTAGGCATAGGCGACTTAACTCGGCTTGACCAGCCCTATTTATTACAATGCGGTTTTACAACAAAGATGGGGTGCCAACTTCCTTTTCTAAGTTTTACATGGCATTCATCAAAATCTAAACAATAAATTTCCTAACAATTTCCCCCTTTTTGATGATGCCAAAACTTAAAACATTCAAAATGTAAATAGCAAAGATACATACTGGATAGTGCATTTACGAGAGAATGTATGCGTAGAATCAATTCTTTTATTGATCATAACATTCTTGTCCTTTACACAATTGTTTACAAAGTGTATCGAGCAAACATCTATGTCTACGCAAAAATAGAGAATTCTGATTTATTACGAGAGAAGACTTACATAAAATGTATTTACATAGTAAAATACATGAAGGGGTGGATAGCAACACTTCATCTCCTTCGCTTCCTCCTTCTTCTTCTTTCTTCTTGACTCTGTCATCTTACTTCTTCTTTTCTTTTTCTCATCTTGTTTTTTCTTCTTCTTTTCATACGCCTTCCGGGCAGCTTCATCTCTTCTAATTCTCTCTTGTCTCTCCTCCCATAGCCGAGTTTGTCTTTTATTTTCTTCAATTCTTTTTACATACTCGGCATTGTTTTTAGCCACTTGCATTGGCTACTTCAAACTGGAGCCCAAAGATGATCCCTCCTTTCTTGCCCTGGATCTATGTACTCAATGTTTTTGGGCGGGTCTGGTCTCAAACCTCTTCCTCCACCATCACTTCTTCCTCTACCTCTTCTTCCTCTCGGCGTGTATTGTCTTTGGGTCCTTCTTTTTCCCAATGAGTGACTAGCGGAGACCAAAGAGAGTGGTTTGTCGGTGTAGTCCGTTTGTCTGTCGACTTCTTCACATAGTGTGAGACCACTTTTCCCGATACAAGTCCCGGCTTGAGCCATGGACATGTTTGCGAAGTATCCTTGAGATGCGGCGTTTTAAATTCATCAAGCTGATCTTGGCTCGATTCCGGCATCTCGAGATGGCATAAGTCTCTCTGTCTCTTTGGAATGCCTCCATGTTGTTTCAAAATATCCATAACTCGGGCATTCATCCTTCCTACTTCCTCCATCCGTCCACTTCTTCAACTTTATTTCTCTTGTCGGCCATAGGTACAACAGAGTGTTGGAGTGGCGAGTCATTTGGGAGTTTCTTTGATAATATCACAGTGACAAGACCTTGTTGGGGGTTTGTGCAATCATCAAGGTCACATCTCTCGATCCTTCCCCCTCAGCGGACTTTCCTTTCTTTTCTCTTGAAACTTCCTCACCGTTTGTCTTTCCCTTTACAACACTCCCTCCTTCTCAACTTGAGATCTCTTGAGCGCTTTTAGGTATTCATCTTCCCCCTTTTTGGCATCATCAAAGGAGAGAGAACCCTTGAAACAAACTAGCGGTAGGAAGTCGAGTCTGGCGATAGTCAAGTTACGCTTCGAAACACATTTGCGGGTATGCGGCGCGAAACTCGGAGCGAGTAGCGTTGGATTCAACTATAATTAACTTCATCTCAGCCATGAGAAGGCTGAATTTTCGATCCATGTTTTCTTCCATACGCAGGAGCTCATTCTTATTTTGCTCACGCAGCGACTTGATCTCGGCGAGTGTGAGATTCATGCATGTGCTCAATGTGTTCTCTCAACTTTGTCTTTGCATCGGCATTCTCATTTCGCCATACCAACGACTTGTTGAACAATGTTAAAATATCTAGCTTGTTCCACGCGCATTGTTTCTTCTTTGTTGCCACCACTCCCGATTCTTACTATTATGCCTCTCAAGTCGGCCCAAGGTTGGCATCTCATTATCCGTCTCATGTCCATCGAGGCACTGGTGTCTCTCCATTCGTTCAATTTCGACAAATAATGCTTTGAACACCTCCCGAACTTGATTGTTCCCTCTGTTGCGGTGACGGCCAAAGCGTCAAAATCATAGTCACCGGAATGATGGTATCGATGGAATGACAGAATCTGGTTTTGTTGAAGCGAGATCTCTCGACTCTTCGGGAGGTCGGGTACCTCCCAGAGAAGAAGGAAATGATTCTACAAAGGAATCATCACGAGCAAGCTGGAATTTGGTCAATGATGAGTGGTGCTCGTGAAGTTCCTTGTGGAGTCGAACCTGCTGCGACTTGGGGAACTGCGCGGTGGACTCTGTTTGGTGGGTCTGTTGTGAAGTTGACCCGACTTGCTGAGCCTCAACAGTCTCAACGGCCGTTGGTCTCACCGGTTTTCCACGTGAGTTATTGGTCATCGGCCTTATCGAGCGTCGTCGGACGATGATGAGATTTCCATGGATGGCTCATCAAAGTTGAAAGTTTGTGAGTAGACTTGAGGTCGGACTTACTCGTGGTTGGAACATCCTCCTGAGTCTTTTGGATCGATCAAGGGGATGACTCGGCTTCATCGTCTCCTTCCGATCTGAAAGGTTACATCGGGATTATCCGAGAATCGTGAAGCGCACTTATCTCCTTTTCTCGATGGATCAATGATAGCGGGAGGGATGTTACGTACTTGACTTCTTTACCCCGGAAGTCTCAACCTCCCGTTGGCCTTCATTACTGTCTTTGTTCTTTTCTTGTGCCTCACTTGCATTAGCAGTGTCATTAGCCTTGAGCGATTGGCACCTCGAGAGACAAGTCTCAACTATGCCGAGCCTCGTCGATGACAACTTCTTTGTGTACTTTGTGTTTGTTCCTTCTCCACTTCGCCTCCTAGATTCATTGTGGAGTTAGGCTGCAAAGATCCTCCGACCTTCCGCAGTGGAGGGGAGTTTCCCTCTCGGTGGCACACCAAATGAGTGACTTGGATTGGGGTCACTCGTCTCGGACTCCCTTGTTCCCATTGAGTATTCAGTTGGGGCGGTGGTAAGATACCTTCATTAGAGTTTGGCTCGATTGGGGTCCCCACTATCCCGTTTCATTGCGATTCCTTAATTCCTTCTTCCGAGTGAGTGGGAAAGTGGTGGCGGCAACAACGGTGGCAATATCTTTTCACCACTCCCATTGGGTCTATCTCCGATTGTGTTTTGGAGGACTCTCCGTCCCTCCATCATTCTTTGCTCATGAAGGATTACTGGATTCTTCCATTGCTTCTTTGCATTTGCAACTCTTACGTAGCGGCAGAAGAGGGTCGAGTCCTCATCACTTTCGATAGGGCGTCAAGTTGAGGATGTGTATGCTCTGTGGTGCCGGTGATAGGGCGGAGATCTTTGGCCTTTTCACGTGCCTCTCGCGTCTCAGCTGCTCTTAGCCCGTTCATTTTCTTTTTTCGAATTTCGAGTATATTTATGCAATTATCCTCGTCAGGGCTTGCAGATCGCTGTGTCCACCTCAAGAAATCAAGAGTTCTTTTTCCTCGTGAATGAACTCGGATGTTGAAACCGCACTCTGGATAGGCTCGGCTTCTATTTTCCCCACTCGCGTGACGATTTGGGATGTCTGGATACAATGGAGAGTGCATGATTAAATCGTCTTCATCATCTTCTTGGCTTGCTGGCTCTCGTTTCAGGTATTGAAGGTAGCGAGACTTCATTTGCTCGACACCTTGGCCTCCTGTTACTGGTGGAGAAACAACCACATCAGCAATTGATTTGGTTGTCTCGGTTGTGCCTTGTTCTTGGTTTGCATCTGCTCTGGTTTACAACAGGTCATCGAGTTGCCTCTGGCGATCGGCCTCGCCGACTTGGAGCGGTTTCATCAATCACGTCCTGGAGACTCTACTTCTCCGGCGAGTCTCGGGTATCTTTTCGGTGAGTGATAGACTCGATCGGCTTCTCAAGCTCGGGCGCTTGAAAATTCTTCTCCTTCTTCTTGTTTGAACCGGAGGATTTACGGTTACGACAAGGTTTCTTCCGAGTCTTGGCGGCGGTGGTCTTTGTTGTTTTCTTACGAGAGCCGCCGTCTTGGCTTATCATTCTCCTCTTCTTAATGACTGGAGAAGGTATTTGGGATTCCTTCTCTGTTGCGAGCCGCGAGGGCGGGAGAGACACGAGCTGCGGGGGGCGGTGACTCGGGCGAGGCGGGAAGCGGATTTGTTTTTCTTTCTTTGCGGGCGTGATTCTCTTAGCAGTGCGAGGGGCGACCTTCTTCTTTGGTGGAGAGGAGACAGATTGTATCTTGGTCGGTGATTCCCCCTCACTCGTATTAGCTCTCTTAGCGTAGGCTCTCTTCTCGTGCGCCCGAGAGGTATGATCTCGAACATCCTCTTGTTTACATGGAACGCCTTTTCATGTCGAAGAGGGACTCCTTTTACCTCCATCGGCCGACCAATCACTGGGCCGTATCCCGGGGATCCTCCAAATGCTCCATTCTCCTTGAAGGATTTGTTCCCTACATTCTCGCAGCGATCTGCGTAGACAAACTTCAGCCATTCACTTTCTTTTCTTCAATGATCGCGGCCAATACGATCAATTTCGCTGGGACGATTGGTCAAAGTCGCAAATTTGATGTTTATGCATTTGGCAACGATGTCCAACAATTTGTGGTAGTCCTCCTTCACAGACCTCTTGTTAGTTGTGTAGACTATCTTTTCAAAGATAGTCGGTCTTGGCTATTTCCTTCAAAGCGGCCAAGTCAAACATCGGCTTCATTGATTTACGTGCTCCTTCCACGTGGTAATGAGCGGTGTTACGCCAAATCCTTGGCGGTGATGATGAACTCCTTCCCGTGAGCAGACGATTTGATCCCCTCATCGTGAATCTCAACATTCACGTAGAATCGTGCAACCTCTTCCACATAGGTCATCGGAAAGTCCATCGTCGAAATGGTTTTAGCCTAGTCGTTTCGAGTTTTTCGCGATCTTATTTATGAGGCGTCATCGGACCCTTGGTTGACCATACCCTCGAAATCCAAAGAGACCCTGTGGATTTGCTTTCCCATCTTGACAAAATCGTGAGTAGATGCCATTTTTCGATTTCTCCGAATGAAACTTAGAAGATGATTTGAAGATTGATAGGGTTTTTGAGAGAGTTTTTGCCTTTGCTTTTGAGAGAGAAATGAAATGGTTTGTGTGAGAGAAACGGATGAAAATGGTTTAAGTATGGTTCCCCGAAAGGGCGTGCGGGTGGTTTTAAAATGTGATCGAAATCAATGGCTTAGATTTTGCACGCCGATTAGCATTTAATGTCTCGTATTTAATGCTGCGAAATTTATATCCAATCATAAGCTTGGTGTGCGACTTTTGCTGTACACATCATCATTATCTTTGACGTCATTCTTAAAAACATTCCCGCTTAGTAAAACGATCGCGTTTTTGTCCCTTTGCTCATAAATGACTCGAAACTTAACCCTTAGTTGATTTAACTCTTCTTCTCACGATTCTCCTAGTGACTCAAATTTGTCAAATAACTCGATGCAAATGTCTTTTTCGATATGGTGATTCACTTAGGCGATTTGAGAGTTGACTCTTTTTCCCTTTTTGTGTTTCATTTCTTTTCTTTGAGTCTTACGAGTGTCGGCTCACTCAATTAAGCTAACTCATGCTTGAGTTCTTCAAATCTTGACTCACATAATGGTTTTGTGAAAATGTCACCAACCTTGTTTATCGGTTGAAATATATTCAAGGTGATGTCCTTCTTTTCAACATGATCTCTTATGAAGTGATATCGACATCGATATGTTTTGTTCTTGAGGGCAACATAGGATTTTGAGTGATTGCAATTGCACTTGTGTTATTACACATGATTGGAATTTCCTTTTCTTCAACTTCATAGTCTCTCACCTTTGTCTCATCCATAGGACTTGGGCTGTAACAACAATGCCGCAATATGTATTCTCGCACCCATTTGTAGATGTGGCTATTGAATTTTGCTTTTTGCTAAACCAGAAATTAGCTTTGTTTCCAAGCATTTGACATGTGCCGAGGTGATCTTCCCATCAACTCCACATCCAACATAGTCGAGTCCAATAGCCAATTAGTTTGAATCCACATTCCTTTGGATACCATAAGCCAACTTCTTGGCTTCCTTTCAAGTATCTCAAGATTCTCTTGGCGATCATGTGGCTTTCTTTTGGAGCACATTGAAATCTTGCACATACACCTACAGCAAAAAGGTGATGTCCGGCCCTTGTTGTGAGATAGAGCAATGATCCGATAAGTGCTCAGATCTTGTTTGATACAGCCCGCCATCCGCATCCATATCCATTTTGGTGATGTATTCATTGGTATTTTCACGAAGACTTCTCTTCCATACCAAATTTCTTCATTAAATCTCTGGTGTATTTTGTCCGACTTATGAAGGTTCCATCCTTCACTGTTTCACTTGGAGTCCAAGGAAGAATGTCGACTCTCCCATCATGCCCATTTCGAATTTGCTTTGCATGAGGTTTGAAAATTTATCACACAGCTCTTTGTTTGTGGATCCAAAAATAATGTCATCCACATATATTTGAACAAGCAATATACTCTTCGCATCTTGAATTTTGAAGAGTGTTCTATCCACTTTGCCTTTTGTGAATCAATTCTCAGTCAGGAATTGTGACAAAGTATCATACCATGCTCTGGGTGCCTGTTTCAATCCATATAGAGATTTCTTGTGTTTGTATACCTTATCTCCAAGAGTCTTCTGCTCAAATCCTAGAGGTTGTTCAACATACACTTCTTCTTCCAATAAACCATTAAGGAATGCACTCTTTACATCCATCTGATATACACTAAAATTCTTGTGAGCTACATAGGCAAGAAACATCCTTATAGCTTCCAATCTTGCTACAGGGGCAAATGTTTCATCAAAATCTATCCCTTCTTCTTGGCAATATCCTTTGGCTACTAATCTTGCTTTGTTTCTTACCACATAACCTTCCTCGTTCATCTTGTTTCTGAACACCCATTTAGTGCCAATAACATTTTGATGGGTGGGTCTTTGAACTAATTCCCATACTTTATTTCTTTCAAACGATTCACTCTTCTTGCATAGCTTGAATCCAATGTGTGTCATCTAATGCTTGTGACACATCTTTAGGCTCTATTTGTGAGATAAAGCATGTGAACATAGCTTCTTGTTGAGTTCGGATCTTGTTTTGACACCTTCTCTTATATCTCCAATGACTAGTTACTGGATGGTCTCTCGGCCATCTTACATCGGGTTGGAGTAAGTTAGGCGGATTCGATCGTCTTGCGGCTACGTTGCTTTGATCAGCTCTCTTGTCATCACTTAGGCAGCATTTTCTAGCTGTTTTGAGACTCACTACCTTATCTTCATCCGGGTTTATAATTCCACTTGACCGGATAGGGACTCTTCTCGCATGATTGGTTGATTCAAACTTATCACCGACTCTTCAATGTCTTCTCCATTTACATTCGGCTCATCAAACACCACATGAATGGATTCCTCTCAGTAACCATAGTCCTCTTGTTGAGTACTCTGTAGGCTTTGCTTTCACCGAGTATCCCAAGAAGATACCTTCATCACTTTAGCATCAAAAGCCTTCAAATTATCTTTGCCATTGTTATGGATGAAGCATTTACATCCAAATATTCTAAAGTATGCAACATTTGGTTTTCTCCCCGTCCAAATCTCATAGGAGTCTTTGTCACCGTGTCTTATCATGCATCTATTTTGAGTGTAGCATCTTTGTGTTTATTCTTGACCCAAAATCTTTTAGGTAGCCCCGCTCACCTAACATGGTCCTTCAGCTGCTTCTTTGAGAGTTCTATTCCTTCTTTCTCGCAACTCCATTCTCACGTGGAGTCCTTGCTGCAGCATAATTCATGACCAATACCATTTTCTATACAATATTGAGTTATTATACCATTGACAAACTCGGTTCCTCTCACGGATCTTATTTTGATAATGGTTTGGCTCTTTTCATTTTGAATCCTCTTCATCACCGTGGTAGTTTCTGTAGAGTTTCTTTCTTCTTACACATGAATATTGTCCATGTATATCTTGAGTAGTCATCTACTACCACCAAGGTGTATTTCTTCCCACTTATGCTAGTTGGTTCAACTGGACCAAATAGATCCATATGTAGCAGATGTAATATTCATGTTGAAGATGGACATGTCTTTTCTTTGAATGATGATTTGATTTGTTTTCCCTTCTGACATGCATCACATCAACTCTCCTTCTTGTATCTTGAGTCCGGAAGTCCTTCCACAAGATTGTTTCTAAACAAGCTTGTTAATCGTTTTGAAATTCAGGTGACTCAGCTTCTTGTGCCACAGCCAACTTGATTCAGTTGTGCTCTTTGCAACATACATGTTCTTTTGTCTGCATCCTTGCAACACAACTTCATTTGATTCAGTATCCTTGATTTGGCATATACCCATGTTAAATCCAACATTATAACCCTTGTCACGCGAGTTGGTGATGCTTAGCAAGTTGAAGTTGAGTCCTTCAACATATGCAACATCTGTGATTTCTAATCCGTTTTTCTTGATGGATCCAATGCCTCTTATTTATCCTGGGGCTTCATTTCCTCCAAATATGACTTTTGCTGCTTTGACTTCCTTGAATTTTGACAGATTTTTCTTGTTTCTGTCGTCATGTGTCCGAAAACCACTATCCATGTACCAGGTTCCTTGGCACTCACTGTTCCTTGAACCTCGCAAACAAGGAAATTAAGTTTTAGGTACCCATACTTGTCTGCAGGTCCCGAGGGGTTAGTATTGTAAGATGATCCAACCAACCTATAGCCAAATGATTTGACTCTAAGGGGTTGCCATCTATCGATTGCCATAATCATAATTAATTCTCGCAAATTGCTTGGGAATTCTAGGTTCATACAAATTGTCTCTTTTGTCCGTATGCTGTGTATGTGTTTTAGCAATTGCCTTCTTTGGGTAGTTGTGATATCTCCGAGTGTGGTGCCTAGGTTCATATGTGTCTTTGATGAAAGCTCTTATACCTTTGGAATGGCCTTTCTTGAGTTCTGTGCCTTTGCCATTTTGGCTTATATTCCATAGGTCTTTGCTGATAGTTTATATTATTCCAATCAGCTTGGCTTAGGTATTTTCTACCATTCTCTTCATATGTATTTCTTTTATAGAACTTCTGGGGTTTTTGGTAGCTCTGTTTCTTCTTTACAGAGTATTTCCTGTTTGGAGTTTGCTGAGGAACTCGGCTGAATTTCTTCTCAGCTGTCCTCTTAACACACTCAACTGGATGTTTTCTTTTTCCTTTATAACCAAGGCTAGTTTGTTTGCAATTGTGCTTTGGGATAAATGTGTGTGCACCTTTTGGAGTTTTGGATTTTTGAGATACTTCATTGCTGGAAGATCCTTTTTCCAAAATCACTTTTGGAGCTTGACATAGCACAGAGGGATTGAATCCTAAGCCTGTCTTGTCTCCACATTCTCTTTGACTCATAATAAGATCATCAATGATTTAGATGCCTTAGTGAATGAGGCAATCACATTTTTAAGGTCATTTTCCCTCTTTTCTATAGCAGTTATTTCTGCTATTAGCTTAGCATTTTCAGTCTTTAAACTTTCATTCTCATCACTATTTGACTTAGAGTACTCGGCTCTTTAGTCACCGTGAGTTTTGCTTTTGAGTAGACTGTTTTCCTCATTTAGTAGTGTGTGTGAGGATTTAATGTGTTCAAAATCTTTCATCATTTTGCCTAATGAATCATAAAGATCGAGTGGGAGATGAAGTGTGTGTGTCACGATCACTATCACTAGAATCGAGTGTGATGAGTTAGAGTGTACCACATCTTCTTGGTCGAGTTGGTCTTGTTCCTTGGCCATCAAACGATCAAGGCTTCTTCTTCGAGTCACTTGAGTAGTCGGCTTCACTACTCTCTCAATCGATTGTGTCTCTTGACTTTTGTCTCGGTTTAGCTGCAGCCAACATTGCCTTTTTTTCTTTTCTTGTCTTCTTTCTCTCAAGACCTTTTTTTCTTCTTCATTCCCGTATTTGTTGACTACAGGATATGGGCAATCAATGGCATAGTGACTGGTTGCCTACGGTTCCAAAGATAGATTTTCAACCTTTTGATCGACTCTTTCCATTCTTGGATTTTCACCCTTTGATATTGACTTTTTGATGCTCTTCTTCTCTTGGTTGGCCTATCTTCCTTGACTTGGAGGAGCCGAGTGTCTTCGGAGGATTCGCCCTTGCCTCTCTTGTAGTTCTTATTGAAGAACTTGTTAAACCTTTTAACCATCGGGGCTATTTCCTCTTGGTCAATGACTTCTTTGACCTCGGCTCTCTTTGCCATCCTTAACAATTAGAGCGAGTTGTTTTGGGTACAACTGTCTCTTCCTCGGTCTTTTCTTCTCACCAAATTCGTAGGCTTTGAGATCCGAGAATAGCTCATGGTTGGATGTCTTGGATAGGTCCATGGAGTGTCTCATGGCCATGACTTTCATATCCCACTCGGTTGGGAGACTTCTTAGAATCTTCATACACATTTCCTTCGTGTATATTCTTTTCCAAGTGCATATAGCTCGTTGGTAATTTACGTGAACCGAGCATCCAGTTGATCCAGGGTCTCTCCTGCGATCATTTTGAAATTTTCAAATTTCAGACAAACCATGATAATTTATTTTCCTTGATTTGCTCGAGCCTTCACAAATCAATGTTAGCTTGTCCCATTTCTTTAGTTTGTTTTGCATGATTTGACTTTATTGAACATGGCTTTGTCCAAGGTTTTGTAAAGAATGTCCTTGGCCACATTGTCCAAGTTATATCTTTTTCTGTCATCATTTGTCCATTCAGCTCTTGGTTTTTCAACCATGACTGGTCTGGGAGCAACATCCTCTTCACCTTCACGCAGCTCTCCTTACAACCGTTGTGTTCACTTTTAAAATTGGCAGTGGCCCATCCTCTATCACTATCCACATCTCATCATGTAATGCTGATAGATGAGCCTGCATGCGAATTTTCCAATCATCAAATTCTTCAATTGTGAACATAGGGATGTGTGTCAAATTTGCTTCCATGATAATAACTTTTAATGATAAAAAGAGTTTTGAAGAACTTAAGTACTAAAACAGACTTTGAAAAATTTGGAGATCTAGTTCAGTAACCAGTGCGGAAGGCTCAATGAACCAACCGCTCTGATACCACTTGTAGGTCCCAAGGGGTGTGAGTGTAAGGTTTAGAAGGGGGGGTTGAATAAACCTTACCAACTTTTCGATTTAGTCCTTTTAAATATTCAGAGTTAATACTTCACAGTTGAGTCCTTGATGGACAGCTAAGTTAGTTAATCAAATGAGTTAGTTACTCAACCAGACTCGATCGAGCCGCTGATAGAATAACTCGATTGTTTTGACTAAAGACTTAACTCGACTGTGATTTGTTTTCATTGAAGACTTTACACCCTTAAATTTGGTTTAGTACTTAGAGATTATCAAGTGGATAGCAAATTTATCACAGAGTTAAATAAATAAGATGCAGAATTAAAGTCTTTGAAATGTAAATGACACGATAAGTTTTTATAGAGGTTCGAAGATGGGGTAATTCTTCTACTCCTCTCTTCTCCAACTCCCCGGAGGAATTCACTAAGTTTTGATCGAGATACAAAGTGGTAACACTCCGGATACAAGTCTTGATCACACAAACGACTTGATCCTTTGGGACTCGATGAGAGATGCCTTGGTCACGCACCGGCTTCTCGTGCGACTCGAAGCTTCTTCACAGGGGGCGTTGCCTTGCTACTAGAGCCCACTTGCTCAAACTCTTTGGATTTGATCACGAAGCCCTCCAAAACTTGAGACTGGGTTCGACCTTGAACCTTCCTACAATCCTCCGTGGAATGTAGACCCCTTGATTCTTCAACAATTTCCTCTTCAACTGATTGAAGTTATCTTTCCTTCACAAAGTGAGTGTTGGATTGATTTTCTTCGGGTTTAGGCTTGAGGATTAATCTTGAATGAATTGGGAATATCTTAGGTTATAGTTCAAATGTTTGCTTGAATGTTCGTGGGTTCGTAACCTTCTCTCGTAGTCATTCCTCGCCTTTTATAGTGATCTTTCAAAAATCGCCCGTTAAAGAGATAGGCTTGTTTTTGAAAGTCACTTGTGGTCGCTGGGTTTGTCTTGTTGCGATCTTTTGGAATTGCCACTTCCTCGTATGAATTGTTCTTGACTTTTCGTAGTTCGACATGGTGCGTTGCTTCCCATTGGTTTATTCCTTTTGCACGCGCTCGGGATCGAGCACTTCGAGAAAGGTAGTATGGAGGTATTACTTGTTTAAGTAATTCCCTTGATTTACGTGCAACGGATCTCTTCCATTATCTCGACTTGACCGCATTTCCTTGCTTTCCCCAGGTGACTTAGAGTCACTTCCAATCATCGGATGACTCTTCACACTCAACTTGAGACTTGGCTATCTTGAGTTGACTTGATTGATACTCCACTCACCGCATCTCACTGCTCCTTCATCGAGTTCCCGTCTTCTCTTCTTTGCCATACTCACTGTCTTGCGGCAATGAGTCTTCCTTCTAGTCTCCAGGTTGTCTTCTTGCATGTTTAGGCATAGTGACTTAACTCACTTGACCAGCCTATTTATTACGATGCGCTTTACAACAAAGATGGGGTGCCAACTTCCTATTCTAAGTTTTACATGGCATTCATCAAAATCTTAACAATAAATTTCCCAACACACTAACTCGAAATCGAGTCGCAACACTTATTATAACCCAATTATTTTGATTTTCTCCAAAAAAATAAAATTGAATTCACATAACTTTTTCGTTTTAAATCTGTTTTGCATGTATAATATATCAAATTAATCCTATTTTTGAAATCTTTAATTCAACATCCATATTGCATATTTAAAAATGAAAAAAAACAGGTTTCTGTTTTTAAAAAAAAATTGAAAGAAAGAGTAAGATGATACATAGAGATAAGTGAAAGAGAGAGAAATAATTCAAATATCAAACAAATATGCTAGAAGGGTATAAATGTCATTTACACCCAAAAATGGCTAAAAACGACGTGTCTACAAAAGATGGCTATTTTTATCTTTATATTTTGTATATGGCTATTTTGTACCATTTCTACTAAAATTATATATCCCTGAGTAACTAAAAAAAAGAACTTAGAGAAGTCTCAAAATTACAAATACCCCCAAATTTTTATTTTGTTTTAATTAAATATAAAGGGTAATTATTGTAATAATTTAAAAATATAAAGAGGGTATTTGAAAAGTTTGCTACGAATGGTGCAAATTGAAATACAAAATCAAACCTCAAGGAGGACTTTTGTAATTTTAAAAAATCTATATTTTCTTTTTTTTTATACGAGCACAATCCCAAGTTTTTTTGTTTAGAATCTAAATGAATTTCATTCATTTATCAGAAGAAACTTACAAGTGATTAGAAAATAAGTGCAAGCCCTGCAACATAAACACATACAAATCTAAAACACATATTTTAAACCTAAACATATCTAACTAGGGGTATAAACGATACAAGCCACCTTATGTTCCTTTAATTTTATACAAGCCCGAGCTTGAGCTGAGCCATCTTCAAATTTTAACAAACAAACAAACAACATTACCTTTGATGAGTTCGTATTCATTAAATATTCATGAGCAAATTCAACTTTAATTCATAGTTAATGTCAACTTTAAATCTTTTTTTCCATATTATACATAATTATAGATTATATATTCTACAAAAATATTAGAATTAAATATATTTTTAACTTTTCAATATTTACATAAAATTTACAGTGGGTTTTTTTATAGCCTTTTTGGCCAATTGAAAATCTTTTTTAGCCATGTATTCCAAACACATCTTTTTTAGCCATTTTGGGGTGCGAAAAGACATAACTTCCCTTTAGTAGTTTAAGCCCCCATTCACTCGAAATCACCCAACACTATTTCCTCACTCAAAAATCTCACAGTAAAATCCCTATTTCCTCTCTAGAAAACTACTGAAATCTCACCCAAAACTACCAAAATCAGCGACGGCCAATGGAGATGACGACGACTAACAAGGATATGGAGGGTGCTTCGACATCTTCTCAGGTATGTAATTCGAACCCTATTTCCTTAATTTCATGTATTTTTGTTGTTTTAAATTGTCAATACTTGTTTTAGGTTAGGATTTGTTGTAGGCTTTGTAGAAATTCTAGGTTTTTGATGGTGATACTTGGTTTTTGTGAGCTTGAGATGTTGTTAATGGCGGAAAGTGTGAGAGAGAGGAAGAAGAAGAAGAAGACGTCGGGCTGTGATTTGTAACTCGAAATCGAGTTACCTTTTCAGTAACTCGAAATCACAGTCATTTTTTATATGGATCATTGCGAGTTACATGTGTAACTGGAAATTAAGTCACTTTTTAAGGTAACTCGATTTCGAGTTACACATGTAACTCGCAATGTAGTCTGTTTTGATATGGATGATTGCGAGTTACATGTGTAACTCGAAATCAAGTCACTTTTTTCAGGTGACTTGATTTTGAGTTACATGACAGCAAGCCATTAACTGAAAGTTTGTGTTTTTTTTACAGAATTGGCAATGGAAATGGGGTTCTGCACCGAATTAGATGGGAAAACTGAATGTATACACCAAGTGCCACTTGATAGCAGATATCAAGGAGGAGTTGACTCAGTCCGGCAATTTAGATGAGTTTAGGAATGGGCCGTTTGGGGCATTTCTGGACTTCGACTCGGATGCATACTTGACCTCAAAGGGTATGCTCCGATTGCTTGGTAGATAGATCTTGGTGGAGGGATCTGAGATGGGCGACATGTGTTTCCGCGTTGATGAGCGGAACCTCAGATTTGGGCGATGAGAGTTTGCAATGTTTACGGGGCTACGCTTTGGCCCCTCGGCGGTTGACACATGCTTCTCACATCATATCCCTCCGACAGGAGTAGTATACCGACAATTTTCGACGGGGAGTCCTTGATACTGACGAAAGCATTGCCGCACTTCATCGTGGGTCGTTTCAGAGAGCGACCAGAGGAGAATTTGAAGATGGCGTATATCTTGTTCATCACGAAGTATCTATTCGCTCTCGATCCGCGGGATACCGTCCCGTTATGGTTGTGGACTTTGGTTGATAATGGCCCTGGGTTTAGGGCATTCCCATGGGGCTCCTACATATATGGGCACCTTCTCCATTACATTGATTCTGGGATCCGAGCCCCTACTGATCCTGAGAGAGTAGTCCAGTTCCACATATATGCCTACTTTTACCCTATACAGGTATATATAATTTAAACATATATCACTTTTAACACGAGCATTTCATATTGAAATCGGGTTCATTGCTTATTTGTTTTTTGTTTGATACAGGCATTTGAGGCTATTCCTTATCTTGGTCGGGACCTTGTCCAGGCCTCTGGGTTGGATGGCTATCTTAGGGGCAGACGGGTTAGATGCCCAAAGACGCCCTTCTGAGCGGTGGCGTTATTTGACAGCCCCAAGGTAATTTTTATTTTTTTACCAAATCATATGTGTAATAGTGGTATTGATAATATTTTGTTCGTGATTAAGCTAAAGTTTTCCTATTTTTTTCACAAACGATATGCGCATCGGTACAGCCCACCAAGGTGTAGTTACAACTCCCTTACATGCAGGGCATCGATATGGACATGTCGCACGGATTGATGTATGTCAATATGGATCATTTCCCATCTCGGGTTGCCCCCTTGACCATGGCGCTGTTTGTAGGAGGATTGTTCTGGAGCCAGGACGTCGCTACATCAGATTACCGCGGATTACTGACGTCTTGGCGTCCAGAAGAGACAGATGACCCGGTCGCCGCGTATAGATGATGATGATTATGATAATGAGGCTAAGGATATTGATCGTCTTGCACGTTCGAGTCGTCCTTCTCATAGGCAGAGGACCCATACCCAGCCTCTACCCCCGCCTCGATGCTCTTCATCCCCGCCCCGACACTCTCCACATACACCTATATCTCCTCCACCTCCACCTCCTTCCATATCTCCGGCGGGGGCTCCTCATCCCTCATCATAGACCAGTGCACAGCGACCTACGGGACCGACTTTTCTATCTAATCTCGCTGCGAGCCATTCTACCTGGGTCTTCATACAGTTAGTGGAGACAGTCGTAGGTTGGGTGATTGACCGTGCCCTGATTCGTCAAAGAGAGATCATATGTATTGATATGTAGTCGTACTAAGATATGTGGGTGCCTGATTTGATACATCGGGTATTGCGTGAGCAGCAGCCTGCGGAGCTGAGTCACGAGCACCGCGATTCTGAGCCACAGGACTCATGGAGCACAAAAGGTGCAAATACCACTCGGGCACATCGACTTTGTGTATGGGGTATGTATATGTTATGTATTTTATCTTCTATTGAATTCGAAACTGAAGTTGGACTGGAAATGATGTTAATAGTACTTCAATTGCTTATACTATTTGTCAAGACACTAGGCTACCCATCGCTGTAGACGGTTTTTCATAGGCATTGCCTAGTGGTACTCCGCATGGCACACCCCGGTCCCAACAACTTCCACCTGCAGTAGTTGTTAAAGCATACCGGAGAGTCTATGGGGGATGTTGCAATGGGGGCCGCAGCAAGGGCTGAGGCAGTAGAGATAACTCCCGTTGCTCCTGTACGTCCTGCTCGCCACGTCCATATTCCGTCGAGGTACCAACAGTCTCCATTTAAGACGTAGACGACCAAAGGAGGCAGAAATCGATCCGTCAGCTGTGTACTCGGTTCTTGGAGATGCCTGATCCCCAGAGTATGTTCTATATATTTTGTTTGTCCTCAAAAATATTTCATTTTAATACTTGTTAAACTTATTTCTTTGATGTCTGTCAGGCAAGATATAGGGCTAGTGCAGGCTTGGTATCAGGGCCCCTTGTATTTTGTTTGATACAGGAATTTGAGGCTATTCCTTATCTTGGTCGGGACCTTGCCCAGGCCTCTGGGTTAGATGGCTATCTTAGGGGCAGACAGGTTAGATGCCCCAAGATGACCTTCAGAGTGGTGGCGTTATTTGACAGCCCCAAGGTAATTTTCATTTTTTTTACCAAATCATATGTGTAATAGTGGTATTGATAATATTTTCTTCGTTATTAAGCTAAAGTTTTCCTGTTTTATTAAGACGATATGCGCATCGATATAGCCCACCAAGGTGTAGTTACAACTCCTTTACATGCAGGGCATCGATATGGACATGTCGCACGGATTGATGTATGTCAATATGGATTATTTCCCATCTCGGGTTGCCCCCCTTGACCATGACGCTGTTGGTAGGAGGATTGTTCTGGAGCCAGGACGTACTGCTACATCAGGATTACCTGCGTCTTGACGTCCGAAGAGACAGATGACCCAGTCATAGCCTGCACGTATAGATGATGATGATTATGATAGTGAGGCTAAGGATATTGATCGTCTTGCACGTTCGAGTCGTCCTTCTCATAGGCGGAGGACCCATACCCAGCCTCTACCCCCGCCTCGATGCTCTCCATCCCCACCTCGACACTCTCCACATACACCTATATCTCCTCCACCTCCACCACCTCCACCTCCACCTCCACCTCCTTCCAGATCTCTGGCGGGGGCTCCTCATCCCTCATCATAGACCGGTGCACAGTGACCTACGGGACCGACTTTTCTATATGATCTCGCTGCAAGCCATTCTACATGGGTATTCATACAATTAGTGGAGACAGCCGTAGGTTGGGTGATTGATCGTGCACTGATTCGTCAAATAGAGATCATATGAGTTGATATGGAGTCGTACTAAGATATGCGGTTGCCTGATTTGATACGTCGGGTATTGCGTGAGCAGCAGCCTGCGGAGCCAAGTCACGAGCACCGCGATTCTGAGCCATAGGACTCATGGAGCACAGGGGCAGACAAATACCACTCTGACATCAGACTTTGTGTATGGGGTATGTATATGTTATGTATTTCATCTTCTATTGAATTCGAAACTTAAGTTGGACTGGAAATGATGTTAATAGTACTTCAATTGCTTATACTATTTGTCAAGACACTAGGCTACCCATCGCTGTAGATGGTTTTTCATAGGCATTGCATAGTGGTACTCCGCATGGGACACCCCGGTCCCAACAGCTTCCACATGCAGTAGTTGTTAAGCATACCGGAGAGTCTATGGGGGATGTTGCACTGGGGGCCGCAGCAAGGGCTGAGGCAGTAGAGATTACTCCCGTTGCTCCTATACGTCCTGCTCGCCATGTCCATATGTCGTCGAGGTACCAACAGTCTCCATTTGTAGACGTAGACGACCAAAGGAGGCAGAAATCGATCCGTCAGTTGTATACTCGGTTCTTGGAGATGCCTGATCCTCAGAGTATGTTCTGTATATTTTGTTTGTCCTTAATAATATTTCATTTTAATACTTGTTAAACTTATTTCTTTGATGTCTGTCAGGCAAGATGTAGGGCTAGAGCATGCTTGGTATCAGGGCCCCTCGTACTTTTGGGAGATTGAGAACGTAGAGGAGGATCTAGCCAATAATGTAAGTAGTTTTTCTTAAGTATTTATTTCATTTTAATTCATAATCTCATGTTGTTTTAATCTCATGTTGTTCAAAATGCTTGCAGCATATTATTCCTTATCTTAGGGTCCTTGCTCGGAGATTGCACGATGGGGTCCGACTGCACTGTGGTGTCAGAGCAGACACTCTGAACATCCAGGATTGTTCATTTTTTGTAAGTTTTTAATTTCAGTTAATGTTCGTTCAACATAATTTCTAATGTTGATACTATTGATTTAAAATGAATGAAAATTATCAACAGATAAACCTGAAGAGTGCATGGGATCACATCCATGCTGATGACAAGGAGTGTCTGGGTACCTACGGGGGTAACTGCCCATACGTAGATTGGCATGTACCCGGCATACCGTTGCGATATGTTCATTGGTAGTCTCCAGTAAATTCACTTTGGTACGAGGTCCCAGATGTAAGTATTAGTCACGTTATAGCTTTATTGCATCTTACTTGTAGTTCGTATTAGTCATATAATCCACCTAACAATGTTTCAATTATTACTTGTAGATCGTCTTTGTATGTCTATGCTCTGGGCATTGTGTCGTATGTCGCGTTCGGCTGATCGATTGGGAGATTCAACTGTACGACCCATTGTCGCATTAGATGGACGATCCTTCTGACCCGACCATCTTTTATCACCATCACCATCAGATACTCCGCTTCGACATCTTCTTGTCCGACTACTCGCTGCTGGTAATTATTTTGAGCAGTGCGGGATTCTGATTAGATGTGATATGCTACTCATTAGGACGATGCCGGTAGAGGATCAGTTCATATAGATGGATAACCACAGTTGTGGCGCATTTGCCTGCATGTACGTCGAGTGTTTGATGGGTGAGTCCATCCCGGTGGATTAGACTGTAGATACCATCCGCGAGTATCGGCGGAAGATGGCATTGGCGATTTTTGCCTACAGTACGGAGTACCTAGGGATTAATTTTCACTTTGTGTTCTATTTTGACTTTCGCAATGTACATATTGTTTGAGTATGTGTTTGATGTTGTTGATCAATATATTACATCTTGTTTTGGTATGTGTTGGTGGTGTGTTGGTTGTTTTGATTGTGTTGGATGTGTTGGATGTGTTGGTAGTGTGTTGGTTGTTTTGATTGTGTTCGATGTGTTTGAGTATGTGTTGGATGTGTTGGTATTACAGGTTGGGGTGTGTTACAGGTTGGTTTGTGCAGCTAAACAGAAAGGTCATGCTGAATATTTTTGTTATCTAACTCGAAATTTAGTCAACAAGACTCAAATTCAAGTAACTCAATTTCGAGTCATGGTGACTCGATTTCGAGAGAAAAAAACTCGACATCGAGTCACTAAGACTCGATGTCGAGTTAGATAAGAAATTTTTTACATTTACACATAAACAGTTAGTGCAACAAAGAGTTCTTTCAAATTTAAATAGACTACAAGCAACAACAAATTTAAACGGACTACAGTGCTAGAACTTAAAATACAATATAGAACCAAACAATTTAGTCTGCCTAGGTTTGGACTTTGATGAATTTTCTTCATCAAAACGAGGACGCTTAGGCAAATATTGAGGGACAGGTGTCCATGAAAAAATTTCGACAACTTCCTTGAATAGCAGAGCGAGTTTGTCGAACAGGGGTTCCCCATCGAACTCGTAAGCGGTTGCAACGGTTGCATCAACCTACATGAACAGAAAATTAACAAAAATTAGAAGTAAAATGTAGTGCTTGAAATATGTATAAAAAAAGTAAAATGAACATCAAATTTCCCAGACCCAGTCAAGCGATGAGTAGAATGAACGAAATCTTGTTTGTGATCCCAAATAACGCCTGGAGTGGCAAGCATATTAGCGAAAAAGTTGTAGCAAGCTTGAAGATGCTTAATTCGTTGATTCACTTTAGAAAATGTGAAAGTTTTGTCAAACTGTGACTTCAAAAGAGCCGTATCATGCAACACAGAAGTGTTGTTAAACCCACCAACCTCCCAATCGCCTTTATTCAACTCGCTCACAAGAAAATCAACAAGTAGGATATCCATCGGCATTGTCCATGTAGTTTTCTTTTCATTGTAAAGCACTTTAAGGATAGATGAAGATGTACTACTCATTTTGATGGTGTTGGATGAAAGATGAAAATATATTCCTCATTGACGGGGTATTTATAGAAAAATTATCCTGATTCATAGTGATCAATGAAAATCTCACAAGGACAAGAAAATCACTGAAAATCTGAAAGTACTGTATAACAAGAAACATCAATGAAAAGCTGAAACAAAGTATTGTATGACAAGAAACATCACTGAAAAGCTGAAACAAAAGCTTATAAGACAAGAAACATGAATAAAAAGGTGAAATAAAGTACTATATGACAAGAAACATCACTGAAAAGCTGAAACAAAAGTTCTTTATCACGTGATATAACACGATTTCGAGTCACACTACTGGACAAACCATTCTAGTGTGTCTTTCTTTCTTACACACGCCGCATTTTCTTGGAATTCTTCTAGCCGGCTGATCAATCGTGTTGCTTCCACTAGCAATCGTTGCATCATGGCAAATGGGGAGCACTGCATTACATGTAGAATGATTGTGACCCTCATGTCGACATATAGAGCATATTATGGACCGTTGTGAGCTGCTCGATGGACCACTAGATGGAATCCGTCGAGTCCTCAGTCGGCCAGCTTGTCGAGGATTTAGAGGTGCCTTGACAACCAGAAATCGTATCATTTCCGGCACATTCCAATCTTTAGGATGTTCAATGGGCATGACGATTGGAGAGTAAAGTTATCGCAGTGTTTCTGTTTTATAGTATCTGTGCACATAACTATAGACTGATTGATTTGCCTTACTGAAATAAATAGCAAAAAATGTATATAAGGATATCGTAGAGGTGAAATAATTAGTAATTTAGTAAAAAACTTTAAATATACCCAATTTCCTTTATCGCATGTGGACACGGCAATAGATCAAGCTGAAACACTCGGCATGTACATGTTCTCTTTGCCAAATCAATAACAAAAGAATGCACCCCATCCTTCACAGAATAAACTAGGCTACTAACAGGTGACACGTGCATCTTATCCGCCAGTGCACCTGCTCCTGGCAATCTCTTAGTTGTATCTATGGTGACTTCATTGTTCATGTTTTGCGCTGCAATTTAATGTTTGTAGAACCACTCCTGAATGAGGTCTCAAATAGAATCGAGCAACGAACAAATGGGAAATTTCCTCGACCAGACAAGTCTAGCATTAAGAACCTCTGCTGCATTCGATGTCATGAACCCATAGCGTCTAACTGGACAACATGCACGTACCCACCTTTTCGTTCCAACCCTAACTAACTCCTCGTAGGCCTTTTCGTTTGCATTTTGAATCAGGGTCATTATCTTCTTGAATCTTGCAGGAGAATAAGTGTACGCAACCTTTTGGTATAAGGTCACCACTTGGCCTTGATAATTTCTGATATTTTGCCTCAAGTGATATGTGCATATACCATGCACAACGTTAGAAAATACACTGCCAACTGCATTCTTAATACTTTTATGACGATCGGATACAATGAGCAAATTTTCAGGGCATCTATATGTATTGCGTAATTGCTTCATAAACCATTCCCATGATTCATCCTTCTCCTTATCAGCTACACCAAATACTAGTGGAAACACTTGTGCATTACCGTCTTTTGTAACCGCAACAAACAACACACCTTTAAACTCTCCCTTTAGGTGTGTGCCATCAACAATAATAACAGGTCTACAACACTCACTAAATCCTTTAATTGACGCATGTAAAGCAATATAAATATACTTGAATCTATCATCGTCATCAGTCTCGTGTAGCGCAATTGTACCAAGATTCTCTTTTTTTAACATGTACAAGAATCTAGACAAGATTCCCCAAGACTGCAAGTGGTCACTGTGTATGTAGTTGTAAGCACAATGATGTGATTTTAGTGCTTTGTTGTACAAAATGTCTATCCCATGTTCAAAGAGACAAATCAGCAATAATATCCCTAGGTTTAAGGGATCGTCCCTCCTTTAGTAGTTTTGGCGCAAACATGGCTCCAATAATCTTCGAAGGCAATTGTCGAGGAGCATATCTACTTAAGTTGGCTTCACATGTATGAGGTTGCTCGAATTTAGTGATCACCTTCCAACTTCCTCCTTGGATAGCGTTTACACAAAGTAAGAAGGTGCATCATTAATGTTTGCAAATAGCCTCCTAACGTGAAGTCGAGGACCGGGTTGTTCTATACACCACACGATGGTGCAGATGGTAGAAGCCCAACTTTGTTACCATTTCTTCCTTGCTTTCAATCATTGCACCTTTGAATAAGTCACTCTCAATGTTAGATTGTTCTTGTGGAATGGAATTAGGGTCGAGATACTGATAAGACGTTCCAGGAGCCATCCAAGCATATTTAGACCTAACCATTGGGAGCTCCGTATCAGCGTTCTCATTATCTATTTCGTTGGTATCAGCATGAGGTACCTTAGGGATTGGAAATCGTCTATTCTGAAGAACATGCTCGCCATTGTCTTCTATGATATCATTGTTCACATCATTCCCTTCATGGTCATCGGGAACAAAATAGTCATTTTTTTCCCATCCAAAGTGATCATAAATCAATCGACGGACTAGTTCACTGTCAACATCGCACTGATCGCCATCTTCTTCCTCGGGATGTCACACCGCATTCCTTCACGGTCATCGAACAAATTGTGCATCTTGTTGGTTATGTTGATCACCAACAAAATCTTGGTCATCATAATGGCCACCACCCCCGAAATCATCATACTGCCCAACATCATCATACCACCCAAAATCATCATTAAATCCACCACCACCACCATCACCATCCACATGATTACTACTATTGATTCTCGGTTGATGCTCCAAGATAGGAGTACTTGGACAATTATCGGGCGCAGCATGTTGCATATATGTTGGCATACACTGTGATGGACCATGTATATAATTCATGTCGTAGTGAGAATTATATGGATTTAAGGGCATGAATTGACTGTTGATACCATATGAATACGATTGAGCAACCATGAGGTTCATAAAACCATGTGGATTGCTATTTCCGGTGTACGAAGTCCCCGCCATCCCATGATCTTTTGGTTGCAAGGTCAAAAATATTCAGGGATCTTTGAAAATCTTAGCTACTCGTCGAAGATCCCATTCACACATAATCAAATACTTAACCTCAGAACCACCCCCAGTTGGCATTAAACAATGTAATTTGTATTCACACAAACGCTGATCACCATTTACAACGTTATGAACAATATCCACAAACCCACTATATGATATTGTCCACAACGACGTAAAAACGAGTACTTTTTCACCATTCCTATAGAAACTACCATCCCAAAAACCACTACATCTGAAACTAACAAAAACAGACAAAAAAAAAATTCAAATCAGAACATGTAACTCGAAACAATATAACTCGAGATTCACTCGATTTCGAGTTACATCTAACTTGAATCGAGTTACATGCAACTCAAAATCGAATCAGTTGTAACTCAATTCGAGTTAGATGTAACTCAAAATCGAGTCGAGTTACATTTGCAGACTGTTGTTCGAGCTTATTTCAAACTGGTTTTTTTCATGTCTATAGTTTTCAAATCTATTCTACACCCAACCTCAAACTAAATACGATAGTGAAATGAATAAAGAATGAGATAGTGAACAAAATGCTTACATTATTTCGAGATTCCGATCAGAAAAATGGGTTGCCGGAAATTCGCTGGAAAATTTTGTCTTTGAAATTTGAATACAACACACTTCTTGAGAGAGAAAAAGTGAAAGTGAAAGTGAAAAGGAGAAAGAGAGGTATATGACCTAGGGTAATATGCTTAAAGGGTATGAATGCCATTTCACACCCCAAAATGGCTAAAAAAGATGTGTTTGAAAACGTTGGCTATTTTTAATCTTTTCAAGTTGAAAATGGCCAATTTGACCCATTTCCACTTAAATTTATATAAAAAAATCAATTTTAAAATTCAGTATTTTTAATAAATAATATTTTTTATTAATTGAATCATAATCGAGCTTCTGATCGAGTCCTTAATAAGCTCGTTTATAAATAATTGTGAACAAATGCTACATGAGCTTGTTCACAAATTCTTTCTAAACGAACATTAATCCAGCTTGTTGACGATCATTTTTATGGACAAACACTAAACGCACTTGTTTTGCATTTTCTAGATGAATACTAAACAAGCTTGTTCACGAGCTATTAATAACTGAGTATTCAATTGTTCAAGTTATGTTTGTTTAACTTGGCGAGCCCTAAAATTATTCATTAATGAGAATATAAATGAATGATATGCGAGCTAGCTCAAGAGTCGTTTGTCAAATACTCTATGTATGTTTACAACCTCGAAAGGACGTGTCCATAAATTTTATACAAATGGGGCACAAAATAAATGCAATAATAAATCATATAAAAAATAATTAATGGGGGTATATTGTGCTTGCTTTTAACTTAATTAGTATATAATTTTTAAAAATAAATATTAATTAGTAAAAAATAAAGAATAAACTATTACAAAAAAAAGGAAAAAATACTTTTAGAAAGAAAAACAAAATAAGAAAAACTATGTGGCGCGTGCCCCCATAGGTGGGAGTGTGGATCTGTCATGAGCCATAGGTCAAATTGATCCATCCAATCAGAACATTACCACGAAAGCACTAGATAAAACATGTACCGCAGAAATTGATCTTGCTTCTGTCACACATCGTTGGGTAATGACTCATATATCTTCTGAACAAAATCTCACTTATGGAATAAACTTTTAATCTACTGAAATAAAAGCCACCTATTGGAGACAAATAAAAGTCACATATTATGTTGAATTATAGTAAATGACTTAATATGAACTGTAATATTCATGACTTGAGAATAGAATATACTTGCAACTTACAAGGTATTTATAGAGAGAGAGAGAGAGAGAGAGAGAGAGAGAGGTAGTTATCAGCCAACTATCTCAACTAATTCTAACGGATTTCAAACTGATTCAGTTATAGTTGCCAAATGTATTACACTGGGATACATCCCCAAGAGTTTGGCCTGGATGATGTGCTAATGGCAAGTGAGTACAGAGTGTGTGAAATCAAGGTGCTGACAATGGTTTGGTGAGGAGGTCAACCACTTGATGTTCTGAGGGTATAAATCTGACATCCAATTCCTTGTTTCTAACTTTGTCTCTCACAAAATGAATATCTATCTCTGTGTGTTTTGTGCGTGCATGAAACAAGGGATTGGAAGCTAGTGTAATGGAATTAGTGTTATCACACCAAATCAAAGATTGGGTTGCAAAAGTTAAGTCCAACTCTTGAAGCAAAGAATGTACTGAAGCAATGCCTGATGTTGTGCCGGCTAGGGCTTGATATTCTTATCCGCACTACTCTTCGACACCATAGACTTTTTCTTGGAACTCCACGTGAGCAAAATTTTCCCAAGAAAAACACAGTGACCACTGGTAGATTAGCAGTAATCCATATTACTTGCCCAATCAGCATCCGAGTACCCTTCCAACAGTACCCACTGAGGTGGAATGTAACAAAGACCAAGTGTGCTAAAACCCTTGAGATACTGAAGTAAATGTTTGACATGAGTCTAACGATTAGAGGTAGGATTATGAAGATACTGGCTGAGCTTATTAACAGCAAAAGCTATATCGGGCCGAGTTAATGTAGGATATTGCAAAATTTCCACTATGTTTGGAGTTAATATAGGAGTAGGAGTAGGCATACAGTCCACATTTTTGTTTTATGAAGCAAGACATGCATGTATTTGGTTTGCGTAAGCACAATTTCACCATTTGTTGTTCTGTGTGCTTCCAATCCTAAGAAGTAACTCACCTCCCCAAGGGTTTTGAGAGCAAATTGTTTTCCTAGCTGATCAATGACACTATTAATAGCAAGAGAGTTATCCCCCATAATAAGAATATCATCCACATACACAATCACAAGAAGTATACCACTTGCAACTTATTGTGAAACAGAAAATTGTCTAAAACTGAAACTCTAAAGCCAATAGAATAAAGAAATTGATTTAGCTTAAGACACCAATCATGTGGGGCCTGCTTGAGACTATACAACGATTTGTGTAACTTGCAGACAGATGTGGGATGGCGAGGATCAAGGAAACCTTCAGGTAGGTTCATATAGAATGTTTCATCTCAATTTCCATTTAAAAATGTATTATTGACGTCTACTTGCAGAATTGCCAACCACAAGTGACTGCAAGCGAGAAAATAAGCATAATAATGATGCCCTTAACCACCGGGCTAAAGGTTTCCAAGTAATCCAACCTGTAGTTTGCTCAAATCCTTGAGCAACCAATCTAGCTTTAAGTCCATCGTCACTACGATCCAGGCTTAAACTTCATCATGAATATCCATTTGTGACTAATGACTTTCATATCAGGATGATGGGGGACCAAACTCCATGTATTTTTGGAAATTAACGCATCATATTCTTCCTGCATAGCTGATTTCCATCTAGGATCTTGTAGAGCTTGTTGTGCAGTAGTAGGATCAGATGACAGTTGAGAAGAGCTAAGATATGATTTGGGCTTGCGGCTCCCAATTTTGGAGTGTGTAATCATAGAGTGAGTGGGAATGGGAGTAGTGAGAGCGAAGAAGGTCCGAGGATTGTGTGCGGGGGAAGAATAGGAGGAGGAGAGTGAGATGAAACATCCTGGGGTAAGGAGGTAATTCAACTATGAGTTGAATACCGAGGGGATGAATGTGGATTGAGAGGGGAAAGGGAAACCGTTGTGACAATAGAGACAACAAGATCAATTTGTGAAGGTAAAGGTAAGATAGGAAAGTGGGGGAATGAAACAGGTTTGGATTGTAGGGAAGAAGATGAGAGACTAGTGGTGGGAAATAGTTTTGGGTAGGAAAATTCCTGCTCATGGAAGACTACAATTCGAGCAATATAGATTCTACCATAGCCATCCAAACACTTATACCCCTTGTGGGCAATGTTATAACCAAGAAAAACACACTTTGAGGATATATATTGGAAGTCGTGATTATTATAGAGTCGAAGGTAAGGATAACAAGGGCAACCAAAAACTTTGAAGATAGAATAATCGGGAAACTTAATAAATAACTTCTGAAAAGAAGAAATATTATGTAAGACTAGAGTGGGTAATCAATTCAGAGTGTAAACAGCGGAACAAAATGCCTCTCACCAATATTTGAGAGATAAGTGTGCTTGGCCAAGGACGAAAAGGCCAACTTCAACAATGTACAAGTGTTTGCGTTCAACCTTGCCGTGTTGTTGATGAGTATGAGGACATGGGTGTCGAAATTGAATGCCTATTCGAGCAAGTAGTGGGGTGACGACTCTATATTCACTCCCCAATCGGTTTGTAGATAAAGAATTTTGGTTTGGAAGTTTTTATCTACAAAGGAATGAACTATTCAAAACAGAGTTTGGCATCAGATTTGAGTTTCAGGAGGAATATCCAAGTGAATCATGTGAAGTCATCAATTAAATGAATGTAATAATGATAACCATGCACAGAAGTAATATGCGAGGGACCTCATACATCGCTATGAACAATTTAGCAATAGAGTAGTAGTCTTAGTGAGTTGAGAAGATAAATGTATTTGATGTAATTTCCCAAGCTTACAAGGTCCACAAAATTGCATTAAATCAGAATGAAAGGGAATATTCAGAGTTTTCAACACATTAGACAAGATAACATTACAGAGATGCCCAAGTTTTTGATGCCATACATCGGCATCCTTATTGACATTGTACATAGTCACATAACAGGATTGGGGTTTGTGTGGGAATGAGAAGCAATTATAGAAGAAAAAGAGCTTCTTTGTGAGAAGAGAACTAAGAGAAGCCAAACTGGTAGAGTCCATCTTTAAGCACCCTTTCCAAAAGGACCTTGTGTGTTGCTTTGTCTTTGACAAGACAACAATCATGATAAAACTCAATGAGCAAATGATTATCTTTTGAATTGGGATATGCGCGCTAACCAGATTTTTGTACTTTGAGGTACTTAAAGAATGTTATTTAGGAATAGAGATTTTGTGGAGTGAGTTCAAGGAATAGAAGAAGATCCAATGTGAGGTATAGAGAGAGTGGATCCATTACCTACAACAAGCCATTCAGATCCTGGATAATCAGACCTGCTACTAAGATTCTCCAAATTTATTGTAATATTATTTATTAATTCACAGTCAAAGTACCAGTGGGGATCATTTCCAGCAACCAATCCATTTCCAACAACAACATGTGCCTGAAGAGATCTTGCTCCAGATATGATGAAGTAGGAGTATCAATGCCAAGAAACTGATATAAAACCTTTTATAGCACTTTATTGCGACATGACCAGCTTTACCACACAGTTGTCATACATGTTTTCCTTATGGAGTAATATCGACCATCACGACCTCTACGGCCTCTAAAATATTTGCTTCTCCCACACATGTAATAACTATTATTGTGTTTGGAGTTATACACAACATTTGCAAAAGGATTTGGAGTAGTAGAAGGGGTAGTAGTGGTACGTAGTGCAATCTGAGTGGAAGCAACTTGGCTTTGAAGCCTCATTACATGAGTTTGCAAGGCAAACTGTGCCTCAGGTAATGAAACGAAATCGGCACGAGAGATGAGATGAACAACTACATATTCAAAATTAAATCCAAGGCCTCCTAAGATATACAAAACCAAATCCTCATCAGAAATGTGTTGACCAACATCGTTTAAATCCTCAGCAAATCCACGCATTTTAAGAATATAGTCATCTATACTCTTATCATCTTTTCTGAGCGTCTGAAGCATGAATCCAATTTGTAAAATATGAGCGTTAGAGCTAGAGCTGGCAAAATCCAGCACGACCTGAAGTTTGGGTTAGGATGGGCTATATTATTTTAGGCCCGAAAAAGTTCGGGCTTTTTTAGCCCGACCCGATTAGCCTATGGGCCGAGTTTACCCAGACTTTTAGCCCGACCCTATGGCCTATGCATTACATCAATCTTCTCAACAGTACCCAATCGTTGGGGTGATCACTTATCACGAATATATGTGTCCTAATTAAATATATTTTTTTTAAATTAAGTGTGGAACCAATAGGTTCCAGCAGCCGTACATGATATGATAATTAATAATGCTTTGAATTTGTCAAGTGATGAAATCTTGGTGACATATATATCATTTTATGACGTTTAAAAAAGTTCTATGTATGACCGAAAACATAGAAAAATCTATTTATTATATATGTGGACTTAATAAATTGGCAAGCTAAAACGTCTTCGTTGTTGCATGACGTCTTTGTTGTCGTGACTCGTGTGGAAATAAAAATGTCATTAATGCTATAAGCTCATATATTATGGTTGAATTAAAAAAAAATGACTTGATATAATCAACGTGGCACCAAAGTTTTTAGTGTATATATATATACTCTATCATATCATTAAAATATCAAAAAACCAAGAAATAGCTAAGCATGAGCCAATAGGAACAATACTATGAAGCAAAATAGTTTTTACGGTATTATAATTTGGACTACATGGAGATTTTGTCCTGTTACTATTCACATATAATTATTTGTCTAATACCTAGTCCGAATTTGACCAAAATTGTGTAAATATTTTTCCTTAATTACTAACTATTATTGATGGATTAATTTTAATATGACTAAGAAATTTAGGAGTTTCGGTGACTTGACGCAAAAATTGACACATCAAATCACCAAAATTCGGCTCACAAAATTGGGGAATTTCAATATTTTGGTGGTAATTCTCGCGCAAAATTATCAAAATCCCCAAAACTTTGATGCGTTTGCATCAGACCAGCAATAGTCAACAATTTCCATAAAAATGAAATAATTTCGGTCATAATATGACTAAATGTCCAATTTTTTAAAAGATATTGGATTAAAATATTAAGCTGACTACTTAGAGTATATAGTCTAAGTTATTAACAAAAAATTATTTTCCTCCACATATATTATATTCATTACCTAGAGCAGTAAACCTCTGCAATTAATGTTTAAATTAGCAAGTCTCAAGAGACTACTGGGGACTCTTCGATAAGGGTGGTCACGGTTCTGGAACAGCTGGTTCCGATTCTAAAACAAGAGCGACGATTCTGGTTTCAAATTGGAACTCTAATCCTCCATGGTTCTAGTATCAGTTTAACTGAAACCATTTTTTTAATCTATTTTGATAATTTTTTGATTTTTTTAAAAATAGATTTATCAATTTTAATTACAAAATAAAATGAAAAAGAAAAAATAGAAAAGGAATTGGACTTAATATTCACAATAATATAAAGTCTTTGACTTAACATTAATAATAATATTAAGTTGCCCACGAATTCTCTTAGGGTTTAGGAAAATCAAAGTTCACGTACCTCGCTTACAACATTTGGTTTAAGACGTGTCTCATACAGTTACGAACATAAAATATGATAATAAACATTTAACATTTTTTCTAGCATATTTTCACCTGAAAAAAAAAATAAAAATCGTTGGTTTTAACCTTGAAACCGCTACTTCTACCCCGGTTCGAACGGACAGTTTCAGTTTTCGAGACCAACCATAATCGGCACCGACCTACACAGTTAGAGTACCCAGAATTATTGACCATAATTCCAGTTCTAATTTAAAACTCGGTTTTGGTTCCATTTGGCTACCCATACTCTTCCACCATAAACCTCTACATGAGATTTTCATAATTCCGCATTCCTTATTAGTAAATTAAACCCCTACATGAGATTTTATTTAATGAATTTTACTTTTTTTGCATAATACTGAAAAAATTACCACAATGATCATAAATGATTTGAAGATACATCAAGTGTCATCTATTTATTACCTTTCTGTATAAAAAATTGAACTTCCAAAATCTTCAATCCAAACATATAATTTTACAGCAGGTCTCTTGTGAGACGGTGTGAGACCGTGAAACCATGAGACGGTGATACTTTTAATAGAATTTACTTTTAGTGTAAAAAGTGATATTTTATCTAAATACATTAATTTAAGTGTAATTTGACAAGTATCACTTTTTAAAAGAAAAGATCACCGTTTACTGAATTTTCACCGTCTCAAAAGTTTTTGCGATAATTTTATACGTGTATAAATAAAATTCCCGAAATAACTTGAATTAATTTCGTTAATACCTTACAATATGGAATATAATCATGTGACACTTTTCAAGATTAGTAGACCCACTAACAGTACTCAAAACTCACCACAGAAATTTGCCACACTTCCTAGCCCAACCATAAGTAAGGCACCCACATACACTTATATTTTTCCACACAAAAGTGCAAATTTTCATCTGTATAATCCGACGTGGCTTAGCCACCGTGGCACAGCCTGCAATGGCCAATGGGCTTCGATTGCACACATCCTCCAACCACAAACACCAAATCCACCACGCGCAGCCGTGTGCCAAAACCAAGCCCACCACTTTTTCCTCACCTTAAATACATGTGATGTATGTTTTGAGTTCAAACCCATTCACATTAACCAAAAGCCAAATCAAGAAAACAGCTTCATCTCCCCAACTGTTCTGCTAATTTTCTTTTCTTATCCCTTTTTAACTCAAAATTTCAAATATATATGCCCCTTATACCTATGGCTAATATTGGGTGCCCATGGTGCAAGAAGCGGCCGGACAGCGATGACGATGGCGATGACGGACATGATTATGGGCGGACTGCTTGTATAGAAGGCGATGGGGACGATGATGATGGAGATTATGATTATGCCCCGGCTGCATAATACGAATATTGTAACTCTACGTAGCTAGAATGAGTTCAATAGCAGCTTTAATTTCTCTAGCAGCTTTATTATATTGTGATAGTGAAATATTTAGTTTCTAGTGCATCCTAAACTTTTGCGAGTTATGGATACAATCCCCCCAATTTCTAATCTAACAAATTAACTAAGTAATTAAAACATCTACATTTGGTCTTATATCATGCTATTACATTGGAGAAGCTTGTACTTTGACATTGATCGTTAATTAATTACTAATAAGGCCAAAGAAGGTTGTGTGTGTGCGTATATATATACATATATAGATTGGTTCAAATTAGGGGTGGCAATTTCTGACACGACACGATAAAGACGATACCTAAAACGACACGAAAATAGCGGGTTAGTATTTAGTCTTATCGTGTTCGTGTCCTTATCGTGTCGACACGACGACACGATAAGGACACAAAAATTTCGTGTCGTGTACGTGTTTTATCTTGTTTACACGATAACACGATTTGACACCCCTAGTTCAAATGAGATGGGTTCTAGGGTAAGACCGTGTGAACTAATTTCAGTCATTGATTGATTGGTTAAAGTAAAAAAAAACGGATACGTTATTGGAAAGAGAATCTACCATTATCTTCCACAATCCCATAAAAACTGGATACAAAATTGGAAAGAGAATCATCATTAAAGTTTTCCAACAAAAATTAACTAATTCTGTATTGTCTAGAAGCTATCATTGCATCAAAAATCAACTAACTATAGAAACTATCAATTCGATGTAGAAAAAACTAAATATGCAGTAAATTATACCACGACTATGCAATAAGTTTCATAAACTATGCAGCAAAAATCAACTAACTATGGATTGTCTGGAAGCAATCGATGCAGTGTGTACAAATTAAATATGCAGTACGTTATATTCAACTATGCAAAATAAGTATCAAAAACAATGCAACAAAAAGTAAATAACTATGTATTGTCTAAGATCTATCTGAACATCATACAAAAACTAATTATACTTACTCTCCAGTACTATAAACATTTCAATAAAAAATAGCTAACTATGCATTATCTTCATAACGTGATAGAGTTTCTGGACTGTTTTTTGGGAAGTTTTATGGGCATTTATTCACGTGTCTGGGTTTTTTCATCTTTTTTGTGTTGAGTTTTCTTGACTTGCTAATGATTTAATGATGAACATGGATTAGGTTGGCCCTTCGTGGAGGGAGTCTTTTCAGGGTGTCCTGCTTCGATAAATGGACATGTGAGAGCGAATTCATAAAGATCATCGTCACAGAGCTACAGAACTGTGGGGGAGAGTACGATGTATATCAGGAGTTTAGAAACTCCTATTTTGGACATTTTGTGGATTTCACTTGAAGGGATACGATTGTAATGCAACCATAGCTCCATGCTATTTTATCTTTAGGATACATGTGGTCGGGGCCCCATGATGACGAGTGTTGGTTCCATATAGGAGAGCACAATATTAGGTTCTCGCTTTATGAGTATACTCTCGTGATCGGTGTACGGTTTGCGGGGCCATCATTTGATATCACTACGAGATGCGACATACCAAAGTAGGCATGTATCAGACATTTTTGACTGGTGAGGGTCACATCACTAGGAACCTCCTGCAAGATCTTTTTGTTGATGGTAGATTTCGTGAGTCACCAGCTAGGGATGGCAATTTCCTCCGAACCCGACGAAAGACCCGATACCCGACCCTAACGGAGGAGGGTATGGAGGGTAGTTTTGTACCCAATTAAATAAATGAGTATGTGGGTATGAGAATTTTCGGTATGGGTATGGAGGTGGGTCTAGGTACATCCTATCCATACCCTACCCGATACCCGATTAAATAATAATATTATATTATAATATCTACATATATATTTATTTATAATATTTTATATATATTTTTTGTTATTTATACAACTCTATTTATATATATTTAAAAAAAGGATTTTTTCCCTAAGTCCCAACCAAAATCTACTAATCCACTAACACTCTTGTTTAATTCTTTTTAATATTTTGCTATATTTTTTATAATATATAGTTCGCTAATTCTTATATGTAATCTTTTTTCCTTGTTGTTTCCTTAAGAATTTAGTAAATATTTATATCTTTAATTAAGTAATTCAAATTCCTATTTTAAAAAAAGAAATAACTTAAATTTGAAAGAATACAATTGTAAGTGGTAACATGGTATGTGTAGGGTATGAATACCCGATCCTCCGATGGGTATGGGTATGAGTATAAAAACTGAATACCCGATGGGTATGGGTATGAGGATGGGTATGAATATAATAAATGGGAATAGAGATGAAGGATATAGAATCCTACCCGAATAGAGATGGTTGTCTATTTTATGCTTGATTGTCTCGATGGGTGGCAAACAGCAGTAGAGCGATGAATGTGGGTTCTAGTAAAGGATACCGTGCAATGGTAGAGTTTTGCTTTGGGGAAATATTCATTTCAGATCCTGTTGCATTATATACGGTATTTGCCTACTACTTTATCGATTCCTACTGATGAGGATCGTTTACGTGCCTATCACTTTTATAGGCCTACATATGCATTATTGTACGTATACATTGTTTTGTGATTTCTGTGGTTTTATATATATTGTACTCTTGATAATTATTTATTTATTATTAAATTATTTTCCGACAGGTATGGGCACTCGAGGCTATACCTACTTTAGGTAATGGTTGTGGGACTAGAGTCTCCACAGATCGGGTACCTAGATGCCTTAGCTTCGTTAAAGGTTTAGGAAGAGACTTTTGGACGGGACATGTGTTTTTTGGTGATGAGGTATAACTTGTTTTATTGTTTATAAATATCACGGTGACTTGTCATTTATCCTTTATTTATTAAAATTAAATCTATATTTTGTCAGGTATCGTTAGTATGCCTTGAGATATTTGTGCGAGTAAGGTAGAGCAACAACATATATATTGGACGCGCATCGCATATGATGATATCCTTTTAGGCTCTCCTCGGTTTGTGCCGAATGAAAACAAATATAAAAGGTTGTCAACGACCAAAGACACCGGATGCAAGACACGGGGCGAGAGATAGTGCCACCACTAGTGGCATGGACAGACGCAGGGATAGTGTCAATAACCTAACTTGAGTAGAATAGAAAATGTAATTAATAGATTCATACGTATCAATAATCTAATTTGAGTAGAATAGAAAGTGGAATTAAAAGAAAATAGATCCTAAAAGCTTTTTGTTTATGTTTGAAATGGTCCATTTCCAGCTTTTGAGTTGGAAATAGAATTTTGAGAATTTATTGAACTTGTGTGGAAATTGGGATCGTGCTTGGATGAATGAATTGAAATTTATTTTTATATTAAAAACTGAAAATGAGATTTAATTGTTTGAAAACAGTTTTCAAATATTATTTTATGTATATAATAATTGAAAAGTTGGTAGTGGTGGGGTCCACTTCAATATTTTAATTTGAATATATAATATTATATTTGTAAGATTAAGTTTGATTCCCATTAAATTTTTATAATTTAAAAATAGTAATATCTTAAGTAAATAAAGTTGATAATGGTGGGTCCCCATATATAATTGCCTTAAAATATGAGAATAGTGATTGATAAGAATGATTACTGATGTAGGCAGTGTATAGGTTTGAGAATAGAAATTATATTTTGAGATGTTGTTTTATGTGAAAATAGAAAATGAAAATGATGATTTCCATTGAAATTTTATGAACAAACATGATTCCACTTTTATGTATAGTAAAACCTAAAAAGACATTGTGAAACATAAACAAACAAGGCCTAAAAGTTTCTTTTTGTGTTATTTTTAATGTGAAATAAGTAAATAATAATGCTTTCAATGTATATAATTAGCTCATTAATATAATGGTTAAAGAACTTGAATTCAAAACAATCGATCATAGTTGTCCACAAAGTGATAGTATATACTTTTATTTATTTATTTTTTATATTAAAAACTTAAAAGTTTAATCAAGTAAAAACAGTTTATCACATTTATTTTAGCTTATAGTATGAAACCTTCCACAAAATAAATCATTTTCTTTTTCAAAATTATAAGTTTTTTATGATTGATTGAATATTGATTACCATTACCTTTTTCTAATGTGGAAATGAGAATGAGATATTCTTAGGGTAGGGATGAGATTCGATCTCACTATTTGCCTAGTTATATGCCTTTGACCACTGAGCTAACAAATATGAATCCCATATAGATTTCCATTACTTGACCATATACATGCAGGTGCTCCTAGCTTGCTGACCATAACATTTCCATTCTCAGTTGAAAATGGCTAGCTAATTGGTTACCTTAAATTTGACTATATATTAGAAATTATTATTCTTCAAAGTAAAGTAAAATTTGAGCATTGTGTCTTCTCAAACTTATTTATTCTTTTATTATTTTTAATGGTGAAAACACAACAAATAATAATGCTTTTACTATAAATAATGCCAACTATAGTACCATTGACAAAAGTACTAATGGAAATCCATATATCATAGTTGTCCTATTTTCATTGTTCGAAGAAATATCACGCTAAACATCTAAAATTAATGGAAAGCGCACAAGCAATCCCAATGTTGAAAGAGTACGAGATTAATTGTAAAGTTTAAAAGTTAACCACAAGTCGTCTCTCAAGGAAGACTTAGCTCTCGACAAATAATTATTATGCAACACAAATAACAGAAAAATAAATCTTAAACACTCTAACCAAATTTGTGATTTTAATAAACTAAAGAAAAACAAGTAAAAAGACAAATTAAAACTTAACACAATTAAAACAAAAAAAAAAAAAAAACGATATGGATGAATGTTTATTTTGGAATCATCTCATCAAACTTGCAAAAGTTGATTAACTAATTGATCATGTGGTTAACAAATATAACAAACAGTCAAAACTTCTAGATCGATAAATCACGTATTCACATATTTGTGTTATCCCTTTTACATAATTTGCTATTTTCATTAAACCAAGTTAGATAATACATTTCGATTCATATCTAACCCCCCTAATAAATTTAGTCCAGGAATAATATCTTCTCTCGATCTCAATTATTCCCTAAAAACAATCAAAAGTTGATCGGACAATCAATTATCAAATAAAGCAAATTCATTCAAGAAAAGCAAATCAATTAGTCCGCTTGAATCAAATCGCCCTAATCCTAGAACAAGGAAGTTAGTTCATTTATTTTCGCTTGGGGTTTTGGGATCATAATCTCAATTGAAGGAAAGAAAACAATCATAAACATTATCATACAACAATAATGATCACCCAACAATTGCAATCATATAAAAGAGGTGAATAAATATCACGCTTGATCAAGCCGCAAAATAACTTTAATGGAAAGAGTCAAAGCAATCTCAATGTTGAAAAGTAAGAGAAAAGAGAGAAAACTAAAGTTTAAAAGTTTCAAGAAGTAAAGGTGTGTTAAAATATGAGCTCTCTCAAACCTTATTTATAAGCCTCAAAAAATCCTAAACAAGGTGGAAAAACCAAAAATCGGAAGAAAATCGCGAATTTCATGTTCAGAAGTCACCGCGGCAACCGCGCGCCCCCGCCGACCAACCATTTGCTTTGTCGCGCGCCGCTGACCTCGAAACTTCGTAATTTGGTCTTGGATCCTTATATAAATTGTAGATCTATCTCTTAGCTTTCCATATCTACTTTAATGACCTCAATATCAATTGTTTAGAGAGAGTTATGACCAAAATACTAAGGCATGTCATTTCCGAAATTTCAACACATTATTTTCACTTGCACATGATTTTAGCCCATTCAAATATATTCATTTACATTTAGTAGCAAAATAGACATTGTAGAACTTTGTCTTAGCTTTCCAATGACATAATAATCAGATCAATTGAACTTCGGAAGAAAACGTTATGTTCTAAATACGAAGACTGCCGCAGTTGCATGAAATGACTTTTTGATGTTTATTGCTCCAAAACTTGTTTTTCCCACCAAATCCTAGAAAATTAACAAAATAACAAAGTGTAACACTAAAACATACAAATGCAAATAAAACACGCTAAAAATATGTATAAATCATCATACGAAACACACACAAAAACATGCAAAACATTCATCATTAACAATAACGATAAAAAGGATTATAATGCCTTTTCCTTGACTTTTACACGGAAAACATAATTCGATGATGACTGACTGTGAGCATTCTGGTAAACAAAATATCAGAAAATGAGGAAGTGCTATGATAAATATAAATATTTGAGTAAGTAAATATTAGAGATAGTTAGCAGCTGAGTTAGCTGTCAGCAAAATTAGGCAAGTTATTTTGTAACCACCTTCACAATATAAGTGTATATTCTCAGCTTTTATCAATTCAATCCCTTTGAGCTCAGTATGCGATTCTCTCTCTATTATCTTAACAATAGTAAAATAATTAAAATTTAATTTAGGGAAATAAAATGTCAAAATAATTAAATTTATATGTAATATGCCCAAATTAATTCAAATTTAAAGAGCTTACTGGCATTTATCGTCCTTGTATTGCACTATTTTTTCACTAAATATAAAATGGAAGATTAAAGATTATGTGCATGTCTAAGAGTACTTGTGTAAATTCATTTAAAGGAAAATGACTTTTCAATGAGTGACTTTTCAAAACTCTCAAATTTTGATTTCTCTAGAATGCACTTTTTGGAGAAGTAACTTATCCAAATTAAACTTCATTTTAAAGTAACGGTCAAATAATATTTTTATTCGAAGGAAAAAACACTAAACCATCCAAACTATGCGATTTTTTGCACTTTGTCATATGAACTAAATTGTTTTATACTTTAGCTTACAAACTACACAAGTTTTGCACTTTACCCTACAACGACCATCGATGGTAGAATATTCTGTGAATATTCCGATACGTGCCATCCGTGAGGGCAAAATCGTCTTTGCCTCAAATTCAAACCGGTTATTAAACTTTACCATCCGAACTTTGTTAAGAATTTCACTTTGTCATCTGAACTTTGCGAAATTCACTTTGCCATATCAATATTAAAAAAATTAAAAAATATATATATGAATATCCATTTACTTATCTTATTTAATTCATAAAAATCACAAAAATAAATTTAAATCATAGAGTGATGTGCATATATTTTCATATATATTGCTTATATTTGTATTATTATGTATTGTTTACATACTAAAATTAAAAGGATAATAAATAAATATTATAATTATGATTACAATATTTAATTTTCTATTTCAAATTTTTATTTTCCAAAATATTGAATCAGAATACATAAAAAAAAGTTCGGTAAAAATCTGAGTTGGACTAATTATTTTGTACAATATTCAATATAATGATGTGTACAAAATTTTCGGCTCAGTTATGGTTTTTTCCTGTTCACGAAACATCTATTGAATTTAAGTGAACTCGTAAAAATACGAGATCAATACAGTATGGTAAATCAACCAAAATTGTCTCACAAGGAAAGTTTAGTCGGATTCCTAAACACTATAATCAAATTTTGAATATTCAATTAAGAATTAAAAGTAGATACCTAAAGCAACATCAAAGTAGAAATACTGTGATGGAATCAATATAAAAAATGTCTCAATTTGTGTAGTTGTATGGATTAAGTGTAAAAAAAAATTAGTTCTTATGGTAAAATACAAAAAATCACATAGCTTGAGGGTTCATGTTTTTTCCTCTTTTTTTTTTTTTTTACATGTGAAATAGACTTTTAGATTTAAAAGTCAATTTGAAAAATGGTACGAAATATATCCAAGTCGTAAAGAAAGAGGCCATTTATTTCACTAGAATATATTATATATGTTTCGATTAACTTTAGGTACATATATATATATATATATATAGGATTTGGTTCAAATGAGACCACCCTCTCTAGGTGAGACAGTGGATTCATCTTACCCATTGAACTTAAAAAATGAAGATATGTGATTAATTCATTTTTTTTCGTTTGATTTCCGCTGTTTTTAAGGGTAATTTTGTAATTCAAATCAATTATCCCTAGCGGTTTTTCTGGTATGTTTGACTTTTTGTAACCGTTTTTATGGGATGAGATTGTAACTGCCGGATTTAATGCTATTCATTAAGGAAGCAGTTTTCTTTCCAATTTTTTTATTTTACAGTATAGTTAGGGTTCTTCTGATGTTTAATTAGCTATTAAATAATAGATATTTAGTTGTTTTTGTTGCATTGTTTTACGACCATAAGACATAGTTGAATATAATGTACTGCATATTTAGTTATTGTACACTGCATAAATAGTTTCTATAGAATGCATAGTTAGTTATGAAAATGGGATGTTGCCTTTTGGAAATTATGAAAATGGGATGATACATAATATACTGCATATTTAGTTATTCCACACTTAATAGACAATTTCTAGATAATGCATAGTTAGTGGATTTTGATGCATAGTTTATGACGTCTTGCACAGTTGGTTATGTGCACCGTATTTTTAATTTTTAACACTGTATAAATACCTTCTAGATAATGTATAGTTAGTTGATGTTTTTGCATGGTTTCAAATATGCAATATCTTATATAATTTATGCGTGTTTCTTCACGATTTTTTTTTTTTGTAAAATATGCGAAAACATTAATGGTGTGTAGGAAGATAAATTTATTGGGTTGCGTTAATGGAGGACACACACACACACATGTACACACACACACAAACACAAAGAGAGAGAGAGAGATAGAGAGAGAGAGAGAGAGAGAGATGAATAAACACGTTTATTTGAGATGGTAGGAGAGAGAAAATGATTTGATTATAATCTCCTTCCATTTTTTTTAACTATCTTGTTATGTTAATTTGCCCTATTACCCTTATGTTGATTAAATTAATATTTTAATATATTTTTTATCCATTAAATCGCACCCATTGATTAATAGTGGGGGATGGTTGAGATCAGTGCATTGTGTCTAGGTATATATATATATATATATATATATATAGGATATGGATCAAATAGGTCCTCCTACTTGGGGTGAGTCCATGGGGACACATCCTAACCATAGATCAACAATTTTGGGTGGTCCAGATTTTTAAGGCTTTTTTATGTTTATTTTTTTGTTTCATCAATTAAAAAGGGTAGGGTGGTAATTTGGCACTTTAGAATCAGTTATTAAGATTTCATTCCCTCTTTCACGTGATTTCACCCACTTTTCATGCACACTCTCTCTCCAGCGTTTCAGTTTCAAAAAAATTTCTCTGTTGCTTATGTAGTATAGGATTGTTGCTTATGACTTGCTTATGCAGTTAATGTATATGTGATGCATGTGTAGTGTATATTCGTTGCTTATTTAGTATAGGCTTATTGCTTATGTAGTATGAGTTTGTTGCTTATGACTTGCTTATGTAGTTAATGTATTTGTGGTGCATACGTAGTGTATATTTGTTGCTTATGTAGTATAGGCTTGTTGCTTATGTAGTATGAGTTTGTTGCTTATGACTTGCTTATGTAGTTAATGCAATTGTGTGGTGCATGCATACATAGTGTATATTCGTTGCTTGTATAGTATAAACTTGTTGCTTATGTAATATGGGGTTGTTGCTTATGACTTCTTATGTAGTTAATGCAATTGTGGTGCATACATAGTGTATATTCATTGCTTGTGTAGTATAAGTTTGTTGCTTATGTAATATGGGGTTGTTGCTTATGACTTGCTTATGTAGTTAATGTATTCGTGGTGCATACGTGGTATATATTCGTTGCTTATGTAGTATAGACTTATTGCTTATGTAGTATGAATTTCTTGCTCATGACTTGCTTATTTAGTTAATATATCTAAAAGCACCATGACACATCTATACAAGCAACAAATTACATCTTCATAAGCAACATTCGAATCAGATCCAAGTTTTAGCAACTATGGCGAATTGTTTGCAACTTTTTTCACCCCCCGTAATGCGTTGAAGAAGAAATATGAAGAATTTCTCACAAAGAGTGCATTGAAGAAGAAGGAGGAAGAAGAAGGAGGAGGATTGTTACGTGATTTTGTTTTGAGATTTGGAAGGATTGCGTGAATCCCATGAATATTGCTTTGAGAGGATGACTAATTTACCCCTGTGTTTAATTAACTAGCTTGTAATTTGTAATTTTGCCTCTTAAATCGCAGCCCTTGAAAAAATTAGATATGTGGCTAGGATTGGTCCTTATGGACTTACCTTATGAAGTGGTCTCATATAACCCTCTCCCAATATATATATATTCATCCATTTTTTTAAGGGTTGTGATTTTTTTGATTTTTTTTTTGATTTTTTGGATATTTTCACATTTATTTTAATGCAAATAAGGGTATAAAAGTATCTTTATGTTATCTCAGCGGTTTTTTCTGGTAAGATTTGACTTTTTGAAACCGTTTTTATGGGGTGGGATTGTAAATGCCGGATTTAATGGCGCTATTTTAGGAAGTAGTTTTTTTTCCAATTTTTTTATTTTTTCGTAACAAAGATAGTTATGGTTGTTTTGCTACTTAAATAGCTATTAGACAATGCATATTTAATTGTTTTTGTTTCATTGTTTTATGACAATAAGACATAGTTGAGTATAATGTTAGTTATTCACATTGCATATTTTAGTTATTCACATTGCATAACTTATAGTTGCAGATAATGCATAGTTAATTTATTTTTACACTTTGCATAACTTATAATAATGTATTTGATGTTTAGTAGTTTCAGTATATCTTATAATACTTCCCATATATTTTTGTTTTTTACATAAGCATACAAACGTCATCTTCTTCCGTAAATACAATTTTAAGATAATGTTACAAAGTTGATGTTTCTCCTCCGATAGTTTCAACTATGCAAAAATCTTCTATAATTGTTGACGCTTCTTCCCATGGATTTGATGACATATTCTCACATTAATTTTTCGTGTTTTCGATGTTTGCGGGTTTAGCAATGGAGGTGGATGAGATTTTCTTAGATTTGTGTTAATGGCGGTGAGATTGAGAGAGAGAGAGAGAGGGGGGGGGAGAGAGAGATATCACGTGAGATTGAGAGAGAGAAAGAGATTTGATTCTAATCTCCTTCCATTTTGTAACTATTTTGTTATGTTATTTTACCCTATTACCCTTATGTTGATTAAATTAATATTTTAATATATTTTTTATCCATTAAATCACACCCATTGATTAATAGTGAGGGATGGTTGAGATTAGTCCATTGTGTCTTACCTAAAGCCATGGTCTCAAATGATCCTCTCATATATATATATATATTTATATATATTTATATAGATTTGGATCGGTGAGTCCATATAACTTATGTGAGTACACGAGACCAAATCGAGGCCTTGATTTAATTTTTTAACTGTTGAGATTAAATGATTTTACCATTTTTTAATATATAATTTAATATAAAAAAGGGTTGTTTGGTAATATTAATTAAAATCAGTTTTGGGAGGAAAGTTATTTTTGGGGAGTGGGCTATAATTTAGGAGCCGTTTTTGAAGATGTGTTTTATCCAAAATCTTTTCATATCCCGTCAACTTGGTAAATGAAGTCTCATAAAAGAGTTATTTTCCTTTCCTAACACAAAATTCTTCTCTGCAGAAAATAAACCATTGTGAGAAAACATGACTCCATTGTTGATTCTTCAAAGGTTATACTCCCTACAAAGTGTCTCCCAACTATAATCATCAATCTCTCGCAAAAGAATCCTATAATCATCTCCCCGATAGCTTTTCTTCGAGACGACACCAACTCAATGGCAATTATTCGAGGTGGCACAACATATTCAAGTCGACTGTACTCATCTTCTTAACCGAGTCGACGACCAAATCGTCTGTGGAACAAGGTTTTTTTTTTCTTCATTTTCTGAATTTTGTTTGAGAATTATTATGTTAAGTCCTTTGAACAAGTATATGATCATGTATAATATTTCTGATTTTATAATAAATTTTTCTTGTTATATTCTTGATTTAGGTTGGGGTTTGGGTAAATTGTTTTTGATGTAACAGGGGTTAAATTATGTTTTCTTTAAGTCTGAGGGTTTGCTTACTAATGTTTTCCACTGCTTATTATTGTTGTTAATTATGCTTATGTATGGTTTGTTTTCTGCTTATACATGCTTCATATCCTACTTATGCTTGGTTGGGTTTATGGTTTTTTTTTGTGTTTGGGAATTTTGTGCTCGTTTTTTGGAAGATTTTTTTTTCTGGGGAAAAAATCTGTTAGTTGTTTAAAAAAAAATTCCGGGGAAAAAATCCCTTAGTTATTGTAGAGATTTTTTGCTTAATTTTTTTTTTTGCTAGTTTTCTGAGAAATATATTTTTTGTTTAATCATTGTTGCTCTGTAGAAGGTTAATTTTTTTTATTACTGTTTAATAGTTGTTCTTCTTGAATAAGACGAGTTTTTTTCTTAGTGCCTGTATTTGGGGGTTTATGAGAAGAATAATTTTTGAGATATGTATATTTTTTTAATGTTAAATGTCGCTTATTAAGGATATATACACTGCTATCATAGACAGAAAATATTGCTTGCACGTTGCAGAGATTCATTTGTTTTTTACTGTTACATGTTTGCTTATTAAGCAGAAAGATCTTACTTACGTAGGCAGAAAATGTTGCTTATTTTGTTGTAACTGTGATTTTTTGTTAGATGGTCGTATGGGTAGATGTATATGAGTTGCTTATGCTGCTACTACAACTTGCTTATGTGTGTAGTAAATATTGCTTATAATGACAAAAAATACTTGGTACAAATATATTGCTTATTAAGACCAAATATTGATGATGTGCAGGAAATATACCGTTGCGATTTGTTTGGATGATATGAATGAGCAGAGGGAATTGAATCTGGGAGAGGCAAAGAAGTTTGCTGGAACAACGTAGGATTATAGAAAATCGATGTTGATGCTTTTTTATTTTGACCAAATGGTTGAACATTATATGTTGTTTTGGATTTTTAAATGTGTGGTTGGGTTTGGTTTAATTTTTAGAGTAGTTAAGCAGGATGAAAATGCTATATAAGCAATATTATGGTATAACATATGCAATGTTATTTATACAAGCGATAGATTTTTGATGGCGCAATGTTTGCTTTGACACAGTTTATGATGAATTTTTGGTGTCCGAAATTTAAATTCTTATTGGGCCTCAGATATTGTTTGTACACTCCGTCCGTTGCTCAGGCATATTATTAATCCTCCCTTTCCAAAGTATTATTACTAAAATATACCAATGTATAATTTAAACATCTATTGTGTAGTCAAGCATGGAACATAGAGTCGATAAATAAGCAACTTTATAAGAACCGCTAAGCTGTAATTCCAAGCGGCTATGATAATCTAGAGAGGGGGTGAATAGATTATCTCCATTTTCTCGATTACGCCCTCTTTTTCGAATCAAACAAGCCAAGACAATATTAAAGGTGCGTGAAGTAAACAACACGCGTCGATTTATAGAGTTCAACCCACCTAGGGCCTAATCCTCTACCACCCCAAGATGTCCGGGATGGATTTCAAAAAGAAAAAAAGATTTTGTTAATTACCAAAATTAATACAACACCTTACAACATCACCTTGAAGAGAACCACACTCTTCTACAACACCACCTTGGAGATTACCACAATCTCCCTTGAAGATTACCACAATCATCAACGGCACCTTGTGAAGATTACCACAATCTTCAACCTTGAAAAATACCAAATTCTTCAACACCTCAATAAGAAGATCACCACAATCTTCTTGCACCTATCACCTAGATCATCCAAGTGTGTTCTTACCACAAGAACACTCACAAGGATATCTTGTGTTGAATGATAACCCAAAAATTCAAGATTACAACTCGATAATGAATGATACAAATTTGAGTGCAAGTGTAATCAAGAAATAAGCCTAGACCTCAAGATGTGAAAGTGAAAGACCTTAGGCTATTACAACAAGAATAATAACAATGAAGAACAAATATGTTTGCTTGAGTGTATCTTGTTGTGTTGCTTCAAATCTTCCTCTATTTATAGGAGATGATTGATCATTGATAGGCTCATCTTGGAAACTGATTTCTACAAAAAGAAATTGCAATTAAAATCAAGATTATAGCTGTTAGAAATCAATCCCACAAATTAAGGAAAAGTTGTATGTTTCTTTGTCAAACCATAGGGCGACCGGTCACGCACAAATAGACGTTTGAAAAATGCACTGAAAAATTACACGGGGTGACCGGTCGACGGGGGGTTAGACCGGTCGACCTCGCCCTTAGTTGGTCGGCCTCTCCAAATGCGAAACATGAAGAGTTTTGCATCCTACAGTCTTGGTCGGCCCACTGGGCGACCGATCGATAGACTGGTCGATGCCAGGCGGCACTTGGCCGACCTGTGTGATTTTTCCTCCATCTCATTTTCTGTTCCAAAAATCATCTTTAGGAACAGGTTGCCCTATAGGGCGACCGGTCGACCAAGAGACAAAAATATTGTCCAATTTTTGTCGAAAATAAACCTTAAGAAATACTCCGAAATTTAGTAAAAACATTTTTAACCAATCGGGAGTATTTAGACAACATTTAGGAATATTGTTTTGGTGTAAAAACACATTAACACAAAATCATCAAAAGTGTTGTCCAATGTTTATCGAAAATAACTTTGAAGAAATACTCCGAGAGTTTAGTACAAACATTATAAATCATTTAGGAGTATTTGGACAACAATTAAAAACATTGTTTTGGTGTAAAAACAAAATCATCAAAATCATGATAAAACCATTTATCAAACAATCTCCCCCTTTTTGATGATTACAAACCAAAACAATTTTTAGAAATATTAGGAGTTTAGCAAATTAATTTATCAAACAAACCATTTATCCTTAACAACAATTAATTAACTATAAACTAAAATAAAATTTAATTAATATTCAATAGATAAGCAAAAAAATTGTAGATAGTTAGTAAATTGTTTCTTCGTAAACGCTAAGAGACACCATTTGATATTTTGTCGTGCATATGCAACATATACTCGATGGACAAGCAATATGAGTCTGTTATGTAAGCAATTTTTTTGTTTAGCATAAAAGGACAGTTTCTTCAGCAGATAATTTTACTGTAAGAAAGCAAATTAGAAGCAATAAATAAGCAACATTGTTCATGTTCATAAGCACATATATTATAACAATTAAGCAACACTTTATATACCCTTAAGCAAATGGACGATTTATCGAGATAGCAGGGGTTTTTTTTCTTTTCCAGATTTTAATGGAACGATTTACAGAGGTAGTAGACATCTTGGTGAAGAAGACGACATTAATTGAGGCAATTTATTCGTGATTTTGATTTTGTTTTGGTAAGATATATTGTAGGTAACTGCTCCTATTTTCATTGGATTTTATTGTTTGCTTTGGACTAATATACCCCTATATCTATTTAATTAGGTTTTTTATATATTTAATGCATCTTTAATATTTAGCCATTGAAATTTGTTGATCTATGATTCAGATTTGGTCCTACATACTTACATAAGACATGGGTCTCATATAATCCTCCCCATATATATATATATATATATATATATATATATATATATCTGTGTGTGTGTGTGTGTGTGTGTGGTAATGGGTCAAAATAACCACTTCCATAATGAAAAAATGAAAACTAGCCATCTTTTGAAAACAAATATTTTTTAGCCATTTTGGCATCACAAAAGACATTCATACCCTTCTAGCTGATATTTGGTCTACTTCTCTCTCTTTCACTTGTCTCTCTTTATATCCTCTTATTATTTCTTTCAAACTTTTTATGAAAATCAAATTTGTATTTCGTTTTTGTATATACAATACGGGTGTTGAAAAGAAGATTAATTTGATATATTATACATGTAAAACGGATTTGAAATAAAAAAGTTATGTGAATTCAAAGTTTTTTGGAAGAAAAACAAAATAATTGGTTATATTAAGTGAGAGTAGATTGAGAAGGTAACTCCATATCCAATTATATAACTGGATATCGAATTATAGCTAGTCAAACTAACGCCTACACAAAAAGCTGAAAACTTAATATCTAGTTATGTAACTCGATATCGAGTAATCATAACTCGATATTGAGTTATGTAACTGGATATCCAGTTACATTTAACTTGATATATAACCTAGACCAAGATCTTAAGCACAACTTGATGAAAACAAATGACTCGATATCAAGCTACAGTTGTTGATTACAATGGTTACAGAAATGGGAAAAGCCTTCAAGATGGCTTACAAAATGGAAATATAAAATTACAAGAAAAGTAAAACCTAACGATTACAAGTCTTGAATGGACTTCAACTCTAGAAGCATGAATCTGACAGAACTTGAAAGCCGAGTCGAGGAAGACTTATGTCCGCAAGACAAATACGTCTCTGCTAGTTCTCACGGTTTGACATAATATCTCCAAATATAAAATGGCTTACGTCTTTTGTGTAGTAGCACCACTACCACAAAAGCCCCGTCGAACTAGAAATTGTGAGAAAACTGGTTTGCTTGACTCAAAAAATGCAGAAATGAAGTGCTGACACGAGATGTCATGACATTGGGTCGTAACACCTATTGAACATATTATGAACATCTTGAATGTAATCTAATTCTCTTCAAAATCTAACCTCCTCTCTAATTTCTCACTTGACCACGATGCAACAATGCACCCTAGGCTTATAAAGGCCATCATTTCCAACACTTGTAGGGAATTAAAACCATATGTAACTCCCATGAGTTACAAACCGCTTTTTATGACCACTAACTGGGAGTTACAAACTCCAACAGTCACACGAACCTGGACACCTCCAATGTCCAGATTCATAGACACACGAACTTGGACACCTACAATGCCCAGATTTATCAGGCCCAATAGTCACTAGAATCTGGGCCAAGCCCATTTTCGAGTGACAAAACTAATTGAACTTGAACCTGGCCCCAAAGAGCCGGGACAACCAAGACCCATTTGTGATCATACACTTATGTTACAGTATATCCAACCAGTAACACCTTCTAGTATTTATACTAGGATAAACTATACTTTATTTTCTAGGTGGGACAAGGCTAAAGCCTTTCAACACCCTTTAGATAATGCCTATTCGTGTGGCCAACTTCGTGTATTAATTTCTCACTTACTAAAATTTAGTTTTGAGAAATATAAAACACTACAAATATATATTCAGAACGTAGATTAATAATTTATAATTTAATTCCTTCAGAACTAAATACTTAGCCACCGAAAATTTGGTCAAAGTCGGATCAACGCCCACTTTGTTAAAACCAAATTTCCAACAACAGTGACTCGATATCGACCTACAGTAACTTGATATCGAGTTATGCGATAAAAATTCTTGTCATCTTTCTCATTCACCACAACCACAATTAATGGTGCATCAAGGTTTTCAATCAAAACCTAAATTGTCTAAACTGTAAAAATTCTTCAAATCTAACAATTAATCCAAAAACCCAAACAACTATAAACTAAATAAATCAACAAAAATATGAAATAAATGTAATAAGATTTTTTGCCCATCGATACGATCGACGTATGTTCCATTTTCGCAAGTAATAAGATTTTTCCCAAATTTTAAATGTCGAGTTATGAAGTTGGAGAATGTGCATGTGTGATTCGAAAGGGGTTAGTGGGTTAATTAAGAGGCATTTGGGAATTTTAAATGTCAAAATGACTAAAAAACATGTATTTGGAAAAAAATAAAAAAAACATTTTGTTTTGATGAGAATGGCCAAAATACCGACCCTATATATATATATATATATATGTAAATGTATATATATAAAGTTAATTACCCCTAGGTAGAACTTGAAGATTTTCAAAAAGTCATTTTTGTGTTAGAAGCCAGTGCAAGACATATGTTTGACATATGTCGACACAATGTTGATTTACTTTTTTTTCTTTCTAAAATTTTGAACTCGCCCATACATATTGCACACGTATTAATGTTCCGTACGTGTGTTGTATTAGTGCTTTATAGAATAACATCTTTTACAACCTTTCAAGATTTTCTTGTCCCTACCGCGAGGAAAATGCACCCCACTACAAAATTCCAAACGTTCTTTTCCCAACCAAAACGATAACAATTCGTAAAATAAAAAATAAAAATAATAGTTTATGTTGTATAATTACCTCACATGCATGGCATCCCAATATCTGAGCTGGCACGCCACAGACAATCGGCTTAAGGCCTTGCACATACTCCTAACACCATACACGCGCAAACCCTAGGCAAACCATGCCCACCACTTTTTCCTAGGGTTTATATATGTCTATCCATGTTTTCTATCCCCAATATCAAACCCAAATTCAAACCAAAGGCCATATATATTTTCTTAATTTTCACTAGTGCTTTTTCTATCTCTTACTCAAAATGTCAAAAATGCCCCTTATTGCTATGGCCATTGGGTGCCCGTCGTACAAGAAACACCCAAATGGTGGCGATCTTTGATGATCATGACCGTTTGTGCGACTATACACGCAATGCGTGTGCGAAGCGATGGTGATGGCGATGACGGCGACGATGGAGGCTGCGATTATGCTCCGGCTGCATAACATAGAAATTGGGGCTAATTAATATTAGAAGCGATATATGTTTACAAGACGAGTTATATACCCGCTAGTATTATAATGATTAGTTATTTATAGAGGAACCCTAATTAACCATTTTGAGCTGTGGTTATGGGATGTAAATTTATGATTAATGCTTTTAATATATTAGTTCCGAAATATTGATGCAAGGATGAGAACTTTTAATTTGCAGATTATGATTAAGCTGAATTAAGTCATATTGTAGTTAATGGATTTGCTACATGCACAATCACACTAATTAATTATGTTCTAATTAGTTAACCTAGTAACTTTCTTGTTAATTTGATCTCAATATTGCACTCATCTTACATTTAGTATTTAAATTACTACAATTTAAGATTTGGAACCTTAATTTGGCATGGTACATGTGCACAGCTTCATGAAGTAACATTGTAGTGTGGTATCATTGTGATGAATATCATAGCATAAGGTGTTTGGTTAAGTTAACAGTAAGAGCTTTAATTATAAAAATAATTGTCAATTTATAAGATGTTTAATTTAAATTATCTTTTACAAATTTAAATGAGATCTATTACAATCTCCAATACTGAGATATATATTAGTTAGCTCTAAGTATTGAAACGAAAATTTTATTAATCAAATTTTTTAAACTCCTTTAATTTTATCATCATTACAAGAAAAAAGAATAATATTAATGACTAAGTAATTTATGTGAAATTATGAAAATTATCACTAAAAACATACTTCCTCCGGTTCATAATAAGTGTCATTTTGGTTGATCAACATTTTTTCAAAAAAGAGGGATATTTTGACATTTTCAAGACTAATTGGAGTAAGGTTTCCTCCCCTAAATTACTCTTATACTGATTAATTCATTTAGTAATGTTATTATCAGATATCATTTTCCAACTAAAATTAATTAAGAGTATACAGGTATTTTAGCATGTTCCTTAATATGTGTGCAAAATCTTTTCTAAAAAAACACTTATTGTGAACTAGAGAGAGTATTAAATGACATTATGTACTAGTATTATTTTTCCATGAAGAATTAAGGCACTCAAATATATAATAAGTGGCAACTGTACAAGAAAAAGATGGTTTTGCGACAAGTTTATGTGCGACAACAATTTGTTATCGCAAAAGATAACGTTTTGCGACGACGTCCCATCGCGAATATTAGGGCTTCGCATGCTGGGAAAATTTGGCCCAATTAAAAGTCGCGCCCTAATTTTCCTCCAGATCAGTCGCGCCCTTTCTCTCAGATTTTAGCCTACAGCTCCGCCTCCTCTCGCCATCGCCGTTGCCACCTCCACCTCCGGCCGTAGCCTCCACCTTTGTCTCTCACTCTGACATTATCTCTCTCTCTCTCTCTCTCTCTCAGTTTTTTTCATCCGATATTAAATTTTTCCCCATCTCTGTCACCAGGTTGCTGCCGCCGCCGACCGATTGCCGTCGCAGGTAATTTTGTTTCTCTCTCGAGCTCTTTTACGCATTGTTTTCTCTACCCCTGTTTTTCATCTCCACAGGGGCTTTAGGGATTTTGTACCACTTTATTTTCACCATTTTCGAGGAGCTTGAGCTAGAGCGACAACAGCAGTAAGAAGTAATTAGGGTCAGCTGCACTATTTTCTCAAGATTTTCCAGTATTCGAACTTCTAATTGGTAAGTCTTATGGATTGTTGCTTTGGTGTATTTTGTTGTCATTTCTGATGGCGTATTCTTGTATAGTATTTTTCCAAGTATTAGTGGTCAAACTTTGCCTAAGGCTGAATATGCAATTGGAAGATGCATTATCTGCTTCTAATTTGGCCAAGTGCACCTAAGGGTAGATTCGAAATTGGACGATACATGACCTGCTTCAAATTTTGTTACAATTTTATTTTTTTCCAAATTGTTTTTGACCTGCTTGAGTGTGGGGGGTAAAATTGGAATCCTAAAACAATTGGTTATAGGCCAATCGATAATCTGCAACTGGAAATTTGTTGAAGTGTATTCAATGTAATAAGAGAAACAAAACATAGAGATTTAGGGACTTGAGGACTTCAACCGTTCAGTTATCAACCAGAATATATTTTTGTACCTATCTTTTACTTTTCTTTTTTAATTGATTTGATTTGATATGTTTTGATTCCGTTTTCCCCTTTTTTATATATACTTGTTTAAGCTACACAAACTAGCATGTGGAATGGTCTTAAAAGTTGATAATATTGGCAGGTAATTGAAGCTGGAGCCAATGCATTAGTTGATGGCTCTGGTGTTTTTGGAGCTCCTGATTATGCTGAAGGTAAGGACAAGACTGATTGAATTTCAAGTTAACTCGAAAACAATGTACTCGTTGGTGAATCTTAACTTTTTCCTGTGCAATTTATCCTTTTGTGTTTGCAGCTATTAAAGTTTCAAAACAGGATAATAAATCAAAAAACAAATTTGAAAAAATGACCTTTAGTGACAACAAAAGTTGTCGCTAATAGTTGTAAAGGTTTTTGTGACAACTTTTGTCGTCGCAAATACGCTAAATGATTATCGCAAATAAAAACTTTTAGCAACAACTTTTTTGCGACAACATGTTGCTAATAAAATTGTGACGACATCGTCGTCGCAAATAATATTTTTGCGTCAAAGTATTAGAGGCAACGTTTTTGCGACAACATGTTGTCCGAAAAAACTATTTGCGACGACTAATAAGTATTTGCGAGAACTATTTATTGTCACAAAAACGTGTGTTTACTGTAGTGATTATAACGAAATAAAAATCTTATCACTTAATATTTGTAACTAATGAACAAAATAAAAATCTTGTCACTAAATATGTGTTATCCACTAATATTCTTCCTTTTATTATATATAAAGTACAAACGAAAATACTCTTAACTAGTATGCTAAAACATAAAGAAAAACTGAAGTACGTTTCATTATCGTAACTAAGAGAATGAATGTACATGAAGGTTGTAGTGCTATTTATAGACAAATAGACTCTGCGGTTGTGATGTGTAACTAACTCTAACAACTCTAACAAACTTGTGTAACTAACTCTACTAACAAACTCTTCAAGCTAACTGATAATACACTCTAATACACCCAAAATTTCTTCTAGTTGGCAAACTTCAACCCAACCAATTTTGTTCTTAAATTCTGAAACTGAGTTCTTGTTAAAGGTTTTGTAAAAATGTCACCACTGTTGATCTATAGGAATATACCTGAAATCTAATTTTCTGCTTTAACACCTTGTCTATTATGGGATGCACATCAATCTTAATATGTTTGGTTCTTGCATGAAACACTGGATTTGAAGCTAAGGTCGCCGCACTTACATTATCACACCAAATAACAGAGGAGTTTCAAAATTGATACCAAGTTCCCAAGAGAGATTGTAACCGGACAACATCGCCAGGTTGACGTCTGCTAAGAACCTATACTCGGACTCTACACTACTTCTTGAAACCACAACCTGCTTCTTAGAAGTCCATGTGAGAAGATTACCTCCAAAGAAAAAAAAACAATGACCTCCTCTAGACTTTCTATCATCCAATTTGCTTGCCCAATCTGCATCTTAGTAACCTTCAATTAACGTCTTTGAGATGGTTTAAATTCAATTCCCAAATCATGAGTTCCTTTAAGATATCCAAGAAGATGTTTGACAACTATCCAATGATTTATTGTAGGAGTGTGAAGAAAGCTGGGTTAATTTGTTGACAACAAAAGAAATATATGGTCTAGTGAGTGTGAGGTATTTAAGAGCTCCTAAAGTGCTTCTATAATGAGAAGGATTAGCAAGGTTGCACTGTCACCAAGAGCAAGTTTTAAATTGACGGCCATAAGGGTAAACATAGGTTTGCGGTTTTCAAGGCGAGTTTTGGCTAGAAGATATTTCAAGTATTTGGACCGATTTAAACTTAATAGCCATGAGAAGATCTGGTAGCCACCAAACGAAGAAAATAATTCACTTTTCTCATAGTTTTAAATGCAAATCTATCTCCCACAATTTGATGACATTATTGACAACTCTTAAATCATCACTAGTAAGCAAAATGTCATCTACATAAACCGAGAATTAAAAAGAAGGCTCCATTTCCCTTTTTTTTAGAAAAGGAGATGAATCGACAATCGATCTAGTGAATCCCGGTGATCAAGGAACAAGCTGCGTGTATTAAACCAGGCTCTAGGGGTTTGTTTGAGTCCACACAAGTACTTTTGAAGTTTGAAAACAACAAGAGGATACCTGCTATCAATGAATCCCTCTCAGTTGTGTCATATACACGATTTCTTTTAGTTCTCCATTGACAAAATCATTGTTAATGTCAATTTGCTGAATGCTCCAATTGTAAGTAGCGAGAAGAGAAAAAATCACTGATAGAGCAGGGCTTTAACAATAGGAGAATAGGTTTCAATAATCTACCCTAAGCATTTTGTTGGAAGCCCTTGGCAACTAGTCTTGCCTTGTATCTATCAATTGTGCCATCGACTTTGTGTTTGATCCTAAACACCCATTTGTTTTTAATAACATGCATATCGATGAGTAGGAACTAAGACCCATGTTTGCTTAGCTTGCAAAGCATCAAACTCCTCTTTCATTGCTAAATGCCATTTTGGATCTTGTAAAGCTTGTGTAACTGAAGTAGGTTCAGAGGTACATACTGTGGCTGAGTAGACCTTAGGCTTGAGATGTCCTATTCTAGATCTTGTAACCATATGGTGAAATAGAGCTGCAGGGGCAACAGAAAGATGAGACATAAGAGAGCTGCTGATGAGAAGCATCTTGCTCAGAGGGGTTGAAACCTTGTGAAAAGGGGGATTGAATGGGAGGTAAAACAACTTCAAGATGGATACCAGCTGGAGACAAGGTAGCTACACTAGAAGACAGAGGAGTGGATCAGAAATAGGTAACATAGGAAGAGAAATGAGAGGCCTGGAAGGATCAAGCTGAAGGTGCATGAGATGAAAAGAGACTGCAATAGGGAAAGTCAACCTCATTGAATTCCACAGTTCTTGCAACAAATAATCTGCCATCTGGACTTAAGCATGTATAGCCTTTATGAGAAGGGCTATATTCAAGAAATAGACATTTGGAGGATCGAGATTGAAACTTATGATCATTGTAAGGCCTCAAAAAAGGATAGCAAGCAGAGCCAAACACTTTCATTAAGTGATAATCAGGTTGACTACCAAACAAAGATTGAAATGGACTGATATTGTGTAAGACTAGAGTCGATAACCAGTTGATAGTATAAACGACAGTTTGAAAAGCATCCCACCAAAACTTCAAAGGTAAAGTGGCCTTAGATAAAAAGAAAAACCCCATTTCTACAATATGAAGGTGGATTTCCTCTCAACTCTGCATTCTAAGGATGTGTATGTGGACAAGGATGTAAAGATCTATATTCTCCACCCCAATCTGTCTGAAGGCACTTAATAGAGCAATTGATTGCCTTTTCACAAATGCATAAACTGTAAAAAACATGTCTTAGCCTCAGATTTTACTTTAAGAGGAAGAATCCAAGAATATCTGGTAAAATCATCCACAAACAGCAAATAATATTTGAATCCATCTAAAGAAACAACATGGGGAGGTCCCCAAACATCTGAATAAACCAGTTGAAAATGATGTTTGGTTTTGGTTGGTTAACTAGCAAAATGCATCTGATGCAACTTTCCCATCTTACAAGCATGACAAAACTTAACATTCTTACACTCAAAGGGAATATGTAAAAGAGAAAGTACTTTATACAAAACAGAGATACAAGCATGTCCTAACTTTTAATGCCATAGGATAACATCTTTATTCCAATCCTTGTAAGCAACAGCACAAGACTACTGAGCCTGGGAGAACTTCTGATTTTGAGAGTGATTTGTGATTTTGAGAAGAGAGGTAAGGTCCAGTTGATAAAGCCCCTGATTAAGTACACATTCCAATAGCACTTTCCTAGTAATTTTGTCGTTGACAAGACAATGATCATCATAGAATTCAATCAAAATATTGTTGTGTTTAGTAAACTGAGAGATACTAACCAGATTCTTTGTAATAGAAGGAACCATAAAGGATATTGTTGAGAAATAAGGATTTATTAGCAGCATGAGAGGGAAGAACTGTAGATCCAATATCATAAATAGATAAGGATGAACCATTACCCACAACTAGCTTGTCATTTCCTTGATAATCAGACTTAATACTCAGATTCTCAAGATCAGTGGTGATGTGGTTTGTAGCTCCACTATCAAAGTACCATTGTGGATCATGAGAAGTAGAGGAGTTTGCACCAGTTGCAACATATGCTTGAGGTGCACCAGTGGAACATGCAATTGAATTTTCTCCACTGGAACCTGCAGGAAAATGATTATTTCCTTGAAAACTGATATCAATCTTTTGTAGCATTTTAAGTGCTACATGACCTGCTCTACCACATAATTGACACGTAGGTCCATATCCCCGCGCAAAAAATGACCACCACAACCTCTGAAAGATCTACCTCTGCCTCTGTAAGGCATCTGAGAGTAAGCAACATAAACAGAATTCTGACTTGGATTAACAGGAGTAGATTGTTGTGTCTGAGTAGTAGCATTGAAAGCTACAGGTGTGGATGCAATGTTATTTTGAATTCTCATCTCATTTGTTTGTAAAACAAATTGTAGTTCGGCTAAAGAAATATATTCAACTCGTGATGTCAAGTTAATCACCACAACTTCATAATCAAATCCAACTCCACCAAGGGCATAAAGTGTTAACTCAGAATCAGTAATAGTTTGTCTAATGGAATTTAAATCATCAGCAAAACCTCTCATTTTCAGAATGTATTCATCAATTGCCACTACAAGAAACAGGAGCGCGCTTTTGCAACAAACCTATTTGCGACAACTTTATATTGTCACAAAAAATAATATTTTGCGATGAAAATAATTAAAACTGCGACAACCTATGTTGCCACTAAACTTTGCCACAATAGACCCAAATTCCCTCTACATTTTAGTCCCCCTGTGCGTCGTTTCCTTCCCTTCCCTCTCACCATTCCTCTCGTTACCAACACTCTTTCTCACTAATGCCGTCTCTTATTGCTGTTGCCGCCTCCACTAGTTCCCGTACATCCTGTATTAATTTTTCCCCCATCTCTCTATTGCCAGGTTGCTGCCGCCGGCTACCATTGCCACCACCAATTGCCGACGTAGGTCTCCTTCTGCTGCTGCTATCCAGGTCTGTTTTCGTTCCCTCTCTTTTTTTTATCTTTTTATTTGTTCTTTTGCATATAACTAAATCTTTTGTTCCCTCAAATATATCGGTCTGTTGAGGAATTGTTGAGGTATGGTTGATCAATAATAATTAATATATGTGGATTCTTTTGCTTGTACATATGTGCTTCTATATCCTATATTAGGGTTACTATTTAAGCCCGATTTCTCATATGTGCTTTTTAAGAGATATCAAAATTCAAAATTCTGAATAATTATGATGGATTTGTGATTACCATGGGACTAAGATGCCTTGTTGTCATCTTTACCATGGGGACTGTATATTGGCATGGCTTAGGATTAGAAATTCACCACTTTGTAGGTATGAGTTGCCGACTAATGATGCAGATTATGAGAAGAGGAGAAATGAGACAGTAGTGGAGTTGCTACTGAGTTGAGGTATAATTTTGAACTTTTGCCTTGAAAAGGTGTGTTAATATGTGGAATATGGGTTAGAGACGATATACTTTTCGTTCTTGGTTCATAATTCTTTCTTCTTTTTATTTTTTATAAAATTCTTGGTGATGTAAACTTGTATGAGGATATTACATTGGATTTACTTTCTAGACCTCTGCATTTTCATATTACTGAAAAGTGGATTTGTTGAGGTATATATGTACATGAGAATTTACAGTTTTTGTATTTTGTTGAGGTACTAATCAAAGCACCAAAGGGAAATGTGCTTTTAAGTTATTGTATGTTGTATAGTTATCTCTATTTTTTTACACAATGCTTATACTGTCATATATATGATTTTAGGAATCACAGATGTTAAATGAAAAATATACACTTGAAAGAAAAATTCTCTAAGTTACGGATGGTTCTCTGTCAGTCCATTTAATTTGCCTTCATTTAGTTTAAGGAAAATAGAGTTACTTGTTATGTCTCCAGCTATAATAATCAGATTACATGTTTAATGAGCTTCTCATAATTTCATGTTTCGTTTTGTAATGTAAGACATATTGGTTCTGTATTTAAGAGTATGTTCATCATGTCTCTACATTTTTAGTTGTAATTTTATTGGTAAATTTGGCGAGCATATGGTAGATTGGTATCTAACAACCTTAGAGATTGTCAGATTGACCACATGCATTTACATACACTAAATTTTGGGTTTTTATAGATTAGGTGCAGAAATAAGCATGTGATCACATATTTTAAATGCTAATTTGAATATCATTAAAACCTTTGATGTATAGGACATTCATGAGCTTTCTTCCAGTATTATTCCTTATAGACTTAGTTATTAGTCATTACTAAATCCTTAGAAAAACTCAAATAAGTTTACTTGGATCAGTACTCTTTTTTGTTATTTTTTGATACTAAGTTAACCAATAGTTTTTACCTTTTGTTTGAAGTTTCTGGTCAATCTATTAACAAATTCAATAGTTGTAGTCCTGAAAACTTCATGTTTTATTGATGAAGTTGATTGTCTTAATATTGGTGGGTGCCCATCGTTTTTGTTGAGATAGAAAACAGGTGTTTTCATTTTTGAGAGGATAGTTTTGAGGGCTCTCATCATTCATGGATATGGACCAAGATGACTGTCTTTCTAGGGGATTTTGAAATTAACTCTTAAATTTATGTACTTGAAATGACAAAAACTTGTAAAAAAATCTTCTTATAGTATGATATTTTCAGCTGCTACTATTTCAATGTAAATAACCTGTTATTTAAGCTGCAGTAAGTCATTGTTCTAATCGCAGCATGCATGTTGTTCCTATTCCAGTGAAGTTGAATGATCTCAAATTGAAATCTACGAATTTGCCAAGAAAATTTTAATAATGAAGATTTTGAAGAGGAAGCGTTTGGTGGAGAGCAACCCGCGTGATTGTTGAACAAAAGCCTTTTGTCTTTATTGGCTTTGAGGTAATTTAGTGTATATATTATTTTTATTGCTAATGCATTGTCTAGATTAGTTGCAGCCTTATCGTTTTCCTTTCCTGAGATTTAGAATGATTTCAATTTTTGTGTAGGTAAGCTTCATCTCTTGATAATCATTCACTTGTTGTAATATTTTTTAGAGAACACATATTTGTTGTTTCATGTATGCTTTGGGCACTGTCCAGTGTATATATATTTAAGTGGCCTGACAAAATGCTCCACATGATAACAAGACTCTGATCTTTTATTCGTGGTTACTAAATGATGACGAGCTACCATGAGTACTGTCATTATTTGATGAAGCATGTAGATACCAACAATTTTGAATAGCTTTGAAGATAAAATTATAATTTGACTTGTATGCCCTGGACTGGCGTATTTTTATCTTCAAAATAAGAATATTGTATGTTGATGTGAATTGGGAAACTCAGTAATTATAATTAATCGATGTTTGAGGAAATAACCTCTTCAGCCTTGGTTTCACTTACAAATTAATGTTAATGTAACATTTTGATCCCTAACTTTGAAATAATGGTTTTTTTAGGGGATCAGGCTGGAGCAGTGTATGTTAAGTTGGCTAACTATCACTTGAAGATAAGCTGCTCTTAATGTTAGTACAAGAGACCCAATCATATTTTGATCTCCCATGAGAAATTAATGTTAGTATTAGTTAAATGGACTGTTTTCGGGTTGTCTTACACTTTTAAGTAATTGATGCATGCTAAATAATGTTTTTTTACATGGCACTGTAGAAGAACATTTCTATTTGAAATTCTAAAAAATCTGAAGGATGTTGTATTCTCGTGTTGGACTTGGTTTCTTTCTTTCTATATTATTCTGGTTCTTGAAGTTGCTCAAGTTTAAATTTTGATAAAACTATTTTAGGATATTTACTGCGTTGGTAATTTATTAGTTGCTTCTATTTGCAGGTTAACTAAAACTTAAAATGTCGACAACTCACAGCCATCTTCTTTTGCAAATGGAACAACATGATGAGGATCTCTTCTTTATGAACTATAATCTAGTTGGGTAATTAGATGATTAGGCATAGTTGGGACGTTCCATTTATTATATATATATATATATATACTTGTTTTGTTTTGGTCAAATTTGTGTATATATATGGTTAATTTGATATTTAATTATTATGTTGATAAATAATTTGTGTGTGTGTTTGGGTTGATATTATTTTTGGAAGAATGTATGTTAAAAAAGGGGATAACAAATTGAAAATTAAGAAAAATGTAAGAAGGAGCTTTTGTGACGACAAATGTTCTTTGCAAATACTTAAGAAGCTTTTGTGACAACATACGTTGTTACAAATAAACTTTTTGCGACAAGGTATTAGCGTCCACATTTTTGCGACATGTTGACACAAAAATATATTTGCGATGAAATTTCGTCTTTTGCAATGACAAGTTGTCGCAAAAAAAACTAGTTTATGTGGTAGTGACATGTCATATTATCTTTCTTTAAAGCCTGGAGCATTAAATGAAGATGCAAAGCTCTGGCTTTACATTGCGTATGAAACAAGTTTTCAAGTGTAGTCCAAAGATCATGAAAAGTAGTACACCTTGTGATATGGCTTAGCATTGATTCACTAATAGAAGCAAGCATCCAACTCGATCAAAAATCGATCTTTACGCATCCAAATTATATTACATATTCGGGATTTAGATTGGAGGAAGAAGATGATTCGAAACATAGTACATTGCGGGAGCAACATAAGTTCCAAACAAGTAATTCTCAAAACCATGTGCACTTACGATTGATAAAACTTGTAATCTCCAATATTGATAATGCATTCGATCAAGACGAATAGAGAGAAAGTAAAATGATCAGCCACGTTGAATTGAGAGATGAATCTATTAAAAATCAAAAACATCCATGCATATTATAAACAAAACAGAGAAAGGAACGACTCCATTCATTGCCTTTGATAAAATGGAAAATGATAAAAAAATCAGACAATCACTAATAATAGCTATATCACCTATTTATACACATGAAGAAATCAAATCGAAAAAGATAAGAATATAATTTACAAGAAATCGAAATTATTCAAACGATTGGAAACCAATTTCTCTCTTTGTGATGGTACTGTTCCATTGGTACAATTTTGTTTGTCCTTTTCTTCTATAATTGAGAATGTTTGATTATTTGCTTTTGAGTCCCGATCTTTCTTTTATTTTACGAGACTCCCCTCAAGATGGGAATAAATGTTTAATATATCCATCTTGGACAATAAAAAGTAAAACTTGTATGCACTTAATCCTTTAGTAAACAAGTCGCAAGTTGATATTTTGATGGCATATGTATTGTGTTGATCTTGCCTTCTAGCACCTTTTGTCTTACAAAATGGCAATCTCTCTCCACATGCTTTGTCCTTTCATGAAATACTAGATTTCTTGTGAAATATATTCTTTATTTGGTTGTCACAATAAAGTGTAGTAGCTCCTTCAATTTTATTTGAAATTTTTTGAACAGATATGTAATCCACATCATTTCACAAAGATGATTGTGCTAGAGCTCTATATTCAGTTTCGGCAGAAGATCTTGAAATGGTATTTTGTTTCTTTGTCCTCCAACTAATTAAAGAGTCCCCTAAGAAGATGCAATATCCAGTAGTTGACTTTCTTGTTTCAGGACAAGAGGCCCGATTAGAATCACTATAACCAATGATAGTTAATTACGAATGAGATGAATAAAATAATCCTTGACCAATAGATCCTTTTAAATATCTAAAGATTCTATAAATTGACTCGGTATATATCCACTTTGCATAAGTGATATCCGGTCTAGTGATAGAAAGAGAAATTAGTTTCCCAACTAATCTTCTATAACTAGTGAAATCTTTGATATGATTAGATGATGAATTACACAGCTTGTGATTTTGTTCTATAGGGGTTTTAGAAGTTTTGCAACCCATCATTCATGTGTCATTGAGAATATCTAGAGTATACTTTCTTTGATTTAAATAAATTCCTTCTTTTGATCCGGAAATTTCAATACCTAGAAAGAATTTTACTTCTCCCCAGGATCTCTAACTTTAAATTGAGAATGAAGAATTTTTTTAACTGAATTGATAGTTTGAAGATTGCTAATTCCAATTAGAATATCATCAACATAAACAAAGAGTGCAACAAAACCAATATGATCATTTTTGGTGAAAAGAGAGTAATCGACATTGATTGTTTAAAACTGCATCAAGTAAAGTTTTTGTAAATTTTGAATTCCATTGTCTTGATGCTTGTTTTAATCCATAAAGGATTTATGAATCTTACACACCAATGAATTAAGATCGAGACCGAGACTCCTTAATGGAAAAAGCGGGAGGAAGAGTCATATAGATATCTTCATTAAGATCACCATTGAGAAAGGCATTGTGCACGTCTAGTTGATGAAGATGCCAAGTATGAATGGACAAGGCAAAAAAATTAAGCGATTGTGATTTTTACAACGAGACTAAAGGTTTCTTGATAATCAAAACTTTCTTGTAGAGTGTATCCTTTGGCAACTAGTCTTGCTTTATATTTATCAATTGAGCCATCGACTTTGAGTTTAGTCTTCAAAACATATTTGCAACCAATTAAACTGCAGGTAATGGAACTATACACCGAGTACCATTAGTGGCTAAGGCTTGAAGTTCTTCATTCATTGCCTTTTTCCGGTGAGGAAATTGAATAGCCTCATGATAGGAAGTAGGCTCGAAAATAGAAGTCAAAGAATAATAAGCCCTATATAAGGTGATAAATTATTATAGGTGAAGTGCATTTGAAAGGGATGATTAGTTGAATTTGAGACAGAGTTGCAGCAATAGTCCTTCAGATAAGAAGGAGGTTTGCGAGCTCGAGAAGGCCTTGGGGAAATAGAAGTAGGTGGTGTAGGTGAACTGGAGCCAGAATTAGTAGTCTGAAGATGACTATGCTCAACATGTGTGGTATCACGGTGAAGGAGGCACGTGATTTGTACCGATGGGAGTGATATTTTCAGCGGGAGAGTTAAGCACATGTTCAAAGATTGATATCTTCAATTTGGATAAGATAAATTGTGATCCAAAGTGGGAATGTCAATGGAATCTGGCATTGAAGTAGGAAGATGGACAGTGGAGTCATTAAGAGTTGATGTGGTTTGAAAAGGAAAAATAGTTTCAACCAAATAAACATCTCTTGAAACGAAGATGGTTCTACTGTCCAATTCATAAACTTTGTAACTTTGACTCCATTTGGATATCCCAAAAAATGCATTTCTTGGCCTTTGGCTCAAATTTAGTTTTATGTGATTTGTTATTAGAAACATAACAAAGACATCCAAAAAAATTTAAGTGATCATATGAGGGAATTTTCTTAAACAACACATCAAAAGGAGTTTTATTGTGTAAAAAGGGTGTTGGAATCCTATTTATCAAATATGTGGCTGTCAAGATAGCATCTCCCCAAAAATAAGTAGGTAAAGATGCTTGGAACAACAATGCTCATTCTTTGAGAAAGTGAGAATGAAAGAAGAATGTTGAGTTAATTTATTAACAGATAAGAGATTAAAATGGAATTGAGGTACACATAATACATCTCTAAGAATGAGTTTATCTGGTAATTGAACATTGCCTTTGTGAATGACAGTCACTTGTGTTCCATTTGGTACACACGCTGATGTGTTGACAATGAGAGGGGTTGAAGTAAATAGAGATGGACAACAGATCATATGATCTGTAGCTCCGGTATCAATAATCCAAACTGATTTGGATTTTGAATGAGTAGTTGAAATGTGCATAGAAGAAACATTACCTGCCATGTTGGAGAAATGATTGGGGTGGATGTGTTTTCCACTGCAGGGGAGGGTTGAGAGATATCCATAGGATCAGTGTTGAGAATAGTCATTAGTTTTTGAACCTGCTCGGGGGTAAATGAGTACAGTTGAGTGTTCCCAGAAGAAGCTGTTGGGATTTCATGAGTTTGTGCACTGTTGGTAGAGTGAGAAGAACCACTGGTTTTGCCATTAGCATTTTTGCCTTTTGTAAATTTGAAGTTTGGTAGAACACCAATGATTCTAAAACATTTGTCTATACTATGGCCAGGTTTACCACAATGCTGACATACAACATCAAGTTTGAATTTCTTTTTGGATTGAAGGGAGCACAACAGCAAGGGATGAACTTTCATTAGAGGGCATGAATGAAAGTCTGGCCTCCCTTTGCCTCTTTTCCTGAAGCAACATAGCGTACACAGTATCCAAAGAGGGGATGGGATTCATGAGTAATATTTGACCTCTAGTGTTGTCATATGAATCATTAAGTCCCATTGAGTGTAATCTGATACTTGAATGTCACTTATGGATTGGAGAACTTGACAGGTGAACTGGCCACAAGTGCAATGGGGAAATGGCATATAATTCCGAAGTTCTTCCCAGATGGTGTTCAAAGAAGTGAAGTAGTCAGATATGGAGGAAGAACCCTGAGAAGCAGAACTCAGCTGCTGTTGAAGGTGATAGATTCGCACACTATCAGGTTGGGAGTATCAAGTCTTGAGAGTCTCCCAAACTTCCTTGGTAGAATTCATATAAATGATAGAGGATGCAATTTCCTTAGTGACTGAACTAATGAGTCAAGTGAGAATGAGGTTGTTGTATCGAAGCCAAGGTATGTAGAGGGGATCACTGAAGTCAGACACAGGGATGGAACCATCCAGAAAACCTTGTTTATTTTTTTACTGAAATACTGAGGGAAAAAGCACGGCTCCAAGATGTATAATTTCTGCCATCAAGAGGAGGTTTGATTTCAATGGTGTGTGAGTTATCGGAGGGAGGGAGAAAGAAGGGCTTGTTGGGATCTTCAGTGGGGGAAGCAAAATGGTGAGCTGCATTTCGTGTAGCAGCTGCAGTTTGAGGGTCGATTTCATCAGACATAGCTGGTGATTTGGATGTGACAAAATATCAAACAGATATAAGGCAATTTGAGAATGAGAAAAAACAGAGTTGCAGGGGAATGAAGAAGGAACCAAAAACCAGCAGCAAACAAGAAAAAAAACTGGATGAATCAAGGCTATGAAAGAAGCCTTTATCAACCTGTTGCTCTTGATACCATATTAAAAATCATAAACATCCATGCATATTATAAAACGAAACAGAGGAAAGGAACGACTCCATTCATTGCACTGATAAAATGGAAAATGATAAAAAAATCTGTACAATCATTAACAGGCTGTATCACCTATTTATACACATGAAGGAATCAAATCTAAAAAGATAAGAATAGAATTTACAAGAAATCAGAATTATTCAAACGGTTGGAAACTAATTTCTCTAATGTGATGGTACTGTTCCATTGGTACAATTTTGTTTGTCCTTTTCTTCTATAACTGAGAATGTTTCAGTTATTTGCTTTTGAGTCCCTGATCTTTCTTTTATTTTCTGAAAGAATCCATGAAAACGACCGGAAAAAAAAATTGCAGAGACTCACCGAGGAAGAAGAAGCTCACCGAAAATGAAGCTTCTCGGAGAAAACACTGAGCCGATCGAAATCCCAAATCCTCTGGTTCATAATATCGTGCTAAAACATAAAGAAGAACTAGTATGTTTCATTATTATAACTAAGAGAAAGAATGTACATGAAGGTTGTGGTGCTATTTATAGACAAACGGACTGCGGAGTTGGGCTGTGTAACTAACTCTAACAAACTTGTGAAACTAACTCTGCTAACAACTGTTCAAGCTTACTGATAACACGCTATAATATAGTAAAAGCATCACATAAGGTTTTACAACTTATATCCATACATATTTAGAGAAAACATGATCGAAACCTTTACAAAAATGAAAAAAAATTGAAATATTAGTTGGCAGGTAAGTGGTAACTGTTTGTAACTAGCAGTTCAATAGTAAATGTAGTATATAATTTTAATTAGAAAAATATGAGAAAATAAATAGTACATATATTTTCTAAAATTACAGCAACCGATCGCATTACATAAAAATTTCGTAGTTAATGTTATTACTTATAACAAGTTTTCCGGGATCCGTGACGTATGCAGTATGCTGTCCTGGGTAGAATATTATAATGTGTAATATATTAATACAATGTGCATATGATGATTGATGATGATAAAACTTGTACCATGCAGGTACATCACTAGCTGACATATGTACATATATATATTTGTTTTCATGTGCATGAAATCTTTGTTGACTTGTTTTGACATGATGATTTTTATAGTATTATTCATGGTGTAGTGATGAGAATTTCCGCTTTAATTATTGGAAATTTTGAGGGACGTACTTAAGTAAGCAGAGCACATTGATCTATCTAAAAATTATAATATAATCACAGGAAATAGGTTTTTTGATGCTTAATTTTTTATAGTATTATTCATGTTAATTTATTGATGCTTAATGTTTTGGACTAAGAATCATATATAATAAATAATAAATAAATTAAGAAGTGTAAAAATATATATAACTAAATTAGATTTTAGATTATATTTATTCATATTTTTCTAATATTGAAAGATTATTTAATTATATAAGTAATACTTTTATTTTTTTAGTATTATTTAAAAGAGTCAATACATTGAACTCAAATAATCAAAATAATTTCTAGATTCAAATATATTTGTATATTTGTTATTCTCATCTACTATTAATATATTTTTAATATTTGAACTAGTTAAGTTACTAGTTGCTTTTTCTAAAAAAACAATGTACCAAATATTAAAAGCAACTAGTAACTTAACTAGTTCAAATTAAAAATATTTTAATAATAGATGAGTATAAGAAAAATATTGAATGTGGAAATTATTTTGATTATTTGAGTTCAATGTATTTAACTATACGTACAAAAATGTTTTAATAATAAGGGCAAAATACTTTTAATATTCTTTTTGTTATACTCATCTATTATTAAAATATTTTTAATATTTGAACTAGTTAAGTTACTAGTTGCTTTTAATATTTGGTACATTGTGTTTTTAGAAAAAGCAACTAGTAACTTAACTAGTTCAAATATTAAAAATATATTAATAGTAGATGAGAATAACAAATATACAAATATATTGAATCTAGAAATTATTTTGATTATTTGAGTTCAATGTATTGGCTCTTTTAAATAATACGAAAAAAATAAAAGTATTACTTATTTAATTAAATAACCTTTCAATATTAGAAAAAATATGAATAAATATAATCTAAAATCTAATTTAGTTATATATTTTTTTACACTTCTTAATTTATTTATTATTTATTATATATGATTCTTAGTCCAAAACATTAAACATCAATAAATTAACATCTTTAATGAACAATCGATGTTATGAATGAAATAAATTAAAAGCACACCAAATTAGTTCTATTAAAATAATTTAGACGCTAATCTTATTATTTGGGCAAATAGTTTTCAAAATATTTTAATTACCAAAGAAAATAGAGAATATGTATGTATATTTAATATACAACAATATTTTTGTTCGTATTATTTAAAGAGTTAAATACATTGAACTCAAATAATCAAAATAATTTCTACATTCAATATTTTTGTTATACTCATCTATTATTAAAATATTTTTAATTTGAACTAGTGAAGTTACTAGTTGCTTTTTTAAAAAATTAATTTAATAAGAATATAAAATCAAATAATGTACAATTATTAAAACATGCTAAAAAATAATTGTTATTATGGGTAATTTTGTCCACACACTTTGATTGAGGGGTAAGTGTTACGTTAAGCAAATTCACGAGTATTTGGTACATTAGGTCAAGTTCAAGGGGGTATAATGTATTTTGCCTAATTTATGTATATAAATCAAAAGCTGACAACTCCCCATGTATAATTAAGTTATAAGTAATATTTAAGTACACAATATATATCTAATTAACCCCAGTTGACATATGAAGAAAAATGAAGCTTGGTGTCGATAAGCAACTAATAAACTAATAAGTAATATTCAAGTACATAATATATATCTAAATCCCAAGATTTTTGTTCGAAGTAAATCACTCCCACAAATATACCTGTCCAAATAACTCCATTATATAGCCACGTGCACAATTAAATAGGTTTTTTTTTTTTTTTTTTTGAGGGGCACAATTAAATAGGTTTAAATTTCCATCTGTACTCATCTGTCCTGGCAGTGGATTTCCAGCGTGGACCAATCACAGCGCCACGTATCACGAGAGTAAACTCTTCCACACCCTTGAGACTCCAATACACACACGCCCACGTGAAAACCCTATGTCAAATTATGGATAGCAGAATTTTAACTTTTCATAAGCTTATATATATGTGGATGAATGGCCTTCCTCTATTTCTCACCCATCAAACCAATTTATACTACAAAAGTTGATCACACTCTTAGTCCAACTACTAACTGTGTTACTTTTTTTCTTAATTGCAAATTGCCCTTAATTTTGCAACCTTTCAAACTTTCAAAAGAAAAATGTATTTCCTTTCCAACAATAACGATTCGTTGCACAAGAAGGTCGTGGCTGGTGAAAATTTTCACGATGAAGGGTATATTTGTCCTCCGGCTATCGTTATAGTTGAGGGCGACGGAGATGATGATGATGGAGATTATGATTATGCTCCGGCTGCCTGAAAGGTGTTTTGTAATCAGGGCTATCTTAGTTTTCACTATGCGGTTTAGGGTTTTCATTTACATGAAGTTTGCTTCATGTTTATGAGCCAAATGTATTTATGTAGGTTTATGTTAGTTTTGAAGACATGACAATATTGGCCACGGCTTAGCTAGGGTCCTTTGAAATGAGGTTATCTAACTTCTATTATGTAATCTTATTTTTATCCTATTTTAAACCCTATTGTTTCTTAAATTTCCATTTTCTATATAAAATACCTTAATGTTCAATATATCAAACAAATAGTTATGCGTTCGATCCATAATAAATTAGTGTTTATTATTTGAATTCTTTAATTTGTGTTCTTTGTGTGATTATTAACTTCTATTGATAAAGAAAGCCACCTACGGTATTGTATTGCAAATCAAATTGCATCCTCTAGTTCATTGAGTTGATTATGATTAATAGGAAGTGCGAAAGTTTATCTACTGTAACCAAGTACTGTGAATGACAATAGGATGGATAGACATGGATACCCCCTCCCGAGTCCTTACACTACAAAATAAATGACGTTAGGTAACACAAATGTTGTAGAAGACTTTTTACATAAGTTACATATGTAACACATGTTTGTAACACTTTTACATTCAATATTTATGTAACACTTTTGTAGCACTTTGTCAATATGTGACACTTATATGTAACACTTTTATATAAGTAACACTTTTTAATTATCACTTTTTTGTTATTTCTTTTGTAACGCAAATAGGTAATATTTTTATCAATATGTAACGCTTATATGTAACACTTTTATATAAGTAACACTTTTTAAGTATCACTTTGTTTTGTTTCTTTTGTAACGCAAAAATAGGTATCACTTTATTTAAGAAGCACTCTTGGCAACACTATATTTTATTGATTGTAACACTTTTTAAGCTATATTTTAGTAACACAAAATTATATAACTATCATTAAATCATGTCAAAGATTTATTTAATTATTGATGTCACCAAACCTAAAAATTGTAGACATCATGTACTTTGTTTTTTTTAATTGATTTTTTTTCTTTTAACAAAATATTTTAGTTTTGCTTTTATTTTTTCATTTTTTACGAAGGCAATTAATTTCGTCTTATCTACGTGAATGTGAAGCCCCGATTTTTCGAACATATAATTGATTCTTATTGTCGTCTATGTATTTGATCGACTATTTTACCGCGTCACTTTGACGGGTAATTATCATTAATATATATATTTTGTATTTTATTTCATTTTATTTATTACTTGTGATCATGATCACTATTAATTCTATTTCACATTTATGATCACTTGATTGATCATTATTACTATTTTTGTATTTATTAGTCACCTTAGAATTTCAAGAGACTATTTATTTTAGAGACCTTTACCTTATAGAATTAAGATTTTTATTTAGTATAAGTGATTATGAGACTTATAAGTGATCAAGGAAATCACTAATTATTTTGGAGATTGATATATTTCATCTATTATCATCAAATTTGGGACAAAAAAATATATATGGAATTACCGTAATACCCCTATAGTGGACGGCCATGGTGATGATTTTTGGAGTAGAAATATCATCCAACTCTTGTACACTTACACCTTATATTAGTCATCTTGTGTATAATTATACCATTAATTCAAGCATTATACACATTATCTTATACCTCAATTTTATATCATTAAATTTCCCAACATATTCTACTCTTCCCAACATTCTTCTTATTCCTCTCAATAATCCAATTGACCCATACCTTTGACTACCAAGTTGTCTCCATGCAAGAGACCAAATTCAAGACTTGATCAATTTTCTCTTTCCCCCTCTCTATGTTGGACGGCCATATGGCCTAAATGACCAAAATTTTGGTTCATTTTCACCAACTGCTCTCTCTCTCTCTCTTGTTAATAATCCTCCAACTCCTTTCTACCTTTCTTCCTCTTCTTTCTTATACACTTAGAAAAGTTCAAGACTTCTTTCTTTCTTCATCCAAAAAATTCGAACCAACCTACTACTACAAGGTGAGAATTTTGTTCTTCAATTTATCTTGATATCATCTACCTACCTCCTTTCACTTCTTGACTTAAGTTTAATTTTGGATTTTAGAGGTACATTTAGAAGACTTTGAAGACTAGAGCTTGCACTTTACAAGAAAAATGCGGTTCTGACCGAAAAATTACATTGGTAATGCTAAAAATTCTATCGGTAATTAAATTACCGACAATATTCCGACAAACCAAAACCTGCAGTAAAATCGTTGTCGGTAAATAATCACCGACTAATTTTAAATCATGGGTAATTCCGACATATTATCTGTCGATAAATTGCAAAAATCGTAGGTAAGTTCATGTTTGTTATTATTGGAGACAATTTGCCTACAACATTATTGTCGGTAATTTTGTCGGTAATTAGCAACAAATATTGTCATTTGGTAATGATTATGAAAATTGTTGGTAATCTGTTGGTATTTTTGTCTTGCCTATTATATTTAAGTCGGTAATTAGCATGAAATATCATAAATTCTATATAAATTATTGCTAATTTGTCGGTATTTTTTGTCATGTAGTTCTTTTAATATTTTTACGTAGGCAATTAGTAGGTAATCTATTTGTAGGCATGTATATATTATATTTGAATTGTCCGTAGCTTTGCTATAATGCAATTGAATCATAATATAATAAAGATACTCGTGTAGAAAAATTAAAATCCCAAAATGAACCCGTTAATATAATACAAAAGCATACTTAAGATATCCTAGAAATAGTGCAAAATGATAATACCAAAAGTAACAAGCATGTTAAAAGTGTGAATAATAAAAGACTGCAAATACGCCAAATAAGCACAAAATGTCGATACTAAAACAACATAAGCTACACAGTAGCGGACTCATCATCATCGTCGTCCTCATCATCATCATCAAAGCATGTTGGGGTGGTGGTCGAGTTCACGACATTCCATCAATCTGCAACAAACGTTACGTCAAAGTCTTTCAAATTCTTAATATCCTCATCTTGTTGTATAATTCTTTGTCGCATTCATTAATTTCTTCACTATTCATTGGCCGGATTGGAATGATGTAGGTGGTCTAGTACCATAATACTCACATGCTTGAGATCCAAGACCATAAGTTCCATTTACCATTCGCTCCACCCACGACATTCAAATACAACTTATTTTCATCTATAGTCTCATTGGCTTGTGTCAACTCCTCCACTTAGAAATAATAATATCCTGAATTTTTTAAAATCATATGAAATATTAGTATAGAGAACATAGTGAAAAATGGAGGGGTAATGACTAAGCTATAGATTAAAGTAGATGGCTAATTTGAGTAGATTACATGAATTTTTTGGACTTCGCATTAATAAATGTCTTGCCATAATGATTTTTTTGTGTGGGTGTGGAGATGCAACTCTAGGGCTGTTGGTTTTACGTCCGAGTTGCCGAACCTAAATATTAGGAAATAATACAACTCATTAGTATAGGGATACAATTGATTTTATAAAAATGGAAGCATAAAATTAAAGATAAAGCTCAACTAAATTGTTTACAAGATTTCAATTTTTCTTCACAAAAGCTAGAAAAACAGGCAATCTCTTTACAGTTCTTCAAAAGATCAAAACAAGCAAAATGAGACAATTAAGAATTAACCACTTAACAAGAAAGCCCCAAAAATTTCGGTCACCTTATACATGAATCAACAACTCCATAAATTAACAAAACAATATGCAAGAAATTATATTATAATTAGTTGAACAAAATATCAAATTATTCATAAAAGCTGGAACAGTCAAAGCACTCTTTCAAAAAACAGCTGAACAGGTTACAAATAAATTACTCATTCCAATTTTATGACTTGCAAATTGAAGAGAAATGGCAAACAGAGCCAAAAACATGTATGTAACAAAATGCCACCTCTAAGCTACTGCTATAACTATTTCAAAAGCTTCTCAAATGAAATTAAAGAGCCCAAATACCATTAATGCACAGGGAAAAAAAAAATAGCCCCAGTCCAATAAAGAGCTCAAGAAAGTGCTCAGAATCCCAGTCAATAGAAGCAGAGACATTATTTCAGCATCATAAATACATCTAACAGACTCATTCACCCATTCAAAGACAAAAACCCTATGGTCAGAGGAAAAAAAAGGAGGGGCATTCAGGTAAGTACTCTGAATAAACAGAACTAAAATGGGGGCAAAAGCAAAATAAAAAAGATACCATTTTTCAGATTGTGGGCTGCCTTTAAAAACTTCAATACTGTTTTCAACAGCCCTTCAAGAAAAAAAAAGTTTCTTTTTTTCTTTTCTTTCCTTGAAATTTTGACGTTCTGATCTTATTATTATTCAAAGTTGAGGTTGTTATGTACTGTATAGTGAACTGAGCATTCAAGAAAACAATAAAGAAGGAGAAACAAATAAAGAAAGAGAGAGAGTAAATGAGATGGACCAAAAAAATAAGAAAAAAAAAAGTTAATTGAAATGTATTCATTCAATTCCAAAATTTTACACTTCACCATTCATTCTACTAAATTGCTCTTTCACCTATTACCACAACCAGAATGTTACAGAACATCATTTTCAGCAGAAATATAAACTAAGTAGAAGAAGAAAAACTTGTATTCAAGCATCGCAATTTCACAGTGTTGGGCATGTAAGGGTTAAAGCCAACATTGTAAGAGTAAGAACATGAAGATCGCAAAATCAACTACGATTTCCAACAAGCATAAGAGGAAAAAACTTACAAGTCGTTCCCCATGCTTGTGATGGGTAATGCTGCCTCCAGTGTGAGTGGATGGTCCTTTTCCATCAGTAGCATGTTTCATCCTATTGTCCGAGTATATTTTAGAAATAGTTTTGGCCGTGCAGTGTTCCAATAGCGTTGCCACCTTTGCCACGTCTCTTGGTTAATGAAAGTTGGCCTTTTCTTGATGGTCTTTGCATCACACACCATATCACCATATCGACGAGAAGCCTTAGTATTCCACGCTCTCTTGATCCAAGTCTCAATTGCCTCATCCCATATGCAATTTTTCTAAAATAGTAAGATACAATGATTTTATTAGCATATAAATTACAAAGCACTCCTGAGGTTTGGGCTAATTACAAAAAAATCTAGAGATTTTCGAAAATTACAAAAAAACCCTTGAGGTTTGTCTTAAATTTAAGCGATTAACTGTATTATTTCTATAAAATTCAGGAATGTCTTTGAAATATTTTTTGTTTATGAATGAGAAAAATGTAACACATAATCAAACCTCAAGGGATATTTTGTAATTTTTAAAAATCTCTGAGTTTTTTTTTGTAATTAGTCCAACTTCAAGGGTTGTTTTGTAATCATCCTAATTTAGATTTATGAACAGGAAAGGTCAAAGTGAAAGAGGCACAATAATTCTGCTCGGCAGCACATGAAAGTGGTGGGGAAAAAGAAAAATTATATATATAGTTTACTCAGCTAAAATCAGAACAAGCTTTTGAAATTGAACACAAGGAACTTTCTTTAATCTAACTAACCCTCAAGTTTTTAAGGTCAATGTCAAATAGATCCTTCAGTCCAGGTCTTTGTACTTGAACAACAACTTCATTTCCCTTCAACTTTGCACGATGCGATTTAAGACATTCAGAGCAGACAAAATTAACCATTTAAATATTGTTTCCATACACGGCAACACCAATCTGCAACTTAGGGCATCTTGGTGGAAAACCCCAAAGGTTTTTAGTTTTTTAGTCTTGTGTAATATCCACATCAAAAGTAAAAACCTAACATTTTACAAACTTTTCTCCACAATGGTTAAACCTATTCCACAACTTTTTAATTGGCCCACCATCCAATTCACATATTATTTATCTTTATTTCACTTCATTTGACATCTTATATAAATATATATTTGTCACAATTATTTTAATTAATATGTTTAATTTAAATATTCAAAAATAATAATTTTAATTACTAATTGATATTTAATAAATATCTAATTAATATTTATTCTCGATATAATAATTTTTTTAAATTCATAAATTTAAAAAGATGGGTTACAACATTACAAATTGAAATGTTACAAACAACTCATACAAATTAAAACATAAGATAATTAATGCTTCATACACTGATATTTTAATCATTCACCCACATTGAGTGTCCAAATATGCTCAACTAAATCAGCTCGAAGTTGGTGATGTACTTCACTATCACGTAGCTCGTAATGGTCACGGAGGTAGTTTCTGAATTCTCGTGTAGGACCTTGAATTATTTGTGGTGAAGAATCTATTGGTTGATCGTCCGACCAATCACCTACTATTTCTCCCTCGTCCTCAATAATCATGTTATGCAAAATAATGCATGTAGACATGATATCACTCAACTTATTCCTGTACCAAGATCGTGCAGGGCCTCGGACTATTGCCCAACGAGATTGAAGAACTCAGAATGCTTTCGTTCCACATCCTTTCTTGCGGACTCTTGTTTTTCTTTGAACTTTTTCTTTTAGGATCCTCGGGGCATTGAAAACTCTTAACAAAAGTAGACAATTGCAGGTAAATTCCATCTATCAAATAGTATCATTTTGTATAACGTGAGCCGTTCACCATAAAATTAACCTCCTAGGTGCATCTCCATCTATGACATTGTTAAATAAAGGTGATTCATGAAGCACATTGATGTCATTCTTGGAACTGCGGCCAAAAAGGCATGCCATATCCACAAATCAGTGGGCGACCGCTTCAAGTACAATTGTTGGGACTCAAGATCTCTCGAGTGAAGCGGCCTTTCCAACCAAAATGATCTCCATGCGCTAGTAAGAAGTTTCTCTTCGTCCATTGACCAAAATGTACGGGTAGTTACCGGTTTGGTGTCATTCATACCCATTTCGCTTCCTGGCTCCGTATCAGTATTCAGGCAGATGTTTTCAAGCCCCTCTTGTGTAGAATGTGATGGAAATTGTGACTCTTGAACAGAAGACGGTGTTGAGGACTCTTTTTCGGTGCGGATGTATCAACACTAGCCCTTCTAATCTCGTTTGGAGCCACAAATGGTGCATGTTGAGGAAGAAATACATTAGAAGATGGTATCATTCCAAATTGGCTTGCCATGGTAGACCAATAATCGAATTGAGGCATGTAAAATGGAGCTGGACAATCATTACTCGGTAGATTCGGTAAAATTTGAGGGCTTTGAAAATTTGGATGAAATTGTGGAAAACTTTGGGAGCTTTGTGTGGTAGGAGAAAATTGAGAAGATTGGAGATTAGGAATAGTACTACTATTTTGGGGGATATCCTTTTCATCATTTGAAGAATTTAAGAATTTCCTAAAGAATTCTCTTGGATTGTCATTCATTTTGGTAGATATTAATGAAATGTGTGAAAAAAATAAAACATATTTGAGGTGTATTTATAAGTGAAATTAAATAAAAAAATAAAAAAGCCGTTAGAATTCAACGGCTATATCTAAACGGCTAGTTCAATTAATCAAAGTTGAGACTAAAATTCAATTCACAATTGGCCATTTTATTATTTGGAGCATCAACGGTTTTTCATTTTTAATTAAAATTGAATAAAAAAATTCACACATCCCACACAAGACAAAGAAGGCCCACATGGTTTTACTTTTTGCACATTTCAATGCCTATCAACCGGTTCTTTGGCACAAACCGGTTGATACCCACAAACCCTCAAATTTGTGTCATAATGGACAACTTTTTCCTTGGCACGGTTTTTAACGAAAAACCCAACAAAAACCCAACCATTGTAGTTGCTCTTAGTGTCACTATACCAAAGACGCCCACAACTCGTAACAAAAGTATAAACCTGAACAAAAATGAACTATCTAAAATCCAAATCATAAAAATCCATGTTCTTAACTTGAACACCTTTCGTTAGATTAGGTTCCTTTTATTTCACCATATGCTCCATATCATCAATTGCAACATCTTTAAATTTAATTTGAATTGAATACATCAGAAACACTGAAAATGAAAATCAATGATGCAGCGCAGCATATAGAAAGCTCCTATCTCAAGCAAATTTTCATAACCCGGCGTTCGATAAAGCAAAATCTGAAATAACAAAAACTGAATACTTCAAGCACAATGATTTACTATTCAACACACTACTTTGAAGATATGTTCACAAATCGTAATTCGCAGGCCAATATGTAAAACCATGTAATTCACAATGATCTTAATAACAAAAACATTTTCATTAAGCTGTATCATTTTAGAAAGTTCAACGATTTCACACAAGAATAATTCAGAGCAAGAAAACACATAAACCATATCAAGGTACCAAAAATTGTATTTTATGAAAATAAAGTTGTATTAGAAGAAAATTCCAATATGACATTACCGATATAACTGAACCAAGGTATCACCATCAATAGCAAGCATACATGGTTGAGCATCTCAGCATAGAAAATAGGTGGAAAAAGTACATCTAAAAATATCTCATGTTTTGTCAGAATTCTTTCGTTGCAATGAAAATACAATAAATTTCCACAGAAGGAAAATTTCACAGGTATATACACTAAGTACAACCACAATCCACAGACACAAGTATAATCATCTCAATCTACCTGGATACTGAAACAGCAGCAACTCGACGCGACTGAGTAACAACAATGCTTCCGGTTTTGCGTAACCTCTTCTATGAAGAATTTGAGACATTTGCGTGCTTTTCCAAGAACCAGTTTCTCTCTTCTATTGTTGTGATTAACAACTCCTAGCAAAATAGACCTTAAATATGAAGCATATATTTGATAGTCAAAGCATCAAACTAGCTAAAATTATCCCTAACTACGCACTACAAAAATAAAAATACATTAACAGATTTTTTTTTCCCTAAAGCTAAAATTTCACAGATAGAAAAATATAACTACAAAAACATAAAACAAATCCATAATCACTTAACAGATACCTAGTCCCAAACATTTATAACTACAAAAATACTGGAAACACAAAAAGAGTGAGAAAGAACAAATGTAAATTCTTACCATGCAAACTGTGGATGAAATCAGAAATCAGCAATTTCTCAACACTGTTATAGTTATATGCCCTCAACCTCACAATTGACCTATAAATATAGAAGATATTAGTCAAAAGATACATAACTCCAGCCTACCAACATTTATTGAAAAATATAACTTAAGTATTTTTAAACCTAATTATTTATTAAACCTCCACCCAAACCTTGCTCAAATCAGGAAGAAAAACAATTTTGCATAGATTTCTAACCCTTTATCCAACCAAGTAAGTGGAGAAAGAAAATTTGTGAACATTAGAGAGAAGAAGAATGGAAACGTGATTTTTGCACAAATAAAAGAGAAATTCACAAACAATAAAATCAAAAGTTTAAGGAAGATAGAACTTCACACTAATATGGAGGTATGAGGTGCGATGGATGGCGGTGCAACGATGTGCCGTCGCGATGGTTGGCGGTGCGGCGATGGCTAGGTGATGGCGCGACGCCGCGAGAGGATTTGGGGAGGTCACGAGGTTTGTCATTGTGTGTTTAGACAGATTGGGTAGGTCATGAGGTGATGGTGTAAAAGGATAGTAATTAATTTAAATATTCCAATTTTTTAATTTTTAAGATTTTAAAAAATTTTACTTTTAGCAAATGAATGTTTTGTCCGTAAATAAAAATGAGTTTGTTGGAAAATATTTAAAATGACCTATTTTACCTACAAAATTATCATCGGTAAATATATGTCGTTAATATGCCGTTAATTTGTCGGTATAGATTGAGAAAAAACAATATATAAATTATGTCGGTAATTTGTAGGTAATTATAAACTTTTAGTAACAAATTTATTTACGTCGGTAAATTCTGCAGCCATGACCAAATTTTCTTGTAGTGTTGACATCACCTTGAAGAGGATTTCAAGACTTGAAGGAAATTTTGAAGATTTAGACTATAAGGTAAGATAATGGACTCTAGTGTATTTTCCTTCTTCTTTTTATTTTTTTCAAATTTTAACACCCCTTTTTCATTTTTGAGAAATAGGGGCTGACCTTAGGTGATTTTGGAGTTGAACCAAAATTTCCAAATTTGAAGCTTCAACTAGTTTCAAATCACCTACTACACAAGGTAAAGTGTAGTCTTTCCAATTTTCTTATCTCCTACTTTTTCTCCTTAATTTTTCTCTCATTTTTCTAACTCCAAATTTTTGATATTTCTTGACTTAGGGGCTGACCTAAGTGACCTCTTCAAAGTTGTGAAATTTATCCTTTTATTTCACAATTTTCCAATTTTAAGGTGGGTGGAAAAATACTTTCCAACTTCTAGCTGTTTTTATTAAAATGCAAGTAGAATTTTGATCATGAGCCATTGAGATATATAATCTATGTATTGCATGTCAATTTTATGTATCAAATCATGAAAATTCTCAAAAGTTGCTTAAAATTGCTATTTATTGAATTTTAGGTGCATGCATGTACAATTTAATGTTCTATTTGATGAATTCTTGTATGAATTGAACATGCATGTGTATGATATTTGAAATCCATGTTTTGGATGACTTATAACCTGGAAAAGTCGAGCATAATTGATTAAATTTCAATTTTGGACTTAAAAATGTAAAAATAGAAAGTTTGTGGACTAAATTGCAAGAAAATGAAAGTTAAAGGACCCCTCTGCAAATTTCGATTTTTGGGACTGTACTCAGGTTCAAAAATGACTTTTGGATATTTTAATAAAGTTTTAAGAGTTTTAAGATAAATAAAATCAACCTTTAAAAGCCCAAGGACTAGATTGTAAAATTTTGAAAGTTTAAGGGCTACTTTGCAAATTTTGAAACTGTACCAGACCTTAATTTTAAAATTTGAAATTTTTACTCTTAAGGTACTGGAAATGACATATTTTAAATGTATTCCAAAAATCCAAGTGCTTAGGGCTTGGAAAGTAATTTTTCTAAAATTGAGGGACTAAAGTGTAAAAGACTAAACTTGAGGACCCAAATGAAATTTCCAGGACTTATGCAGCCCATGCACCTGGAAATAATAATTTAACTATAACTTAATTATATTTTGGACTGAAGGTTCAAATTTCATAACAATTGGACCTCTAAAAGCCTTAAAGGCAATTATTTCAAAATGGGACAAAAATGAGATTTTCAAAAGTTAAAGGACCTACACTTATTTATTTTAAAAACCGCTTTTGTCCCAATATCCTACTAACCTTAGTGACATTTTTCAACTGGAATCATATTAAAACCCTTCCGGTTTGTGAGTTCCAATTATTTTAAACTAAGGGCCCGAAATGACAATTTTTACAAATATGGGGCCAATGTGAGAATTTTATAAAAACTCGACCTCAAAACTTTAAAAACATGAATCTCTGGACAATTTGGAGAATTTAGGAACTGACCTCATAATATTTCAAGGTCGGGATATTTATTTATTCAAATTTTAACCCCAAAAGTTTTGGTTTTTACAAAATGGGGCTAAATTGTAATTTTTCTTTTATAAAGGACCTAACTCAAATTATTTTATCTTTTACTAAAATAGCCCTGGACCCTCTGACTTGGAGGTTTAATTAAAATATTTTATTTTCTCAAAAACCCCTTGACCTATCGGACCGATTCGACCGATTAATACCCGATCGCGGGCGACTTCCTCGTCTTGCGATTTTGAATCTATAACGGACTTATGTCCCACCTAATCTTTCAAGATATCTAAGATTGCTTATCCTTCCGATAATTATCTTCATCCAAATAACTCCACCAACGCCATATTGCTACTCGTGAATTTTCAAAAATTTTCTGAATCGCTTCCCCTGAATCAATCATACTCGACTGACTGGTTGATCGCATGTACTTGTATTTACTTTCTGTCTAAGTCAACTTGGTGTGTCGAGCTCGTAAATCTCGAGAATGGATACATCGGGGATGGAACCGGGCAGCTCGGCTGCTATTCCACTCTTCCTATCCCATCGTCCCTAATCCCGCAATCGAGGGACGGAGTGTCGAGGGAAGCGGGTCGTAGTACTTGAGGTATAATCATGATTATGACGGTCCGAGCCTTGCAAGCTCCACTATGGATTTTGTCTTTGCTTACGGGCGATAAGGTGGCCAGTCTCTGACCATCTTGCGCTGGGGAGTTACAAGGAAGAACGAAGGAATCGGGCATTTTGTCCCGATCCACACGATTCGGAGTTATCGGACCGTTTGGTTGGCGCTACAAATCCGTCACGCAACCGCTTACTTGTTTTGCATTGGTTGGCGCTACAAATCAGTATGCAACCATTATTTGTCTTGCATGGGATTGGCGTTACATTAAAATCGCAATCCAACCTGTCTTGCCGAATCACATAGTGCTGTGTGACCAAACTGCTTTTTCTCAAATGTATAAGTCTATTACTTAAATATATTTATCACGACGTTTGTGGATCGTGTGTGTGTTTTCATGCATCATACTCACACATTTTCATATAATCTGTTTTCTCGCATTAACTATATATATCGCCACACTTGCACACGATCACCCCATCCACTTTGAGATTTCTGTCTCATCCCCACCGCTTTTCTAACCTTAGATGAGGATTTCGTTGAAGATGCTGAACCGACTACGGATTGAGCTCTTGTACTCCGCTTGTTGGATTTACTATCTTTTGTTGTTGATGTCGCTGGACTTGTTACTATTATTTGCTGTTGGACTTACTTTTTTCTTGTGTTTGTTGTTGGACTCTTGTATTTCTTTTCATTCCGGTTTGTAACTGAAGGGCGTAGGACCCTTTGACCTTTTAAGTTGTTATCTTTAGATCATATCGGGGATGTAATTTGGATTATGGATATTGTGGACTGTAAGTTGTAATTTGTACTTGTTCTTTATTCCGCTGCTATTTTACTCTGTTCCATTGGGTTTTGAGGATATTCGTCTAGAATGTTTGGTTTACTTGTATTTAACTTGTGGATCGTCGTCGCGTCCCGTTTGGGCGTGACACGGAAAAAATGCGCATGTATATATTTTATTATTATTTATTTATTTTTTAATTTTTACTAACGCAGACGACTAATTTCATCGTTAATCTTTTTTTTTTTTACTTTTTAAAAAAATTAGCAATGAAAATTGGTGTTGTCGATGAATTACTTAGGAATTTTATTCATCGCTAAATTATTTTTTCATTATTTTCTTTATTATTTAATTTTTTTTACTGTTAGAACTTTTTTATCTATCGGTAAATTAATTTTATATATTTATATATTTTTTATTTTTACCGATTGAATATTTATCAGTCGATAATTTTATTTTATATACTTTTGATATTTTTAATTTGTTGTGTCCTTTAATATATAATATAATATGATTTTCAAACTATATACTATACAATATAAAATTTGATAATACAGTGTATAATATAATTTAATACATATATTATAAAATATAATCTTTATTATATAAAATATATTATATATATACATATAATATATATATATATATATATGTGTGTGTGTATATATATATATATATATATATATATATATATATATAACAAAACAAAAATTGTAATAAGAATCAACTTAGCTTATTGGCAAATTGTCACTTCCATACATAACAGTCATCATGGGTTCGAATCTACTTGGTGGCAAAAAAATAGTATTTCTACGAAGTGCTACAAAAAAAAGTGTTACATAAGATTCATATATAACACTTTAGAAGTATTTTTTTAAAGTGTTACAAACATAAAAGTGTTACAAAAAAACATTTACATAAGATTCATATGTAACACTTTAGAAATATTGCTTCAAAGTTTTACCAATAGAAAACTTAATGTAACACTTAGAAAAGTGTTACTAAAAGCTAATAAAAGTGATACCTTAGACTATAGGTAACATGGGCAAGTCTTGGTACCATAAAAGTGCTACCTATTGTCTATAGTAACATTTTATGGCCATTAGGGTAACATTTTTGAGTGTTACCTAATGTCATTATTTAAGAAGCACTCTTGGCAAAAATATATTTTATTGATTGTAACACTTTTTAAGCTATATTTTAGTAACACAAAATTATATAACTATCATTAAATCATGTCAAAGATTTATTAAATTAATTGATGTCACCAAACCTAAAATTGTAGACATCATGTACTGCTTTTTTTAATGATTTTTTACAAAGTATTTTAGTTTTGCTTTTATTTTTTATTTTTTTAAGAAGGCAATTAATTCCATTCTAATGCCGACGAAAAATGCGCATGTATATATTTTATTATTATTATTTATATATTTTTAATTTTTACTAACGGATACCAATTTCATCGTTAAACCTTTTTTATTTGTTTTTTTTTTTTTAAAAAAAATTACCAATAAAAATTGATGTTTTCAGTAATTATTTAGGAAATTTTTCCTACGGTAAATTATTTTTCGTTATTTTCTTTATTATTTAATTTTTTTATTAGAACTTTTTTATCTGTTTAAATTAATTTTATATTTTTATATATTTTTATTATTACCGATTGAATATTGATCGTCGGTAAATTTATTTTATATATTTTTGATATTTTTAATTTGTTGTGTCCTATAATATATAATATAATATGATTTTCAAACTATATACTATACAATATAAATACGATGTATAATATAATTTAAATATATATTATAAAATATAATCTTTATTATATAAAATATATTATATATACATATAATATATATATATATATGTGTGTGTGTGTGTGTGTGTGTGTGTGTGTGTGTGTGTGTAAAACAAAGCAAAAGTTGTAATAAGAATTAACTTAGCTTAGTGGCAAATTGCCACTTCCATACATAATTAGTCGTGGTTCGAATCTAATTGGTGGCAAAAAATAATATTTCTACGAAGTGCCACAAAAAAGTATTACATAAGATTCATATATAACACTTTACAAATATTATTTCAAAGTGTTACCAATAGAAAACTTAATGTAACACTTAGAAAAAGTGTTACTAAAAGCTAATAAAAAGTGATACCTTAGACTATAGGTAGCACGAGGCAAGTGTCAACGTCATAAAAGTGCTACCTATTGTCTATAGTAGCATTTTATGGCCATTAGGTAACATTTTTTTAGTGTTACCTAATGTCATTTATGTTGTAGTGCTACTATATCATCCTGGCTCCGCCATTGTTAATATATTTTACATGAGTGAAAATATAAATGGGTTTGGGTAGAGAGGTACCTAGGGGGTAAACCGTGCCCTACCCGTATATTAATGGGTATTAATTTTACATCCTTATACCCATCCCAAACCCGTATAAAGCTACCCATAACCGTCTCATTAATTAGGGTGGACTGATACACGAAAATGGGGTGGGCTGGATAAAAATCCAAGAAAAAACAATACAAATTATAACTAAATTTTTTTAAAATTTTCCACTATTTTTTTATATATATAAAAGGGCTGGGCCAGGGCACACATTGGCCCAACCCTAGATTCGCCCTTGTATATTAATAAAATAATAAAATCATATGTATTTATGTGTTGATGATGTAATTATATGGATTAAATGATGTATTATTATTGAATATACCATTTTAAGGAATATACTTTGGCTATATTTGTATTTTTGTATTGCTTTAGATTTAGTTAATGATTGATGATAGTTCTTGACATGCGATTTAAACACGGTTAACTATTACTATTATTAAAAACTTAACATTATGCATTTTATATATATAATAACTAATTTTTGCTATGGTATTCATTTATACGATTAAGTATAAGTTTTTATTTAAAATAAATGAGGTTTGGGCGGGTATGGTTCGTATATGGGTATCAACAAATGAATTTGGGGCCAGTCTTGGTAATAGGTGTAATTTCTTAATAGAGTTTGAGATTGGTGCGGGTAGTATTAATATTATAGAATTCGAGTTAGGATACCATTAAATGGGTGGACACCCTACCCATTGTCATTCCCAAGTGTGTGAAAAGGCGTTAATACGAGCAATGTGACATAACATATGGACCAAATTATTAAAATGGTTAATTGTAAAATCCACCCTTAAGGTTTAGCCTATTTACAAAAATCGTCCCACCGTAATTTACACCTATATGTATGTGTAATAATGATTAGGTGTTATTTAATTGTATTTTGGGAATGAATAAAAATATATTTTGGCGGAGTCAATCTGTGAATATTTAATTTTGGGAACATAATAATAAAATATTTTGGTACCATGCAAACAAAGCCCAAGTTTAGGTTTTATAACCCATAATTTGTTCTAGCTTTTGGGAACGTTTGCAAAAGTTGATTGGGGCGGAGGATAAATCAAATAAATAAGAAGTAATCTAAATATCAAGGATTTATCTACACCATCATTTAAAATATTATCTTATAAAAATATATTTGATTTATATGCACCTTTAGTTTTAATTTCCGATTTATTTCTTGATGTGTACGTTTGAGAATTGTGTATGAGGCCGTGATATAGATTTGGCTCGGTACACAATCAAAAATCAAATGATAACTTGTCCATCCATGGTCCATGGAGGGTGTTATTAGTTTATCCTTTGCAAACCTTGTTAGATCAATTACATCTCTGGCTCTTACTTTTTCAACCTATTATACCCTGTCATCATTTTTGCATTACAGATTTGGACTTTATGGCAAACCTAATTTTCTCAATTTAATGAATCATAAATTAAATCTGATGAATTAATTTACTCACTTCTTTTAATTAACGTATTATTTGGATAAACAAAAATAATTTCCAGCATATAAATATTAAATAAAATTTGTGTAATAACCACCCACTTATAATAATAATATTTGTAGTATTATATTATAAATAATAATTATATATATGTATAGTATAATAAATTTCTAATTTATATCTATATTTTCTTAATTAGACGATTATTTTTATTATTTTAATAACGTAAGGAAAGAAAAAAATCTGACCAAAATATTGTAGTGCACTAAAGTTAACTTATTTAAGATCTACATTATAATTCGATTGTAATTAGAACATACATTATTAAAAGTATAATTAATATCATAATTATGCTTACATTAAATAAATCTCAACCTAATAATATATATATATATATATATATATATATAGAATCTCGTGTGGCGATCTCTTACCGTGTGGCGGTGTGGATTGATCCCATCCATCCACACCTTTTATTCAATGGTCCGATTTCTATTAAAAATAACTAATTTATCTATTAATTAATAGGTGGAAAGGGCATAATAGTAAGTAGCAAAATGTCATAAATCACGCCCCTACAATCAAGGGATTGATTAATATCATGACGTTTTCATAATCAATCAATTGTGCACAATTTTAATAGTTGAACTGTACACCATTTTATATCTAGTAGTGCATCTTTGTATAACTAATTGTACATCATCTAAAGGAACTAAAGATAAAATGGTGTAACCATCTTCCAATTTAATAACTGAACTGTGAACCATTATATATCTAACAATGCATCATTGTATAACTAATTGTATTTCATCTAAAAAGAACTATAAAGACAAAATGGTATAACCATCTTCCTATTTAATAATTGAATTGTACATCATTTTATATCTAATAGTGCATCATTGTGTAATTAATTGTACATCATCTAAAAGAACTATAAAAGACAAAATGGTGTAACCATCTTCCCATAATGACGCCCTACAATCATGGATGTGATAAAGATCACGTTTCCATAATCAATTATGCACCATTTTAATAGCCGAATTGTGCATCATTTAATAACGATTGTGCACCATTTTAAATCTAACAAAGTGCATCTCATAGGAAAATTTATGTTTAGATTTTGATGATACCATGTAAAACTTAGAATATGAAGTTCACAACCCATTTTCCTTGTATTTCTACTTGTAATAGATAGGAATACATGAGCTGAGTGGAGTCAGCTATGTTGAAGAATACAAAAGTCAACAGAAGATCGAAGTGATGACCCAGTTGTGTGTCAGCTGTGTGAAGTCAAGATGAAAGTCTCAGACTCGACTGAAGAAGAGATCCAGCTGTGAGTCAACTGAGTAAAGGATGAAGATGTGACACTCAAGTAACTTGAGAGCCAAGTCTTCCAGTTGACAGACAATTGAGTCATTCCTAAAAGGTTGGAGCTGACTCAAATCAAAGGGGTAAAGGCAGCTGTCAAGTCAAGTCGACTGATATTAATGCATTGCCTGAGTCAAGTCTCCGTACTTATTATAGTAATATGTCCATGTTGCCATGTCTAAAAGTGCTCATCCCCCAGGAAGCGTGCTAATAGAATAAACCAATGGAAAACACTAAGCTTGTGTCAGAACCTGAAAAGATGAATACCTCATTAATACGAGGAACTGTCACCATCACAAGCCGCAGATCAAGTAAAGATAAGACAACGACCAAGAAGTGTTATTTGAAACTTACCTATCTCTTCAACGGACAAATTTTCAAATAAGCACTATAAAAGGCTGAGGAAGCAAGTGAGAGAAGGTTACCGATTTCACAAGCATTCAAGCAAGCAAACCTGCAAAAATACTTTCAAGCTTTCTAAGATATTCCTCACTACAAGAATCTTGCTTTTTAATGACAAACAAATAGTGAGGGTAGGAAGAAATCATCATTAAAAGTAAGATATTAAACTTTTCAATGAGGGTAAATAAAATTAAATAGTTAAAGATTGTAACTATTAGTGAGGAACTCTTATTTTCCTAGTTATTAGTTACTATTCCCGTCACTATTTGTGTCCCAAAACAATTCCTCTCATTATTTGTTATATTACTTTTGGTGCCACACTCTTCTCACATTACAGTTTTTACTATTAAAAAATAAGAATAACCCTTATATTAAAACCTTGTTGAATTTTTTTAGTAAAAAAATTAGATAAATCATCAAAAACTCAAGTTACGTAAATCTTAGCCTAATTTAGCCTAAATTTTCTCCTCCCACTCACACGTCTCCTTGAATCAACTCGATTCTAAAGCGAAATCTTCCTTCAACTTTGCCCTACATCAATTGGACGATTCTCTCTTGCCTCGCTTTGTTGCACACTCGATTCCGCCACCGGCCTCGCCACCATCACCTTCACTCACCCTCTCTCGACTTCGTCCGTACATGTTTCCAAAATCTCTATCTATCTACGTAATTTAAGGCATAAAAACCTGCAATTCTTTTTAAAAAAGTTATGAAATAATAATTGATTGATTTCATTTTGCTTTGATTAGTCAACGACGGAGATTGTCGACCCTACCTACGTATAAGAACACTCCTCACGCTCTATTCACCATTGCTCGGACCGAGGTTTGTTATTTTGGATTAGTAATTTCCGTGTTATTCTTTCGAGATTTAATATCATATTCCCCCTCCCCTTTCGAGAGATTGGTTTGCGTTCTTTTATTAAGCCGTTTTGCTATGAATTAGCTTTTCCATGTTTGTCTTGAATTCTTGATATCGAAGAAGATTATTTTTGGAGATACTCAGTTCTCTCTTTCGTCAATTTAAACTATCTCGAATATGTTGTCTCGTTTTATTGTGCGCTACAGATTGTCTCAAACAACCACAATTCGAGCTCTACTTTTTACAACGTAAAACCCCTTCAAATTCAAAACCGTAGGTAATCACTAAATTTCGTTATCAATTTTTTTAATTTATTTTTTTAGTTTAGTTTGTGAATTTGTAAGATATCCCTATTCTGTTGATTTTGATTGAGTGTTTCTTGGTTTTTGGTTGATGCTCTTTTATTTGCAATTTGTTTTTCGGATGTGGGTTTTCTGATTGCAATCTTGTTTTTAGTGGATTTTCAAATCACAACAATTTCAGGCGAAAACAGAAATATTTAGTCAATAATCATCCGAAATTGAAGCCGTGGAATTTCGAGAGGTCATTTACAATTTTTTGTTGAAGAACATTTGTTGCCGAGTCCTCGTCTAGTATCCGTCTTCAAGAAATTCACAGTCTTTTTTATCAAGGTACATAAATTTTCTTTCTTTTTTATTCGTGAGCCATGTCAATTGGATTTTGTCACGCCCCAAACGCGACGCGACGATGATCAATCACTTAAATAGAAATAATTCAACAGTCTAAACCAATGATACAAAACTCCAAGTGAAATAGAGTCTAATGCAAAATGAATAAAATACACATAAGTACGAGTTACATCTCGAGGGCGACAATATCCGAATACAATCCATCAAAATATCCGAATACAATCCATCAAAATATCCGAATTTAAACTACAGTCCAAACTAAAAAGCGAACGAAGGAGTTCAACAATAAACAAAGCAAAAGAAAATATCGCTCGACATCAATGATTATAGGAACAAGTCGACGAAAGTGGTAGTCGGAGTTGATCCGTGGTAGGTTCGACGTCTTCAACGTACACCTCATCTAAAGGTTAGAGATCGGGAGGGGATGAGACAAATCTCGTGGATGGGGTGATCGTGTGAGAGTGTGGCGTGTATATAGTTAATGCGAGAAAACGGTGGTATTAAAATGCGTGAGGTATTATGCATGTTTTCACACATAGTCCACAAGCGTCGTGATAAATATTTATAAAGTAATATACTTATATCTTTTAAGAAATAGTTCGTGGTCACACAAGCACTATGATTCATGCAAGATAGGTCGGATTGCATATCAATGTAACGCCAATCTGTGCAAACGAGTAAAGGTTGCGTGCGGTTTGTGCGCCAACCACTGCGCAATACAAGTAGCGGTTGCATACGGTTTAAGCGCCAACCAATGCAATACAAGTAGCGGTTGTGTATGCGAATTTGTAGCGCCAACCAATCGGGTCTTTTTAACTCCGGAATAGTGTGGACCGGACAACGATTCCTTCGTTCTTCCTTGTAACTCCCGTTCAAGATGGTCCAAGACTGTCACCTAATCGCTCCATAAGCAAAGACAAAATCCACATTGGAGCTTACAAGGCTCGGATTCGTCATAATCATGATTAGACCTCAAGTACTCCGACCCACTTCCTTGGACAAACTCCGTCCCTCGGTTGCGGGATTAGGGCGATGGGGCGGAAGAGTGGAATAGCGGCCGAGCTGCCCATGTTCCATGCCCGACGTATCCATTCCGACATGAGCTCAACACACCAAGTTGACTTTCGACGGGAAAGTAAATACAAGTTCGAGGTAGCAACCAGCGATCGATTATTATTGATTCGGGAAGTAGTTCAAGAAACATTTTTGAAAATTACAAGTGGCAATTATGACATGGGTTGAGTTATTTGGATGAAGATGATTATCGGGAGGATAAGCAATCTTCGATATCTTGAAAGATTAGGTGGAACATAAGTCCCGTTATAGAATCGAAATCATAAGACGAGGTGTTTTAAGAAAATAAAATCTTTTATATCATTATTAAAAGTCAGAGGGTCCAGGGCTATTTCTTTAAAAGAGAAATATTTTGAGTTAGATCCTTGTAAAAAGAAAATTTACAATTAGCCCCTTTTTGTAAAAAAAAAAAACCAATACTTTTGAGGTTAAAAATTGAATAAGTAAATGTCCCGACCTTGAAAAATTATGAGGCCAGTTCCTATATTCTCTAAATTATTCAGAGATTCTGGTTTGTTTTTAAATTTTGAGGTAGAGTTTTTATAAAATTCTCACATTGGCCTCAAATTTGTTAAAATTGTCATTCCGGGCTCTAAGTTTAAAATAATTGGAATTCACAAACCGGAAGGGCTTTTAATGTGATTCCAGTTGTAAACTATCACTAAGGTCAGTGGAATATCGGGACAAAATCAGTTTTTGAAATAAGCAAGTATAGGTCCCTTAACTTTTGAAAATCTCATTTTTGTCCCATTTTGAAATAATTGCCTTTAAGGCTTTTAGGGGTCCAATTGTTATGAAATTTGAACCTTGGGTCCAAGATATAATTATGTTATAGTTAAATTAGTATTTCCAGGTGTATGCACTGCATAAGTCCTGAAAATTGTATTTTGGTCCTCAAGTTTAATCTTTTACAATTTGGTCCCTCAATTTTTATAAAATTACTTTCCAAGCTCTAAACTCTTGCATTTTTGGAATACACTTAAAATATGTTATTTCCAGTCCCTTAAAAGTTAAAATTTCAAATTTTAAAAATAGGGTCTGGTACAGTTTCGAAAATTGCAATATAGCCCTTAAACTTCTAAAATTTTACAATCTAGTCCTTGGGCTTTTAAGGGTTGATTTTATTTATCTAAAAACTATTAAAACTTTATTAAAATGTCAAAACATAATTTTTGAACCTGAGTTCAGTCCCAAAAAAATTGAAAGTTACAGAGGGGTCCCTTAAGTTTTATTTTCTTGCAATTAAGTCCACCAACTTTCCATTTTTGCATTTTAAGTCCAAAAGTTGAAATTTAATCAATTATGCTCGACTTGTCCAGGTTATAAATCATTCAAAACATAGATTTCAAGAGTGATACACATACATATCCTTCTCATATAAAATTTCATCAAGTATAACAATAAAGTATACATGTATGCCCTATTTTTCGATAAATCGCATTTTTGAGCAACACTTGAGATTTTTTTCCAACTTGATATAAGAAAATAGAATGAAATACATAATATATATCTCAAGTGCTCAAAATCAAAATACTACATGCATTTATAAGTAAAACACCAAGAAGTTGAAATGATTTTTCCACCCACCTCGTAGTAGTTTCTCGGGTTGATCTAAAATGTAGTCTCAAAAATTGAAATTTTCCTTCAAGCCTCTAACCTCAACTTGAGATGATGTAGGTTAGCCCCTAAAGTCCAAAAATTCATATTCTTGAGTCAAAATTTAATTCTTCATGTTATCAAGAGGAAAATACTAAAACCATAATTTTCTCACTTTAATAATGTGTAGTCTTGAATTTCCTCTTCAAGCTTGTAGTCAAATCTAAGTCTCTAATTCTTCAAGAAATTTCTCTAGGAGTACCTCAACAAGAAGGATTCAACATGATTAGATGGTGAAGGTATAAGGTTGAGGATTGGAGAAGAAAAATAGAGTTGGGAGAAATGAAGATTTTATTACCTTATGCTTGAAGAATTTGATCATTTAGAGAGAAAAATGGGAGCAAGTCTTGTGTTTTTATGATAATTATGAGATGAAAAGTATTGGTTGATAAAGAAAAAAATAACAAAAGTGATTGATTCCCCTAAGACAAGGAGTCAAAAGTTGGAGGGAATAATAATCATGGTGTTGTTATTTTTATTTATTAGAATTTGGTGGCAAGAAAGGTTTGTCCATCCTTTAAGCATGTGACCAAAAGTTGAGGAAAAATAATATATATATATATATATATATACACATATATAATTGTAGGTCTTTAAAAGAATATGAAACAACCTCCACATTTATAATGAAAATTTTCGAATATTTTTAAAAAATATAATAAAAAAATATATTTTTTTACAATTGAGAGAAATTATAAAGTATAAATATCTATAATTAAATATTTAGAAATTTAAAAATTAATCCCCATTTATAAGGGATAATTTTTTCGAAATATTGTTTTTTTTAAAAAATAATTTTTATACAAAATTGAAAGAAAATAAAATGTATAAATATCTATAATTAAATATTTAGAAATTTAAAAATTAAAGATGTGAAATAAGAAATACATATTTTAAAAAATTAATTGAAAGTTGTTGGAGAAATGAATTATAGAATATAGTGAAATATTTGGATATAGATTGGAATATACTCCTAATTTATCGAGGTTCAATATTTCCAAAGTCGTAGTCATTCGATCAAGTATTAATACTAGAGGAGAATATAAAATTGCTAAGCTCAAAAATGTGAATTATGAATCGACATTGGAAAAAATAAATAAAGTAGAGTCGCGTTTGATAATAATGGTTTGTGATACATAGCCGAATAAATAATCATTACATAACACCGTATCTCACGTTGTTAAAATTAAGGCCTCCATGATTTTGATTGCGGAACATGAGTTATACAGAAAATATTCTAAGCATATGTTGGAAATTTACCACTCAAAAGACATAATTTTATTGACCACTCAAATATTACAAGACACACCTCACCACAACTTCACTCAAACTCAAATATATATTACTTAGAAGCTTTGCTTCTCACTCACTTGTTTTTCTTTCTTAACTTGATACAAAATGAACCAACACCACCACCTATTTATACTAAAACTTCATCTAGATCAATGGTTAAGATTGATTTTCACCAACCTTAATCGATGGTTATCTTTTATTTCCATCTACCACATTCACCTACCATACCAACAACTTAAACTCAACTACCAAACTCATCAACCATAATTAAACATAAAATAAGTTTATATAATTCAACAATCTCCTTTAAACTTATTTTATAATCCCAAGTGAACTTCTCAATCTTGCAAAGTCTTCATACTTCAATGGCTTGGTAAAGATATCAGCAACTTGATCTTGCGACTTCACGTACTTCACTTGAACTTCTTCTCTGGCAATGCATTCTCTGATGTAATGGTATCGAGTATCAATATGGTTGCTCCGATTATGAAATACCGGATTCTTGGCCAAAGCTATTGCTGACTTGTTATCAACATAAATCTCTGTTGGATCTTCTTGTGACATGCTTAATTCTTTTAACAAATTCATTAGCTATATTGCATGACTAACACATGATGTAGCTGCCACGTACTCAGCTTCACATGTTGAAAGAGTGACTATTGGTTGTTTCTTCGATGCCCAAGTGAAAGCAGTATCTCCCACGAAAAATGTGAAGCCAGTTGTACTTTTTCGATCATCAGTATCTCCCGCCCAATCACTATCACTATACCCAACAAGTTTATAATCATTAGAAACTGAATAAAACAGACCAAAGTTGATTGTACCTTTTAGGTAACGACGAATTCTCTTGGCTTCCTTGAAATGTGCGGTTGTTGGATTTTCCATATAGCGACTCACGAGTCCAACTGCTTAAAGAATATCAGGCCTTGTACAAGTTAAGTACCTCAAACACCCAACTAGGCTTTTGAACAGTGTTGGATCCACTTTATTTCCTTCATCATCCTTGCACAATTTCAATCCACATTCTACTGGTATTGTAGGTCCCAAGGGTGTGAGTGTAAGGTTTAGAAGGGGGTTGAATAAACCTTACCAACTTTTCACTTTTGGTCCTTTTTAAAGTTGAGTTGATATTATACATTGTGTCCTTGGTGACAGCCAGTTTAGTTAATCGAGAGTTAGTCACTCAACAGACTCGGTGAGCTTGTTGATAGAATAACTCAGCTGTTAAGACTAATTATCTCAAGCTGTAGTTTGTTTTTCGTTGGAAGACTTAACACCCTTAAGTTTGGTTTAGTTATGATTTAATACTTGGTTTTAGTACTTAGAGATTATCAAGTGGATAGCAAATATGTCGTGAGATTAAACAAATAAGATCAGGAATTAAAGTCTTTGAAATGTAAATGACACGATAAGTTTTTATAGAGGTTCGAAGATGGGGTAATTCTTCTACTCCTCTCTTCTCCAACTCCTGGAGGAATCCACTAAGTATTGATCGATATCTCTGAGTGGTAATAGTCCGGATCTGGTCTTGATCACACAACCGACTTGATCCTTTGGGACTCGGTCGAGATGCCTTGGTCACTCAGTGGCTTCTCGTCCGACTCGGCTTCTTCACGGGCGGTGCCTTGCTACTACAACTCACTTGCTCAAGCTCTTTGGATTTGATCACGAAGCCCTCCAAAAACTCGAGACGGTTCGACCTTGAACCTTCCTATAATCCTTCGTGGAATGTAGACCCTTTTCTTCTAAAGTTTCCTCTTCAACTCGATTGAAGCTATCTTTCCTTCACGGTGAGTGTTGGATTGATTTTCTTCGTAGTGTAGGCTTGAGGATTAATCTTGAATGATTTTGAGAATATGTTGATTACGATTCGGATGTTAGCTTGAATGTTTGTGGTTCGGGTAATCAAGGTCTTTTCTCGAGTCATTCCTCGCCTTTTTTATAGTGATCTTTCAAAAATTTGCCCGTTGAAGAGATAGGCTTTTTTGAAAGTCACTTGTGGTCGTTGGCTTGTCTTATTGCGATCCTTGGAATTGCCACTTCCTCGTATGAATTATTCTTGATTTTTCGTAGCTCGACACGGTGTAGTGCTTCCCATTGGTTTATTCCCTTGTGCGCTTTTGGGGTGAGCACTCCAGAAAGGTAGTATGGAGATATTACTTGTTTAAGTAATTCTCTTGATTTACGTCGTGGGATCTCTTTCGATTATCTCGACTTGATTGCATTTCCTTGCTTTCCCAGGTGACTTAAGTCGACTTCCAATCATTAGATGACCCTTCATCACTTCAACTAGGGACTTGGTTATCTTGAATTGACTTGACGATGCTTTACTCAATCGCATCTCAGTTGCACACCTTGATCGAGTTCCGTCTGCTCTTCTTTTGCCAAACTCAATTTGTCTCTCGCGGAGTCTTCCTACTAGTCTCCGAGTTGTCTTCTTGCATGTTTAGGCATAGGTGACTTAACTCGGCAGAGCAGCCCCTGTTTATTATAATGCGATTTTACAACAAAAATGGGGTGCCAACTTCCTATTCTAAGTTTTACATGGCATTCATCAAAATCTAAACAATAAATTTCCCAACAATTTCCCCCTTTTTGATGATGCCAAAACTTAAAACATTCAAAATGTATATAGCAAAGATACATACAAATAGTGCATTCACGAGAGAATGTATGCGTAGAATCAATCCATTTATTGATCATAACATTCTTGTTCTTTTACACAACTATTTACAAGGTGTATCAAAGCAAACATTTATGTCTACGCAAAAAAATAGAGAATTCTGATTTATTACGAGAAGACTTACATAGTATGTATTTACATAGTAAAATACATGAAAGGGGTGGACAACAACACTTCATCTCCTTCGTTGCCTCCTTCTTTCATCTTCTTGATTCTGTCATCTTCTCGGTCTTCTACTCTTTTTCTCATCTTGACCTTTCTTCTTCTTTTCATATACCTTCCGGCACTTCATCTCTTCTTAATCTCTCTTGTCTCTCCTCCCATAGCTGAGTTTGTCTTTTATTTTCTTCTTTGATTCTTTTCACATACTCAACATTGTTTTTAGCCACTTGCGGATTGGCTACTTGGTCAAGACTTGTGATGAATCCCTCCTCCCTCTTTCTTGCCTGGATCTATGTACTCAATGTTTTTGGGCGGAGGCCTGGTCCAAAACCTCTTCCTCTACCACTGTTTTCTTCCTCTATTTCTTCCTCTGGGCGTGTATTGTCTTTGGGATCTTCTTCTTCCCACTGAGTGACCGGTGGAGTGACCAATGAGTGGCGACGGTGAGTCTCTTTGCTGTCGGCTTCTTCACATAGCGTGAGACCACTTTTCCCAAGACAAGTCCCGAGGCTTGAGCCATGGACATGTTTGCGAAGTATCCTTCGGATGCGGCGTTTTAAATTCATCAAGCGATCTTGGCTCGGTCCCGACATCGAGATGGCATAAGTGTCTCTGTCTCTTTGGAATGCCTCCATGTTGTTTCAAGATGTCCATAACTCGGGCATTCATCCTTCCTTCCACTTTCTCCATCCTGTTTCAACTTTCTTTCTCTTTTCGACCATAGATACAACGAGTGTTGGAGTGGCGAGTCATTGGGAGTTTCTTTCTTGATAATATCACCAGTGACAAGACCTTGTTGGGGGTTTGTGCGATCATTAAGGTTACATTTCTCGATCCTTCCCCCTCAACGGACTTTCCTTTCTTTTGTTTTGACACTTTGTAGGTCCCAAGGGGTGTAAGTGTAAGGTTTAGAAGGGGGTTGAATAAACCTTACCAAATTTTCGATTTAGTCCTTTTAAATATTCGAGTTAATACTACACAATTTGTGTCCTTAATGGACAACCAATTTAGTTAATCAGTAGAGTTAGTCTCTCAACGAGACTCAACGAAATTTGTTGATGGAATAACTCAAATTTGTTTAACTCAATTGTGGTTTTGTTTTTCGTGAAACTTAACACCCTTAAGTTTGATTAAGCAAGGATTTAGTGCTTGATTTAGTACTTATAAATTATCAAGTGGATAGCAAATATGTCGCCAGGATTAAACAATTAAGATCACGAAATTAAAGTCTTTGAAATGTAAATGACACAATGAAATTTTTATAGAGGTTCGAAGATGGGGTAATTCTTCTACTCCTCTCTTCTCCAACTCCTGGGAGGAATCCACTAGGTAATGATCGATATACAAAGTGGTAACAGATCCGGATGCAAGTCTTGATCACACACAGTGACTTGATCCTTTGGGACACGATCAGGAGACGCCTTGATCACTCGGTGGCTTCTCGTGCGACTCGGCTTCTTCACGGGCGTTTGCCTTGCTACTACAACTCACTTGCTCAAGCTCTTTGGATTTGATCACGAAGCCCTCCAAAAGCTTAAGACTTGGTTCGACCTTGAACCTTCCTACAATCCTTCGTGGAATGTAGACCCCTTGATTTTTAGTATTTTCCTCTTCAACTGATTGAAGTTATCTCTCCTTCACGGGTGAGTGTTGGATTGATGTTCTTCGTAGTGTAGGCTTGAGGATTGAGAATGTTTGATTTTCTAATAATTGCTTGAACATTTTTAGTTGGTCTCAGTAACTTTGTGTCTCTCGTGTGTCACCTATTCTCAAATAAACTCCTCGGCCTTTTATAGTGATCTTTCAAAAATTTGCCCGTTGAAGAGATAGGCTTATTTTTGAAAGTCACTTGCGTCGTTGGCTTGTCTTGTTGCGATCCTTGGAATTGCCATTTCCTCGTATGAATTGTTCTTTCACCTTTTGAGTTCGACACGGTGTAGTGCTTCCCATTGGTTCATTCCTTTTGCACGCTTCGGGGTGAGCACTCAGAGAAAGGTGGTATGGAGATATTACTTGTTTAAGTAAATCTCTTGATTTACTGCAACGGATCTTTTCTGATTATCTCGACTTGATGCATTTCCATGCTTTCCCCGGTGACTTAGAGTCGACTTCCAATCATGGATGACTCTTGTCACTTCAACTTGAGACTTGGCTTTTCTTGAGTTGACTTGACTGATACTCCACTCACCAGTATCTCACCGCTTCTTGATAGAGTTCCGTCTACTCTTCCTTACCATACTCACTGTCTCGCAATGAGTCTTCCTTCTAGTCTTGATTGTCTTCTTGCATGTTAGGGCGTAGGCGACTTAACTCGGCTTGGCCACTCTATTTATTACAAAGCATTTTACAACAAGAATTGGGGTGCCAACTTTCTATTCTAAGTTTTACATGGCATTCATCAAAATCTAAACAATAAATTTCCTAACAATTTCCCCCTTTTTGATGATGCCAAAACTTAAACCATTCAAAAATGCAAATAGCAAAGATACATACTGAGATAGTGTATTGACATAGAATGTATCTTGTGAGAATCAATCCTTTTATTGATCATAACATTCTTGTTCTTTTACACAATTTTTTACAAGGTGTATCGAGCACATATTTGTCTATCTGAAAAAATAAAGAATTTATAGCTTTATTTGAAGACTTACATTGTATGTATTTACATAATAAAATACGAAGGGTGGACAGAAACACTTCATCTCCTTCGGGTCTCCTTCTTTCATCTTGTTCAAGATCTTCTTCTCTTCTTCTCTTTTTCTCATCGTCACCCTTCTTTTTCTTTTCATATGCCTTCCTGGCGACTTCATCTCTTCTTAATCTTTCTGTCTTTCCTCCCATAGCCGAGTTTGTCTCTTGTTTTCTTCTTCTAATCTTTTTGCATACTCGGCGTTACTTTTAGCCACTTGCAAATTCGCTACTTGGTCAAGACCAACCCAAAGAGATCCCTCCTTTCTTTCCTGGATCTACGTATTCAATGTTTTTGGGCGAGAGGCCTGGGTCGAAGCTTCTTCCTCCACCATTTGCTTCTTCCTCTACCTGCAGGCGTGTATTGTCTTGGGGTCTTCTTTTCCAGTGAGTGACCGGCGGAGTGACCAGCCAGTGGTGCCGGTAGTCTGCCGCTGTCGGCTTCTTCACATAACGTGAGGCCCTTTTCCCAGTACAAGTCCCAAGCTTGAGCCATAGACATATTTGCAAAGTATCCTTGATTCGAGCGTTTTAAATTCATCAACTGATCGTGGCTCTGTCCCGACATCTGAGATGGCATAAGTGTCTCTGTCTCTTTGGAATGCCTCCATGTTCTTTCAAGATGTTCATAACTCGGGACATCCATTCTTCCTTCCACTTCCTTCATCCCCTTCAATTGTTTTTCTCTTTTACCATAGATATAGCAGTGTTGGGTGTGCGAGTCATGAGGGAGTTTCTTTGGCGATAATGTCACCGTGTGACGGAGGACCTTGTTGGGGGTTTGTGCAATCATCAAGGTCACATCTGCCGATCCTTCCCCCTCAACAAGCTTTCCTTTCTTTTGTTTCAACACTTCCTCGGTGACTTTCCTTCGCAAACGCTTCCTCCTTCTAGCCTTTAGGTATTCCTCTTCCCCCTTTTTGGCATCATCAAAGGAGAGAGGAACGCTGAAAAGCAGACTTGCAAGCGGGAAGTCTAGCTGCTGATGGTAGAGTTATCTCTTGAGTCTGCTGCAGTATGCAACATGAAATTCGGATCGAGTAGCGTTGGACTCTGCTGAAATCGGCTTCATCTCGGCCATGAGAAGGCTGAATTTTGTATTCATGGTCTCTTCCAAACGCGTAGATCACTCTTGTTTTGCTCACGCAGACTTAGTCTCGGCAATGTGAGCTTCATGCATGTGCTCAATATGTTCTCTCGGCTTCGTTTTTGCATCGGCATTTTCACTCTCCATACCGAACATTTGTTGAACAATGTCTGAAGTATCTAACTTGTTCCACACGCATTGTTTCTTCTTTGTTGCCACCATTCCCCGATCCCAGGACTGTTATGCCTCTTAAATCGGCGGTGAGATTTGCATCTCTGTTGTCGATCGCATGTCCATAGAGGCTAATGCCTCTCCATCCGTTCAATCTCGGCCGAATAATGCCTTGAACACTTTGCGGACTCGGTGATTCTTCCGTTGCGGTGATTGCCATGCGGCGTCAAAATCATAATTAGCATTTGGAACAATGGTGCCTGATGGAAAAACGGGAGCTGGTGTGTGGTAGCGTGCGCGTTCATTCTCGACTCTTCATGGAGGTCGGGTACCTCCGGGGAAAAAGGAAAAGATTCTATTAAGGATTCATCACCGCCAACTGGAATTTGTTCGATGATGAGCGGTGCGCGTGAAGTTCTTTTTGGAATCGACCTGCTTTTGCGCTTGAGGAGCTGCTTGATGGACTCGGTTGGTGGGTTTTGTTGTGAAGTGGATCCGGCTTGTTGAGCCTCGGTGATTTCTCCAATTGAGTAGGCGGTCCTCGGCCTTATGAGAAGCGTCATCGGACGATGATGAGATTTCCATTGGTGGCTCATCATCAAAATTAAAGGTTTGACGAGTAGTCTTGGGATCGGACTTGCTCGTGCTTGGAACATCCGCACTAAGTCTTTTGGATTTGTCACGGGGGATGACTCAACTTCTTCTTCGCCTTCGATCCCGAGAAAGGTTACATCGGGATTATCCTGGGAATCATGAAGTGCGCTTATCTCCTTCTCGGATGGGTCGATGATAGCGGGAGGGATGTTCTCTATTTTGACTTCTTTACCCCGGAGGTCTCAACCTCCCGTGGGCCTTCATTACCTCCCGCGATCTCAAGCTCGCGAGGAGGCTTGAACCTCCCTTTCGACGATGTCGGTATGTCTTAGGGTCTTCTGCGGTGGCATCCATTGGAGTCTCAACCCCATGGATTGCACTTTCATCGCCAGTGTTAACTCCCGTGGCTGTTCCTTCATGTGCCTCGTTTGCATCGGCGTCATTAGCCTTCGGAGCGGTTGGCACCTCGGTGAGGCAGTCTCAATCGCCTGCGAGCTTAGTTGATGGCAACTTGCTGTTCTTCTTGTGTTTGTATTTTCTCTCCTTCGCCTCCTTGATTCATTGTGGAGTCATCTGCGGCATCCTCGACCTTGCTGCGGTGGAGGGAGTTTCCCCCTCGGTGGCGCACACCGGTGACTTGAATGGGGTCACTCGTCTCCAAACTCCCGGTGTTTCGATTGAATGTTCAGCCGTTGGGGCGGTGGTAAAACACCTTCAATAGGGGTTGGCTCGATGGGGTCCCCATTATCTAGTTTCATCGCCAAGTCCTTATTGCCTTTTTCCGAGTGAGTCAGGAAGTGGTGGCGGCAACAACGATGGCGATTTTTGAACCACTCCCATTGGATTAATTTCACCGTGTGTTACGGAGGACTCTCTGGTCCTCCATCAATCTTTGCTCGTGAAGGATTACGGATTCATGCAATACTTGCTGCATTTGCAACTGCAGCGTAGCGGCATTCTGCGGATCCTCATCAGCTGTCGGAAGACATCAAGGAGAGGATGTTTGTGTTACGTGGTGCGGGAGATAGGGGCGGATCTTTAGCCTTCTCATGTGCCTCGGCTTCGTGCGCTTGCTTTTCTTTCTCCTTGTCCTTGAAGATCTGCGGATGCTGTGCGATTGTCTTCATCCGATCTTTGGGAGCACAATGGTTAGTCGAGGAAGTTGAGCAGTTCCTCTTCTTCTTCTATAAACTCGGGCCGTTGGAACTATTCCCTTGATTTACTTAACTTCCATTTCCTCCACTCACGCAGACGATTTTGGATGTCCGGGTAAGGTGGAGATAGGATCATTACATCACTATCGGCTTTATCGACTTCTTCTTGTTTTGGTGTGTGAACTACAGTGTGTCTTGAGGTTGCCTCTGTGATCGCCTTGACGACTTGGCTTTTATCAATTACATCCGGAGACTCTACTTCTCCAGCGATCTCCGTGTCTGCTCCAGGTGAGTGGTGACTCGGCCGGTTTCTCAAGCTCGGAGTGCTTGATGATTCTTCTTAGTCTCTAGTTTGTACCGAGAGGGATTTTTGGTTGAGACGGTGTCCTCTCGAGTCTTGGCGGCGGGGCGTGCTTTAGTGTTTTCTTACGAGGAGCTGGCCGTCTAGGCTTATCGGTTCTCCTCCTTTTGATGATCGGAGAAGGTATTTAAGAGTCCTTCTCGACCGGCTAACTTCTTTGGGGCGGAGACACGGCTAGGCAGGGGGTGACTCTGCTGCGAGGCGGCGGAGCGATTTGACTTTCTTTCTGCGAGGGCAGCGATCTTCTTAACACCGCAGGGGCATCTTTCTTTTTGGGTGGAGAGGAAAGCAATTTTGTATCTTGAGTCAGGTGATTCCCCCTCTCACTCGTGTCGGCTCTCTTGGCGTAGGCTCTCTTACGTGCGCGCGAGAGGGTTTGCTCGGAACATCCTCTTGTTAACATGGAATGCCTTCCCATGTCTAAGAGGACTTCTTTCACCTCCATCACCGGCCAATCACTAGGCCATATCCTGGGATCCTCCAAATGTGCCATCTTCCTTGAAGGATTTGTTCCCCACGTTAAGCGAGTCTGCTGTAGACAAACTCAGCCCGGGTTTATTTTCTTTTACTGCGATGATTGCGGCCATTACAATCGACTTTGCCTTTGTGATTGGTCAAAGTCGCCAAATTTGATGTCAATACATTTGGCAACTATGTCCAACGACTTGTGATAATCCTCCTTCAGCGAGTCTTTTGTTTGTTGTGTACACTATTTTATCGGCATAGTCGGGCTTGGCTATTTCTTTCCAAGCATCGGCCAAGTTTACATCAACTTCGTTGATTTCTAAGGCTCCTTGATTGGTAGTGAGCGGTGTTCAGCCAAATCCTTGGCGAGAGATAGTCACCGCTTGCTTTAAGTGAGCAGATGACTTTATTCCTTCATCGTGAATCTCAACATTCACGTGAAGCTGCGACCTCCTCCACATAGGTCATTGGATATTCTAACGTTAGAAATGGTTTCAGCCGTCGTTTCCAATTTTTCAGCGATTTTCTTCACTAGGGTGTCGTCGGACCCCTGTTTCACCATGCCATCGAAATCCACAGTGAGACCCGGTGAGGATTTGCTTTCCTAACTTGACAAAGTCGTAGTTTGGTGCCATTTTTCAGGATTTTATCAAAGAAAAACTAAGGGATTGAGTTGAAGATAGATAGGGTTTCGAGAGAATTTTTGCCTTTGCTTTTGAGAGAAAGAAATGAACAGTTTTTTGGTAGTGTGAGAGAAAACGGGCGGAAATGGTTTAAGTATGGTTTATGAAAGGGCGTGCGGGTGGTTTTTTGAAATGTGATCGAAATCAACGGCTTAGATTTTGCACGCCTGTTTTAGCATTTAATGTCTCGTATTTAATGCGGCGACATTTATATCAATCATAAGCTTGGTGTGCGGCTTTATTTACGTACACATCATCATTATCTTTGACGTATTCCTTAAAAACATTCCCGCTTAGTCAAACGACTGCGTTTTTGTCACTTTGCTCATAAGTGACTCGAAACATCCATGGGTAGTTTAATTTAACTTCTCACGATTATCTTAGTGACTCGGCTATCACCGACTTCGGTGTAAATTGTCTTTTCCGTCTGGTGATTCTTGGTGATTTGTGTGTTCACTCTTTTCACCTTTTTTGTGTTCCATTTCTTTTCTTTGATTCTTATGAGTGTCATTCACTCAATTAACCCTAACTCATGTTTGAGTTCTTCAAATCTTGACTCACATAATGGTTTTGTGAAGATGTCGGCCATTGTTTATCGGTTGAGATATATTCCAAGATGATGTCCTTCTTTTCAACGTGATCTCTTATGAAGTGATATCGACATCGATATGCTTTGTTCTTGAGTGCAACACGAGGATTTTGAGTAATGGCAATTGCACTTGTGTTATCACACATGATTGGAATTTCTTTTTCCTCAACTTCATAGTCTCTCATTCTTTGTCCCATCCATAGGACTTGGGCCTGAACAAGTTTGCCAGCTATGTATTCTGCTTGTAGAGAGGTGGCTATTGAATTTTGCTTCTTGCTAAACCAGGAAATCGACTGTTTCCTAGCATTTGACATGTGCACGAAGTGCTCTTCCTGTCCACTCTGCATCCAAAGATAGTCGAGAATCTGAATAGCCATTAGCTTGAATCCACCTTCCTTTGGATACCATAGGCCAACTTCTTGGCTTCCTTTCAAGTATCTCAATATTCTCTTAGGCTTCTTTGTCATATGGCTCTCTTTTGGAGCAGATTGAAATCTTGCACATACACCTACTGACAAAGTGATGTCGGCACTGCTTCTTTGTGAGATAGAGCAATGATCCATAAGTGCTCTGTATCTTGTTTGATCTACGGGCTTGCCATCTGCATCCATGTCCATTTTGATGATGTATTCATTGGTATTTTTACTGAGAAGACTTCTCCTCCATACCAAACTTCTTCATTAAATCTCTGGTGTATTTTGTTTGACTTATGAAGGTTCCATCCTTCACCTGTTTCACTTGAAGTCAAGGAAGAATGTCGGCTCTCCCATCATGCTCATTTCAAATTTACTTTGCATGAGATTTGAAAACTTTTCACACGACTCTTTGTTTGTGGATCCAAAAATGATGTCATCCACATATATTTGAACAAGCAAGTATACTCTTTTTGTCTTGAATTCTGAAAAGTGTTCTATCTACTTTTCCTTTTGTGAATCCATTTTCGGTTAGGAATTGTGACAAAGTATCATACCATGCTCTGGGTGCCTGTTTCAATCTATATAGAGCTTTCTTAAGTTTGTATACCTTATCTCCAAAAGTCTTACGCTCAAATCCTGGAGGTTGTTCAACATACACTTCTTCTTCCAATAAACCATTTAGGAATGCACTTTTTACATCCATCGATGTACAATGAAATCCTTGTGAGTAGCTGCATAGGCAAGAAACATCCTTATAGCTTCGATCTTGCTACGAGGGCAAATGTTTCATCAAAATCTATCCCTTCTTCTTGGCAATATCCTTTGGCTACTAATCTTGCTTTGTTCCTTACCACGGAGCAGAACCTTCCTCGTTCATCTTATTTACGAACACCCATTTGGTGCCAATAACATTTTGATGTATGGGTCTTTGCACTAATTCCCATACTTTATTTCTTTCAAACTGATTGACTCTTCTTGCATAGCTTGAATCCAATGTGTGTCGTCGATGCTTGTGACACGTCTTTGGGCTCTATTTGCGAGATTAAGCATGTGAACATAGCTTCTTGTTGAGTTCTGGATCTTGTTTTGACACCTTCTCTTATATCTCCAATGACAAGTTACGGTGGATGGTCTCTCGGCCATCTTACATCGGGTTGGAGTAAGTTAGTTTGGATTGATCGACTTGCGGTTTGTGTTGCTATGGTCACTCTCTCATAATCACTTAGCTGCAAATTTTCCATTTGTTTTTGATTGACTATCTCATCTTCTTCGAATTGATAATTCGACGGCTTGGCTTGACAAAGGGACTCTTACGTATGGTTGGATGATTGACTTATCGGTGACTCTTCAATGTCTTCTCCATTTACATTTGCCTCATCGAATACCACATGAATGGATTCTTACGCAACCATAGTCCTTTTGTTGAGTACTCTTCAGTAGGCTTTGCTTTGGTTGAGTATCTGAAGATACCTTCATCGACTTTAGCATCAAAAGCCTTTAGATTGTCTTTGCCATTGTTGTGGATGAAGCATTTACATCCAAATATTCTCAAATATGCAACATTTGGTTTTCTTCGAGTCAAATCTCATAGGAGTCTTTGTCAAATTTGTCTGTTTTATCATACATCTGTTTTGAGTGTAGCAAGTTTGTGTTGATTGCTTGACCCAAAATCTTTTTGGTAACCTGCTTGACTAACATGGTCCTTCTTTGCTTCTTTGAGGTTACTTCTGCCTTCTTTCGCAACTCCATTCTCATTTGTGGAGTTCTTGTGATAGTTCATGACCAATACCATTCTCAATACAATCTTGAGTTATTATTCCATTGACAAACTCGGTTCCTGCATCTGATCTTATTTTGATAATGGTTTGACTCTTCTCGTTTTGAATCCTCTTCATCAATTTGTGGTAGTTTACGTAGAGTTTCTTTCTTCTTACACATGAATATTGTCCATGTATATCTTGAGTAGTCATCTACTACCACCAACGTATATTTCTTCCCACTTATGCTTTGTTTGGTTCCATTTGGGCCAAATAGATCCATATGTAGCGGATGCAATATTCTAGTTGAAGATGGACATGTCTTTTCTTTGAATGAAGATTTGATTTGTTTTCCCTCTTGACATCGTCGCATATACTCTCCTTTTTGTATCTTGAGTCTGAAGTCCTTCCACAAGATTACTTCGTGCAAGCTTGTTGATCATTTTGAAATTCGGATGACTCGGCTTTTTGTGCCACAACCAACTTGATTCAAGTGCTCTTTGCTAGTAGATTATCTTTGGGTGTTGCGATTGACCAATCCACGACATACATATTCTTCCGTCTACTTCCTTGCAGCACAACTTCATTCGATTCAATATCCTTGATTTGGCATACGCCCATGTTGAATCAACATTGTAACCACTTGTCCGCGAGTTGGTGATGCTCGATAAGTTGAAGTTGAGTCCTTGACATATGCAACATCTGTGATTTCTAATCAATTCCTCTTGATGGATCCAATGCCTCTTATTTCACCAGGAGCTTCATTTCCACCAAATATGACTTTTGCTCCTTTAACTTCCTTTGAATTTTGACAGATTTTGCTTATTTCTGTCATATGCCTGAAATGACCACTATCCATGTACCAGGTTCCTTGGCACTCATTTGCCTTGAACTCCGCAATCAATGAAATTAAGTTTTAGGTACCCATACTTGTGCGGGTCCCGAGGGGTTAAATTGTAAGATGATCCAACCAACCTATAGCCAAATGATTTGACTCAAGGGGTTGCCATCTATCGATGCCATAATCATAATTAATCCTGGCAAATTGCTTGGGGATTCTAGGTTCATACAATTGTCTCTTTTGTCGTATGCTGCATATGTGTTTTAGCAATTGCCTTCCTTGGTAATTGTGGTGTCTTTGAGTGTAGTGCCTAGGTTCATATGTGTCTTTGATGAAAGCTCTTATACTTTTGGAATGGCCTTTCTTTGAGTTCTAGGCCTTTGCCATTTGGGCTTATATTCCATAAGTCTATCTTTGATAGTTCACATTATTCCAATCGACTTGGCTTGGATATTTTCTACCATTCCCATCATATGTATTTCTCTTATAGATTTTAAGGGTTTTGGTAGCTTTCCTTCTTCTTTCTGAGTATTTTTTTTGGAGTTTGCGAGGAACTCTCTTGAATCTCTTCTCATTTGTCCTTTCTTCAGTAGCACTCAACTTGGGTGTTTTCATTTTCCTTTATAACCAAGGCCGTTTGCTTGTTATTGTGCTTTGGAGTGAATGTGTGTGCAACATTTAGAGTTTTGGATTTTTCGGACTCTTCATGGCTTGAAGATCCTTTTTCCAAAATTACTTTTGAGGTTTGACATAGCACGAGAGGAATTAAATCTAAGCTGTCTTGTCTCCACATTCTCTTTGACTCATAATAAGATCATCCATGATTTAGATGCCTTAGTGAATGAGGCAATAATATTTTTGAGGTCATTCTCCTCTTCTCTATAGCGAGCAATTTCTGCTATTAATTTAGCATTTTCGACCTTTAAACTTTCATTCTCATCGGCTATTTGACTTAGAGTACTCGGCTCCTTGCTTGACTTTGAATTTTGACTCTTGAGTTGGCTGTTTTCCTCATTTAATAGTGTGTGTGAGGATTTAATGTGTTCAAAATCTTTCATCATTTTTCCTAATGAATCATAAAGATCGAGTGGGTGATGAGGTGTGTGTGTCACGATCACTATCACTAGAGTCCGAGTTTGATGAGTTAGAGTGTACCTCATCTTCTTGGTCGAGTTGATCTTGTTCCTTGGCCATCAAACGGATCGGGGCTTCTTCTTCGAGTCACTTGAGTAGTCGGCTTCTTTGCTCTCAAATCACTGTCTCTCTTGACTTGGCTTTTAGCGATCTCTGCAGCCATCATTGCCTTTTTCTTTTCTTGTCTTCTTTCTCAAGACCTTTCTTTTCTTCTTCATTCTGTATTTGTTAACTACGAGGATATGAGCGATCAATGGCATAGTGATCTCGGTTGTCTACAGTTCCAACATAGATATTCAACCTTTTGATCGACTCTTTCCATTCTTGGATTATCGGCCCTTTGATACTCAACTTTTTGATGATCTTTCTCTTGGTTGGCCTATCTTCCCTTGATTTGGAGGGGCCGAGTGTCTTCTGGAAGATTCGCCCTTTCCTCTCTTGTAGTTCTTATTGAAGAACTTGTTGAATCTTTTAACCATCGGGCTATTTCTTACGGATCAATGACTTCTTTGACCTCAACTCTCTTCCCATCTTTAACAATTAGAGCATTTTTTTGGGTACATCTGTCTCTTCCTGTCTTTTCTTCTCATTCAAACTCGTAGGCTTTGAGGTCCGAGAATAATTCATGGTTGGATGTCTTTGATAGGTCCATGGAATGTCTCGTGCCATGACCTTCATTTCCCATTCAGTGGAAGACTTTTTAGGATCTTCATACACATTTCCTTCTGTATATTCCTTTCCAAGTCACGAGACGGCTCATTTGTGATTTACGTGAACCGAGCATCCGAGTTGATCTAGGTTTTCTCCTGAGATCATTTTGAAGTTCTCAAATTTACTGTCTGACGATTTGATAATTTGTTTTCTTTGATTTGCTCACGAGCCTTCACAAATCGATGTCGGCTTGTCCCAGATTTCTTTAGCCGTTTTGCATGATTTGACTTTATTGAACATGGCTTTGTCGAGGTTTTGTAAAGGATGTCCTTGGCTACATTGTCGGGTTGTATCTTTTTCTCGTCATCATTTGTCCACTCGATTCTTGGTTTTTCAACCATGGCGAGTGCAGGAGCAACATCCTCTTCTCCTTCAAATTTCAGACTCTTCGTACATTCACCTTTAAGATTTGCAGAGGCCCATCTTCTATCACTATCCACATCTCATCATGTAATCTTTGATAGATGAGCACATACGAATTTTCCAATCATCAAATTCTTCAATAGTGAACATAGGGATCGCGTCAAATTTGCTTCCATGATAATAACTTTTAATGATAAAAAGAGTTTTGAAAGTTTAAGTACTAAAGCGGACTTTGAAAAGTTTGGAGATCTAGTTCATAACCGATCGGAGGGTTCAATGAACCAACCGCTCTGATACCACTTGTAGGTCCCAAGGAGTGTAAGTGTAAGGTTTAGAAGGGGGGTTGAATAAACCTTACAAATTTTCGATTTAGTCCTTTTAAATATTGAGTTAATACTACACAATCGTGTCTTGATGGACAACCAATTTAGTTAATCGGTAGAGTTAGTCTCTCAAATACTCAACCGAGTGATTGATGGAATAACTCATTTACCTCAACCGTGGTTTGGTTTTCAGGGAAGACTTAACACCCTTAAGTTTGATTAAGCAAGGATTTAGTGCTTGATTTAGTACTTATAAATTATCAAGTGGATAGCAAATATGTCGGCAGGATTAAACAATTAAGATGCATAAATTAAAGTCTTTGAAATGTAAATGACACAATGAAATTTTTATAGAGGTTCGAAGATGGGGTAATTCTTCTACTCCTCTCTTCTCCAACTCCTGGAGGAATCCACTAGGTAATGATCGGTATACAAAGTGGTAATAAAGTCCGGATACAAGTCTTGATCACACACGGTGACTTGATCCTTTGGGACACAATCCGGAGATGCCTTGATCACTCGGATGGCTTCTCGTGCGACTCGAACTTCTTCACAGGCAATGCCTTGCTACTACAGACTCACTTGCTCAAGCTCTTTGGATTTGATCACGAAGCCCTCCAAAAGCTTAAGACTTGGTTCGACCTTGAACCTTCCTACAATCCTTCGTGGAATGTAGACCCCTTGATTTTTCAGTATTTTCCTCTCTTCAACGATTGAAGTTATCTCTCCTTCACGGTGAGTGTTGGATTGATGTTCTTCGTAGTGTAGGCTTGAGGATTGTGAATGTTTGATTTTCTAATAATTGCTTGAACGTTTTTAGTTCAGGTCAGTAACTGTGTCTCTCGTGTGTCACCTATTCTCAAATAAACTCCTCGGCCTTTTATAGTGATCTTTCAAAAATTTGCCCGTTGAAGAGATAGGCTTATTTTTGAAAGTCACTTGCGTCGTTGGCTTGTCTTGTTGCATCCTTGGAATTGCCATTTCCTCATATGAATTGTTCTTTCACCTTTTTAGAGTTCGACACGGTGTAGTGCTTCCCATTGGTTCATTCCTTTTGCACGCTTCGGGGTTGAGCACTCAGAAAAGGTGGTATGGAGATATTACTTGTTTAAGTAAATCTCTTGATTTACTCAGCAACGGATCTTTTCTGATTATCTCGACTTGACGCATTTCCATGCTTTCCCAGGTGACTTAGAGTCGCTTCCAATCATTGGATGACTCTTCTCATCACTTCAACTTGAGACTTGGCTTTTCTTGAGTTGACTTGACTGATACTCCACTCATTGTATCTCACCGCTTCTTCAAGAGTTCCCGCGTCTACTCTTCTTTGCCATACTCAAATTGTCTCGCGGCGGAGTCTTCCTTCTAGTCTTCGATTGTCTTCTTGCATGTTAGGCGTTGCGACTTAACTCGCTTGGCCACTCTATTTATTACAAAGCATTTTACAACAAGAATTGGGGTGCCAACTTTCTATTCTAAGTTTTACATGGCATTCATCAAAATCTAAACAATAAATTTCCTAACACACTTCCTCGGCTATCTTTCCCTTCACAACCGCTCCCTCATTCTCAACGCGGATCTCTTGGTGACTTTAAGGTATTCCTCTTCCCCTTTTTGGCATCATCAAGGAGAGAAACCCTGAAACATACTAGCAGGCGGAAGTCGAGTCTGGATAGTCGAGGTTACGCCCGTGTGCTGTGGGTATCTTTGCCTGAAACTCGAGCGAGTACGTTGGATTGACTTTAAGCAACTTCATCTCGGCCCGTAAGAAGGTGAATTTTCTATCCATGTTTTCTTCCATACGCAGGAGCTCATTCTTATTTTGCTCACGCAGACTTTATCTCGGCGAGTGTGAGATTCATGCATGTGCTCAATGTGTTCTCTCAATGCGTCTTTGCATCGGCGTTCTCGGCTCACGGACGGCAAAGACTTGTTGAATAATGTTAAAATATCTAGGTTGTTCCACGCGCATTGTTTCTGCTTTGTTGCCACCACTCCGGATTAACTATTATGCCTCTCAAGTCGGCGAAGGTTGGCATCTCTGTTATCCATCTCATCGTCCATCGAGGCACAGTGCCTCTCCATCCGTTCAATTTCCGCAAATAATGCTTTGAACACCTCCCGAACTTCGCTTGTTCCTTTGTTGCGACTAATGGCCAAGCGGCGTCAAAATCATAGTCACCGGAACAATGATATCGATGGAATGACAGGATCTCAGTGCGTGGAAGCGCGCAAGATCTCTTTCGACTCTTCGGGAGGTCGGGTACCTCCAGAGAGAGAGGGAAATGATTCTACAAAGGAATCATCATGGGCAAATCGATTTGTTCGATGATGAGTGGTGCGTGAAGTTCCTTGTGGAGTCGAACTTTATTGCGGCTGGGAGCCCGCACGGTGGACTTTGTTTCACCGGGGTTTGTTGTGAAGTTGACCCGACTTGCGAGCCTCGGTACTCTCAACACCGTCGGTCTCACTTGGTTTCTCCAATTGAGTTGATGGTCCTCGGCCTTATCGGAAGCGTCATCGGATGATGATGAGATTTCCATGGGTGGCTCATCATCAAAATTGAAAGTTTGACGAGTAGTCTTGAGGTTAGACTTGCTCGTGGTTGGAACATCCTCACTGAGTCTTTTGGATCGATCACAGGGATGACTCAGCTTCATCGTCTTCTTCCGATCCCGGAAAGGTTACATCGATTATCCTGGGAATCGTGAAGTACGCTTATCTCCTTTTCGAGATGGATGAATGATAGCGGGGAGGGATGTTCTCTACTTGACTTCTTTACCCCGGGACTCAACCTCCCATGGCCTTCATTACCTTCTGCGGTCTCAATCAACAAGAAGCTGGACATCCCTTTCAACAGCGTCACTGTCTTAAAGTCTTTCATGCGGTGGCATCCATTGGAGTCTCAACCCCATGGATTGCACTTTCATCGCCAGTGTTAACTCCCGTGGTACATTCCTTCCTCGTGCTTCAAGCGCATCGGCGTCATTAGCCTTCCAGGCGATTGGCACCTCACCAGAGAACGATCTCAATCGTGCGAGCTTCGTTGATGACAACTTGCTTTGTGTACTTTGTGTTTGTTCCTTCTCCACTTCGCCTCCTAGATTCGTTGTGGAGTCATCTACAACATCCTCTAACCTTGTTGCGGTGGAGGAGTTTCCCCTCACCAAGGCGCCACCGAGTGACTTGGAATGGGGTCACTCGTCTCCAAACTCCCTACTGCTTTCTCTACCGAGTGTTCACCATTGGGGCGGTGGTAAGACACCTTCATTAGGGGTTGGCTCGACCGGGGTCCCATTAACCCGTTTCATCACCAGTTCCTTAATTCCTTCTTCCGAGTGAGTGGGAAGTGGTGGCGGCAACAATCGTGGCAATATCTTTTTGCTCCCACCGGGTCTATCTCCACTGTGTTTTGGAGGACTCTCTGGTCCCTCCATCATTCTTTGCTCATGAAGAATTCTGATTCGTGCATTGCTTCTTGCATTTGCAACTCTTCGTGGCGGCGGCGGTCCGCATCCTCATCACTATCCTCGATAAGACGTCAAGGAGATGATGTGTGTGTTCAGGTGGTGCCAATGATAGGGTAGATGCTAGCCTTCTCACGTGCCTCGACTTCCCTCTCTCCTCTCCTCCTCCTTGTCCTTGAAGATCGGCAAGATATCTGTGCGCTTTTCTTCATCCAATGCTTGGACCACGGTGGTCACTCCAAGAAAGTTCATCGCTTCCTCTTCTTCTTCAATAAACTCGGTAGTTGGAACTGTTCCCTGGATCGACTCAATTTCCACTTCCTCCACTCTCGCAGAGGCGATTTTGGATGTCTGGATAAAGTGGGGATATTATCATCACATCATCATCTCTTTCAAACTTCTTCTTGTTGTCCCTCATTTTCGGGGATAGATGATAGCAAGCTCACGTGTTCCACACTTGTCACCGTGCATACATTGCGGGAGGGGATAGATGATAGCTACTTTTTGTGTCTCGATTGTTCGAACTACAATCGGGTCTTGATTTGCCTCGCTAATCGCCTTGTGAGACTTACTGTTTCATCAATAATATCCGAGACTCTACTTCTCCGGCGAGTCTCCGATTCTGTGTGTGAGTGGGTGACTCAGCCGGTTTCTCAAGCTCGAATCGCTTGATGATTTTTCTTCGTCTCTTAGTTTGTACTTGGAGGGATTTCGATTCGGAGAGAGTGTCTTGAGTCTGGGCGGCGGGCCAAGATCTTTGGTGTTTTCTTAAAGGAGCGGCCGTCTTGGCTTATCGTTCTCCTCTTTTTGACGATCGGAGAAGGTATTTGAGATTCTTTCTCGGCCACCGCTTTGCTGGGGCGGTGACTCGGCTGCGGGCGGGAGCGGTTTTGTTTTTCTCTTGCTGCGGGCGTGATTCTTCTCTTAGCAAATCTGCAGCGGCGTATTCTTTGGTGGAGAGGAGACAATTTGTATCTTCAGGGTCACCGATTTCCCTCACTTGTATTAGCTCTCTTGGCGTAGGCTCTCTTCGTGCGCCGAGAGAGGTTTGATATGAACATCCTCTTGTTTACATGGAATGCCTTTCCATGTCCAAGAGGGACTCCTGACCTCCATCATCGGCCGATCACCAAACCATATCCCGGGATCCTCCAAATGCACCATTCTCCTTGAAGGATTTGTTCCCTACATTCTCGGGCGGAGTCTGCTGTAGACAAACTCAGCCCGGTTTACTTGCTTTTCTTTCAATGATCGCACCATTACGATCGGTTTTGCTTTAAACGTTGGTCAAAGCTTTGCCAAATTTGATGTCTATGCATTTGGCAACTATGTCCAACAGTTTGTGGTAGTCCTCCTTCAAGCCTCTTGTTGGTGTAGACTATCTTTTTCAAAGATAGTCGGTTTTGGCTACTTCCTTCCAAGCGGCGGCCAAGTCTACATCGGCTTCATTGATTTACGGTGCTCCTTCCGCGGTAGTGGCGGTGTTACGCCAAATCCTTGGCGAGAGATGATGAACTCCTTCCCGGGAAGTGAGCAGAGGATTTGATCCCCTCATCGTGAATCTCGGCGTTCACGTAGAATCGTGCGACCTCTTCCACATAGGTCATCGAGAACTCCATCGTCGAAAATGGTTTCGGCCGACGTTTCGAACTTTTCAGCGATTTTCTTTATGAGGCGTCATCGGACCCTGTTTGACCATACCTCGAAATCCACAGGTGTGGATTTGCTTTCCTAACTTGACAAAATCATAAGTCGATGCCATTTTTCGATTTTACGGAGTGAAACTTAGAAGGTGATTTGAAGATTGATAGGGTTTTGAGAGAGTTTTGCCTTTGCTTCTAAGAGAGAAATGAATAGTTTTGGTAGTGTGTGAGAGAAACAGGATGAAAAAGGTTTAAGTATGGTTCATGAAAGGGCGTGCGGGTGGTTTTTGAAATGTGATCAAAATCAACGGCTTAGATTTTGCACGCCGATTTAGCATTTAATGTCTCGTATTTAATGCGGCAACATTTATATCCAATCATAAGCTTGGTGTGCGGCTTTTTGCCTGCAGTACACGTCATAATTATCTTTGATGTCATTCTTAAAAACATTCCGCTTAGTAAAAACAATGCGTTTTTGTCACTTTGCTCATAAATGACTCGAACATCCCTTAGCCGATTTAACTCTTCTTGTCACGTTCTCTCGGTGACTCAAATTGTCATCAACTAATTCGGTATAGTCATTTTCTTTAACACGGCCGATTCATTTAGCCGATTTTGAGAATTGATCCTTTTTCTCTTTTTGTGTTTCATTTCTTTTCTTTGAGTCTTCTGAGTGTCGTCACCATTTCAATTAACCCTAACTCATGCTTGAGTTCTTCAAATCTTGACTCACATAATGGTTTTGTGAATATGTCGAACCTGTTTATCGGTTGAAATATATTCAAGGTGATGTCCTTCTTTTCAATATGATCTCTTATGAAGTGATATCTCGACATCGATATGCTTTGTTCTTGAGTGCAACACGAGATTACGAGTGATTGCATTGCACTTGTGTTATCACACATGATTGGAATTTCCTTTTCTTCAACTTCATAGTCTCTCACCGCCTCATCCATAGGATTTGGGCACAAATGAGTTGCCCGCAGATATGTATTCTGTCACCGTTGTAGAGGTGGCTATTGAATTTTGCTTTTTGCTAAACCAGAAATGCTTTGTTTCCAAGCATTTGACATGTGCACGAAGTGCTCTTCTGTCAACTCCACATCCAAAGATAGTCAGTCGAATAGCCAATTAGCTTGAATCCACCTTCCTTTGGATACCATAAGCGAACTTCTTGGCTTCCTTTCAAATATCTCAAGATCCTCTTAGCATTGCTGGAGTCATATGACTCTCTTTTGGAGCGATTGAAATCTTGCACATACACCTACAAAGAAAGGTGATGTCCGGCCTCGCTTCTTTGTGAGATAAAGCAATGATCCAATAAGTGCTCAGTATCTTGTTTGATCTCTGTGCTTGCCATCTGCATCCATGTCCATTTTAATCGATGTATTAATTGGTATTTTCACGGAAGACTTCTCCTCCATACCAAATTTCTTCATTAAATCTCTGGTGTATTTTGTTTGACTTATGAAAGTTCCATCCTTCACCAAGCTTTTACTTGGAGTCAAGTAAGAATGTCACTCTCCCATCATGCTCATTTTCGAATTTGCTTTGCATGAGGTTTGAAAATTTATCACACAACTCTTTGTTTGTGGATCCAAAAATGATGTCATCCACATATATTTGAACAAGCAAGATGCTCTTCTTGTCTTGAATTACAAAAGTGTTCTATCTACTTTTCCTTTTGTGAATCCATTCTCGGTTTGGAATTGTGACAAAGTATCATACCATGCTCTGGTGCCTGTTTCAATCCATACGAGCTTTCTTGAGTTTGTATACCTTATCTCTAAGAGTCTTCTCGCTCAAATCCTGGAGGTTGTTCAACATACACTCTTCTCCCATAAACCATTTAGGAATGCACTTTTTACATCCATCGATATACAATAAAATTCTTGTGAGTCGCATAGGCAAGAAACATCCTTATAGCTCCCAATCTTGCTACGAGGGCAAATGTTTCATCAAAATCTATCCCTTCTTCTTGGCAATATCCTTTGGCTACTAGTCTTGCTTTGTTTCTTACCACGAACCCTCCTCGTTCACCTTGTTTCAACACCCATTTAGTGCCATAACATTTTGATGGGTGGGTCTTTGAACTAATTCCCATACTTTATTTCTTTCAAACTGATTATTTCTCTTCTTGCATAGCTTGAATACAATGTGTGTCATCCAATGCTTGTAACACATCTTTAGGCTCTATTTGTGAGATAAAGCATGGGAACCTAGCTTCTTGTTGAGTTCTGGATCTTGTTTTGACACCTTCTCTTATATCTCCAATGACATGTTCGGTGGATGGTCTTTCACCATCTTACATCCGGTTGAAGTAAGTTAGCCGGATTGATCGTCTAGCACTTGTGTTGCTTTGATCGGCTCTCTCGCAATCACTTAGCTGCAAATTTTCCGATGGTTTATGAGACTCGGCTATCTCATTTTCATCTCGAGTTTATAATTCCGGCTTGACTTGATAGGGACTTTTACGCATGGTTGGATGATTCACTTATCACCGACTCTTCAATGTCTTCTCCATTTACATTTGGCTCATCGAATACCACATGAATGGATTCCTCTGTAACCATAGTCCTTTTGTTGAGTACTCTGTAGGCTTTGCTTTGTGAGTATCCCAAGAAGATACCTTCATCGGCTTTAGCATCGAAAGCCTTTAGATTGTCTTTGCCATTGTTATGGATGAAGCATTTACATCCAAATATTCTAAAATATGCGACATTTGGTTTTCTCTCTGTCCAAAATCTCATAGGGAGTCTTTGTCACCGGTCTGTTTATCATACATCTATTTTGAGTGTAGAAAGTCGTGTTGATTGCTTCACCCAAAATCGTTTTGGTAACCTGCTTGACTAACATGGTCCTTGCTTCTTTGAGAGTTCTATTCCTTCTTTCTCGCAACTCCATTCTCTTTGTGGAGTCCTTGCTGTATGAGATAATTCATGACCAATGCCATTTTCAATACAATATTGAGTTATTATACCATTGACAAACTCGGTTCCTACATCGATCTTATTTTGATAATGGTTTGGCTCTTCTCATTTTGAATCCTCTTCATCACCAGTGGTAGTTTACGTAGAGTTTCTTTCTTCTTACATGAATATTGTCCATGTATATCTTGAGTAGTCATCTACTACCACCAAGGTATATTTCTTCCCACTTATGCTTTAGTGGTTCAACTGGACCAAATAGATCCATATGTAGCGGATGTAATATCCTTGTTGAAGATGGGCATGTTTTTTTGAATGATGATTTGATCTGTTTTCCCTTCGACATGCGTCACATATACTCTCCTTCTTGTATCTTGAGTCGGAAGACCTTCCACAAGATTACTTCTGGCAAGCTTGTTAAGTGTTTTGAAATTCATGTGACTCTTTGCTAATAGAGCAGTCTTTGGGTGTTGCGGTTGACCAATCCATCGCATACATGTTCTTTTGTCCGCATCCTTGCAACACAACTTCATTTGATTCAATATCCTTGATTTGGCATATACCCATGTTAAATGCAACATTATAACCCTTGTCACATAGTTGGGTGATGCTTAGCAAGTTGAAGTTGAGTCCTTCAACATATGCAACATCTGTGATTTCTAATCCGTTCTTCTTGATGGATCCAATGCCTCTTATTTCTCCCCGGAGCTTCATTGCCTCCAAATATGACTTTTGCACCTCGACTTCCTTGAATTTTGACAGATTTTTCTTGTTTCCTATCATATGTCCGGGAATGTACCACTATCCATGTACCAGGTTCCTTGGCACTCGGTTGTTCCTTGAACCCGCAATCAAGGAAATTAAGTTTTAGGTACCCATACTTGTGCAGGTCTGAGGGGTTAGTATTGTAAGATGATCCAACCAGCCTTTATAGCCAAATGATTTGGCTCTAAAGGTTGCCATCTATCGATGCCATAATCATAATTAATTTTGGCAAATTGCTTGGGGATTCTAGGTTTATACAAAATTGTCTTTTTTGTTTGTATGCTTGTATATGTGTTTTAGCAATTGCCTTCTTTGGGTAGTTGTGGTGTCTCCGAGTGTAGTGCCTAGGTGCATATGTGTGTTTGATGAGAGCTCTTATACTTTTGGAATGGCCTTTCTTGAGTTCTAGGCCTTTGCCATTTGGGCTTATATTCCATAGGTCTATCTTGATAGTTCACATCATTCCAATCGCTTGGCTTGGATATTTTCTACCATTCCCATCATATGTGTTTCTTTTATAGAACTTTTGGGGTTTTTGGTAGCTCTGTTTCTTCTTTCTGAGAGTAATTCTGTTCGGAGTTTTTGAGGAACTTGGGTGAATTTCTTCTCACTTGTCCTCTCAATGCACCCAATCGGTCAAGTTTTCCTTTTCCTTTATAACCAAGGCCGGTTTGCTTGTAATTGTGCTTTGGAATAAATGTGTGTGCACCATTTGGAGTTTTGGATTTTTAAGATACTTCATTGCTTGAAGATCCTTTTTCCAAAATTACTTTTGGAGCTTGACATAGCACGGATGAATTAAATCTAGCTTTGTCTTGTCTACACATTCTCTTTGACTCATAATAAGATCATCCAATGATTTAGATGCCTTAGTGAATGAGGCAATCACATTTTTGAGGTCATTTTCCCTCTTTTCTATAGCGGCTATTTACGCTTATTAGCTTTGCATTTTCGGTCTTTAAACTTTCATTCTCATCGGCTATTTGACTTAGAGTACTCGGCTCCTTAGTCACCGTGAGTTTTAGCTCTTAGTAGGGCTGTTTTCCTCATTTAGTAGTGTGTGTGAGGATTTAATGTGTTCAAAATCTTTCATCATTTTGCCTAATGAATCATAAAGATCAGTGGGTGATGAAGTGTGTGTGTCACGATCACTATCACTAGAATGAAGTTTGATGAGTTAGAGTGTACCTCATCTTCTTGGTCAGTTGATCTTGTTCCTTGGCCATCAAACGGATCGGGGCTTCTTCTTCGAGTCACTTGAGTAGTCGGCTTCACTACTCTCTGAATCGATCGTGTCTCTTGACTTGGGTTGTCTTAAGCGATCTCTGCAGACCAACAAGATGCCTTTTTCTTTTCTTGTCTTCTTTCTCTCGAAGACCTTTCTTTCTTCTTCATTCCCCGTATTTGTTGACTACGGGATATGGGCAATCAAGGGCATAGTGACCTGGTTGCCTCTGATTCCAACATAGTATTCAACCTTTTGATCGGCTCTTTCCATTCTTGGATTGTCACCCTTTGATATTGACTTTTTGATGATTTGTTCTCTTGGTTGGCCTATCTTCCCTTGACTTGGAGGAGAGAGTGTCTTCTGGAAGATTCGCCCTTTCCTCTCTTGTAGTTCTTATTGAAGAACTTGTTGAACCTTTTAACCATCGGGGCTATTTGTTCCGGGTCAATGACTTCTTTGACCTTAGATCTCTTGCCATCCTTAACAACTAGAGAAGCTGTTTTGGGTACAACTGTCTCTTCCTGGTCTTTTCTTCTTTCCAAATTCGTAGGCTTTGAGATCTGAGAATAGTTCATGGTTGGATGTCTTCGATAGGTCCATGGAATGTCTTAGTGCCATGACCTTCATTTCCCATTCAGCTGGGAGACTTTTTAGGATCTTCATACACATTTCCTTCTGTGTATATTCTTTTCCAAGTGCAGATAGCTCATTGGTGATTTACGTGAACCGAGCATCCGGTTGATCCATGTTCTCTCCTGCGATCAGTTTGAAACTCTCAAATTTCTGTACAACCACCGATAATTTATTTTCCTTGATTTGCTCACGAGCCTTCACAAATCAATGTTAGCTTGTCCTGATTTCTTTAGCCGTTTTGCATGATTTGACTTTATTGAACATGGCTTTGTCCAAAGTTTTGTAAAGGATGTCCTTGGCTACATTGTCCAGGTTGTATCTTTTTCTATCATCATTTGTCCATTCAGTTCTTGGTTTTTCAACCATAGCTGGTCTAGGAGCAACATCCTCTTCACCTTCAAAAACTCCTCTTACAAAATGTGTTCACTTTTAAGATTTGCAAAGGCCCATCCTCTATCACTATCCACATCTCATCATGTAATCTTTGATAGATGAGCCCGCATACACAATTTTCCAATCATCAAATTCTTCAATTGTGAACATAGGGATGCGTGTCAAATTTGCTTCCATGATAATAAGTTTTAATGATAAAAGGAGTTTTGAAAACTTAAGTACTAAAACAGGACTTTGAAAAGTTTGGAGATCTAGTTACGTAACCCGATGAGGAAGGCTCAATGAACCAACCGCTCTGATACCACTTGTAGGTCCCAAGGGGTGTGAGTGTAAGGTTTAGAAGGGGGGGTTGAATAAACCTTACCAACTTTTCACTTTTGGTCCTTTTTAAAGTTCAGAGTTGATACTATACAGCTGTGTCCTTGGTGGACAGCCAATTTAGTTAATCAGTAGAGTTAGTCACTCAACAGACTCGACTGAGCTGTTGATAGAATAACTCAATTTGTTAAGACCGGAATTAGCTCAACTGTAGTTTGTTTTCAGCGGAAGACTTAACACCCTTAAGTTTGGTTTAGTTATGATTTAATACTTGGTTTTAGTACTTAGAGATTATCAAGTGGATAGCAAATATGTCAGCAGAATTAAACAAATAAGATGCAGGAATTAAAGTGCTGAAATGTAAATGACACGATAAGTTTTTATAGAGGTTCGAAGATGGGGTAATTCTTCTACTCCTCTCTTCTCCAACTCCTGGAGGAATCCACTAAGTATTGATCGAGATACTGAGTGGTAATGGTCCGGATACAAGTCTTGATCACACAAAGGTGACTTGATCCTTTGGGACTCGATCTGGAGATGCCTTGTCACTCGGTGGCTTCTCGTCCAACTCGAAACTTCTTCACCAGGCAAATTTGCTTTGCTACTACACTCACTTGCTCAAGCTCTTTGGATTTGATCACGAAGCCCTCCAAAACTCGAGACCGTTCGACCTTGAACCTTCCTACAATCCTTCGTGGAATGTAGACCCTTTTCTTCTAAAGTTTCCTCTTCAACCGATTGAAGCTATCTTTCCTTCATAGGTGAGTGTTGGATTGATTTTCTTCGTAGTGTAGGCTTGAGTTTTAATCTTGAATGATTTTGAGAATATGTTGATTACACGATTGAGATGTTAGCTTGAATGTTTGTGGTTCGTAATCAAGTCATTTCTCGAGTCATTCCTCAGCCTTTATAGTGATGTTTCAAAAATTTGCCCGTTGAAGAGATAGCTTATTTTTTAAAGTCACTTGTGGTCGTTGGCTTGTCTTGTTGCGATCCTTGGAATTGCCACTTCCTCGTATGAATTATTCTTGACTTTTCGAGCTCGACACGGTGTAGTGCTTCCCATTGGTTTATTCCCCTTGCACGCGCTTCGACTGAGCACTTGAGAAAGGTAGTATGGAGATATTACTTGTTTAAGTAATTCTCTTGATTTACGTAACGGATCTCTTTTCGATTATCTCGACTTGACTACATTTCCTTGATTTCCCCGGGTGACTTAGAGTCACCTTCCAATCATTAGATGACCCTTCACACTTCAACTAGGGACTTGGCTATCTTGAGTTGACTTGATGATGCTTTACTCACCAGCATCTCACCGCACCTTGATCGAGTTCCCGTCTGCTCTTCTTTTGCCAAACTCGGTTGTCTCGCGGAGTCTTCCTACTAGTCTCCGGTTGTCTTCTTGCATGTTTAGGCATAGTGACTTAACTCGGCTTGACCCCATTTTTGTTTATTACAATGCGATTTTACAACAAAAATGGGGTGCCAACTTCCTATTCTAAGTTTTACATGGCATTCATCAAAATCTAAACAATAAATTTCCCAACGGTATATTTATTGGATTGCAATCACCCATCTTAAACTTCTTCAGAATCTCTTTTGTGTAGCCTTCTTGTGAGATGAATATCCCATCATCCTTCCGCTTGATTTCGATTCCGAGGGTAGTTAGCCATTAACCCAATGTCAGTCATTTCTCTTGCAAGTATTTTTCAATTCTACTATTCCATGCTCTCGGTGCTTGTTTCAATCCATAGAGAGCTTTCTTTAACTTCAAGACTTTATCTTCTTGTCCTTCAACCACATAGCCGTTGTTCAATGTAGACTTCTTCCTCGATTACTCCATTAAAACGCTGACTTTACATCCATCGATGTATGTTCCACTTATTTTGGGATACCAAAGAAATTATTATTCTTATGGTTTCTAAACGTGCAACAGGAGCAAATACCTCATCATAGTCAATGCCAGCTCTTTGACTATAACCGTTTGCAACAAGCCTCGCCTTGTACCTTTCAACTTCTCTGTGGCATTCTTTTTCACCTTGTACACCCATTTTACACCGATTGCTTTATGACCTTTGGGAAGTTGAGCAAGCTCCCAAGTGTCATTTTTCTTGATGGATTTAATTTCTTCATCCATTGCATCTCCCCATTTCTTATTTTGAGTAGCTTCTTCAAAGTCAACTGGCTCACAATCTGCGAACAGACAAAATAAGGTGAGGTTTTCGAGCTTATCAGTTACCTCATAGAGCTCTTCTAGACTTCTTGTACGCTCTTCATTTCTCTCAACTAGGAAAGATGGTGGTGATTGTGAAAATGACGGTGATGTTGGTGGTGTTATGGGTTCTTCTCTGATTGCTCAACAATTACTTGTTTATCATCTTCATATTCGGAACGAAGTTGTAATCTTTGGCATGTGTACCCCAATCCCATTCGCTTCTTCATCAAAGATAACATCTCGACGGTGATTATCTTTCCATTGATGGGGTTATATAGTTTGTAGCCTTTGGAGTTATTGTCGTAGCCGGTGAAGATGAACTTCTCGCTTTTATCATCCAACTTGCTTCTTCGTTCATCCGTACATGTACATGAGCTATGCTTCCAAAAACTCTTAAATGAGAAATACTATGCTTTCTCCCATTCCATGTTTCTTGTGGTGTCTTGCCCCACACGCTTCTTGTTGGTGAGCAATTTGACAGATAAACCGCACACGCCACGAGTTACGCCCCCTAACTCCTTTGGCATTTTCTTGCTTTTGAGCATACTTCGTACCATGTTGAGAATGGTTCGATTATTTCTTTCGCAACTCCATTTTGTTGGGGGGATCGGGAAATGAAGTGGTCGTCGAATTCCATTTGCTTCACAAAACTCTTGGAATTCCTTCAAGTGAATTCTCCTCCTCGATCATTCTCATGACTTTAATGTGAAGACCACTTTATTTCTCCACCTGCATGACCTTAAACTTTTTGAATGCTTCAAACACTTCGACTTCGCTTCAAGAAATAAACCCAAGTTTTTCTTGAAAAATCATCGATGAATAGTAGAAATTAATTACTTTTACCGAATGAATTTGGCTTGATAGGATCACAAACATCGCATGTATGAGCTCAGTGGCTTTTGGGATCCGGAGTTTGACTCTTTTGGAAAGCTTTGCCTAAATTGCTTCCCAAGTAAACATCCTTCACAAAGTCGATCGGGATGGGCGTCTGAGGTAAACCTCTCACCATATTCTTCTTGGATAGTAACTTGAGTCCTCCAAAGTTGAGATGTCCAAATCTTAGATGCCACAACCATGATGAATCTTTATAGCACATCTTGAGACACTTTGCTACATCGGTTTGAATGTTGAGTGAAACATTCTATTTCTTGACATGGGTACCCTGGCAATCAAGTTATTCATATTGTCTCTTATAGAGAGGTTATTCTCTTTCAAATGAATATCATAACCTTTCTCAAGAGTTTTCCCGGACTCAAAATATATGTTTTCATGGTGGGTATATAATAAACATTAGAAATAAATTGATGCCTCCCATCTTTCAAGCGAATAAGGATTGTACCTTTTCCTTTTAAGGCTACTTTAGAATCATCACCGAAAGAGACATTGCCACTTACAGTTCATCAAGTTCTACGAACATTGTTCGTCTCCCACACATATGATTGCTAGCACTGTATCAGGTACCATGTGTCATCTTGACCTTCACCGTTATCGTTTAGTCTTTAGAAGCAAAACATTAGCACCATCTTCTTTCTTTTCTTCCACCAAATTGGCTCTCTCATTAACTCGAGTATTGGGATTTCTACAATCTCGGCGTAATGACCAAACTTTTGACAATTATAACATTGAACTTGAGATTTATCATACCTCGAGTATGAATTTCCTCTTCCACGGCCTCTTGTGGAACTTTCTCCTTGCATATAGTTGTTGTTGAAATTATTGTTTGAATTCCAACCTCGTCCACGACCTCGACCTCTTCCTTGTCCATGACCTCTTCCACGTTGACTTACATTATTGTGGAAGTTTTCTTCATTCTTGGCCGGCCGGACTTACATCTTATGGAGTTGATCTGCAACACCCGTTTTCTTCTTCTTTTCTTCATGGGCTTGCGGTGAACCAAGAAGTTGTTCAATTGTCATAGTTTTGAGGTCTTTAGTTTCCTCGATGATAGTTGTAATACTATCAAAATTTGCATCCAAAGATCGTAAAATTTTCTCCATAATGACTACATCTTCTAGTTTTTCACCATTTCTTTTTAGTTGATTAGAAACGGTCAAAACTCTAGAAAAGTAATCAGAAACAAGTTCACCTTATTTCATTTGCAAAGAATCAAACTCTCTTCTCAATGTTTGTAGTCGTACCTTTTTAACTTTCTCTTCTCCTTGTAAGAGACTTGGAGCTTATCCCACACTTGTTTAGCAGAGGTAGCACTTGAGATTTTCTCAAAGCCATCATCATCTAAAGCTTGGTAGATGAGGAAGAGAGCCTTCTTGTCTTTCTTTCTCGAGTCCTTCAAACTATCATTTTCTGTAGAGGATAATGTTGAATCGTCTTTAGTCTCTTCATAGCCTTTTTCCACAACTTCCCATACGTCATGTGCTCCGAGAAGTGCCTTCATTTTGATACTCCAATTTTCAAAGTCGTTTCCCTTAAGTTGTGGAACTTGGAATGATGCAACACTCGCCATGTGAATTGAAGATTCTGACTAACAAATGGAATGAGAAAAAAATCTTGGAGTTTTTTTCTACTTGGTCAATGGTCAACCCTTGGTCAACTCGCGGTCAACTATCAACTTAACTTGGTCAACTCTATGACTCAATACTCTTAACCCGATCTCACTATGTATAAAATCTCAAGAAATTTTTTTTCTGATGTGGAAGATCAGTCAAAGCCGCAACCACGAGCATACTTAGAATTTCACGAGATTTTGCAACCGTGGCTCGATGCCACTTTGTTGGAAATTTACCACTCAAAAGACATAATTTTATTGACCACTCAAATATTACAAGACACACCTCACCACAACTTCACTCAAACTCAAATATTACTTAGAAGTTTTGCTTCTCACTCACTTGTTTTTCTTTCTTAACTTGATACAAAATGAACCAACACCACCACCTATTTATACTAAAACTTCTTCTAGATCAATGATTAAGATTGATTCTCACCAACCTTAATCCAGGTGGTTATCTTTTATTTCCATCTACCACATTCACCTACCATACCAACAACTTAAACTCAACTACCAAACTCATCTACCACAATTAAACATAAAATAAGTTTATATAATTCAACAAAGATATTGTTGGATGGTTTCTATATACTTTAAAATATTGACAATTTGTTAATGAATAGAAGTCGATTCTTCTTTGTTAAAATTGCTCTGTTTGACTTATCCTCTGCAATTATTCTGTCTCTGTTAATTGCATAGTTTAAATTGTCAGACTTAAAGCTTTATTCTCTTTATTGAGGGAATAATTATAATGCAACAATTCTAAACCTTTTGTACAAGAGTTGGGGAACCCTTGTGCTCCCTAAATAATATTGTTTATCTTGATAAAAAAAAATATTGCATGACCATGAATCAAGAAATGAGATATATCACAGTGTATAGAAAAGGTATAGTCATTTCAATGAGAAAGAAAAAAAAATTAAAATAAAAAAAGAAGAAGAAAAATAATGGAGGTGCATGCATCAGACATAATTAAATTTGCAAGATGTGACCTACATTGGATTGACACAAACAAGAGGGAATTACCATTCTCTGCAATACTACTTACAACATAGTGTTTAACAATAGTCTCTCTTAATTGCATAGTATTTTAAATTGTCAGACTTATTTATCTTGTACTAGTTTTTGTTTTATGTTTTAGAGTTGTTTTGGTTTATTAGCTGGGTTAGTTTCAAACTTATTAAAATTTGACCATGAATGTAAATCAAGATAAGATGAAAAATGAATGGACATTATCAGAATATTTTCTGTTTGTTGGTGAGTGTCTGCATGTTTGTTGGAGTACTTATGTATGTAAGTGTGTATGGTTTTACAAGTTCAAGTGTTAAAAATGTGCAATTTTCAGCCTGTCAGATGAGGTTATTAAGCATACTGATGTTTGTCTATTTGCTTTCGTACATACTTATGGAGATTGTGACTTGCTAAAAGTATTAAATCTTTTAGCGGAGCGGAAAAAAATCTCTCTTAATAGTTAGTGAACCTATTGAATAATAGCCTTTAAGTTATGTTATATTGATTTTGTTTACTTGTGTTGAGCATCTATATTTATATTAGAATGAAATGATTTTGTTTACATGTGTTGAGGGTCCATAAGTTCCATAAATTGACTGTATGATTTTTGTTTGTATATTTGTTGATTTAACTTGTATCGCTTTCCAATTCGATGATGACATTGTAATTGTAGAATATACTTTGTTCATCATATTCTTAATATTTTTAATCATTAAATTCTATGTTTGTTATTGGGGTTAATACTCTTCTTTTTTGAACTTTCTTGTAGGTTGATTCACAAAGAAGAATTCCAGAATGAGAAAGTTGGTACATGGTATTTAATTTGAAGCAACCAAGTGATTCACTTTTGTGGCGTTCAAAATTTTTTGTACTCCATGTAGTAAATATTAGAGAATGATTTAGTTTTCCTTCGAGATGATACTCATATTGTTGTACATAGTATATTCGAACAAATGTGGATGTAGTTGTTTATATAATTTTTGTTTTATATGGTTCTCAAAATTTATTTAGCGATATTCATATTTTATTATTGATGAGGTGTTGATTTGTAATGAGCAATTCATACGAAATATGGTGGTAATTTCATAATAAGATAAAATAATTTTTAGTGAGGATAATTATTGATTTTCTAGAGGTAGTGATATTAGTAATTATTTTTCAGTGACAGACTAATAATTAATAATGACTGCAAAACTTTATCAATAAAACAATAATAGTGAGAGGCAAACGACCATATAATGAGGGGATATATTGTCAATAAAGTTATATTTAATGAGAGGCAAATCATTATATAATGACAAAATTTATTATCATTTAAATTACTTTTTAATGACGGTATAATTTTGTCATTAAATATATTAAAATAATAATGACGGGACCTATTTCCGTCATTATTTACTTTTACCTAGGAGGCCAATAATGAGGTTCCATGACGGGAAATTCTCGTCATTAAAGATCTTTAATCTTGGACTTGACATATAATGACGAAATTTCCTCTCATTATAAATTAATTTTCTTGTAATGCCTCATGCCTAAAATTGAAGAAACTCGATCCAACACAGTCAGTGAAGGAAACAATACTTCATTAAGTTGAAGAGGAAACTGTTTGAAGAACAAAAGGGGTCTACTCTCCAAGGTTGAAGGAGTTGTAGTAAAGTTCAAGGTCGGACCAGAAGTCCCGAGCTCGTTGGAAGGTTGTGTGGTGGTCGTTCGAAGAGTTCGAGGAAGCTGAAGTAGTAAGACAACCGTTTTGTGAAGAAGTTGTGTCTCGGGAGCAGCCAGCTGTGTATCAAGGCTGACTTGGACTGACAACTTCTTTGTAACCAGATCTGTTACTTAGTAGATTCCTCTAGGAGTTAGAGAATAGTGGATTAGAGGAATTACCTCATCCTGGAACCACTATAAAATTTGCTCGTGTTATTTTACTTACATCACTTTACTTTCTTGCATATTATTGATATTTGCTGCTAAGTTAATATTGCTAAACCCAACTGATAATAACCTTGCTAAAAACAAGTTTGAAACAATTAGGGTGAAAAGTCTTCCGCTGAACAAAATCAAATCAACTGTAAAGTTAAGTGTTAGTTGACCTAGGCGAGTTATACTATCAACAACTTAGTCGAGTTTGTTGAGTGGGTAACTTTGAAAGTAAGCCAACCTATGTCTCTCAAGGACATAATTGATTTGAACAAACTCTTAAATTATTTAAAATGACTAAAATAAAAAATTTGGTACGATTTATTCAACCCTCCCCCTTTCTAACCCTTACAACTCACCCTTGGGACCTATAAGTGGTATCGATCGGTTGGTTCATTGATCCTTCCGCCCAGTTCTTGAACTAGATCTCAATATTTTGAAAGATACAACACTTGAGTTTTTAAAGCTCTTGTTTCAAAAGCAAAGTTATTATCATGGAAGCAAATCTCACTCGATTTCCCATGTTTACTCCGGAAGAGTTTGATGACCGAAAATTCATATGCGAGGCTCACCTATCGGCTTTGACGAAGAGATGTGGCTCTTGATAGAAGATGGGCCATTGCAAATCTTAAAGGTCAACACTCATTGTAAGAAGAGAACCTCCGGTGAAGGAGAAGATGTTGCGGCAGAGCCCAAACCTCGCTATGGTTGACAAGCCACATTGTGAATGGACCAACGAAGATAGAAAAAGATACAACCTTGATAATGTTGCCAAGAACATCATTTACAAGACCTTGGAAAAGGTTATGTTCAACAAAGTTAAATCATACAAATCAGCTAAAGAAATTTGGAATAAACTAACTTTGATTTGTGAAGGATCCGAACAAATTAAAGAGAATAAATTAATCATTGCAGATCCAAAAAATTTGAAAATTTTAAAATGCTTGTAGTTGAGAGTCCGGATCACCGGATGCCGTTCACGAAATTACAAATGAGCTTTAAGCTCTTAAAAATAGTACACTCAAAAGGGGATATGCATGAAGATCTACGATCCTCCAAACGAGTGGGAAATGAAGGTCATGGCCCGAGACATTCCATGGACCTCTCCAAAACCTCAAATCATGAGATGTTCTCGGACCTCAGGCATATGAGTTCGAGCCGAGAAGAAAGGAGCAAGAAAAAGCAGTTGTGCCCCAAGACAAATCGCATGCCTTTGTTGTTGATGAAGGGAAGAAAGTCGATCTAAAAGAAACAATTGACCCGAGAAAATAGCCCCGATGGTAAAAAGGTTCAACAAGTTCTTCAATAAAAACTACAAAAGAAATAAGGGTGAAACCTCCGGAAGACACTAACCACCTTCCAAAGCAATGGAGGATAGACCACCCAAAAGAGCCGAACATCAAAGACCCGACTATCGGAGAGTTGAAAGAGTGACTTGCAGAGAGCTAAGAACCCGTGTTGGGAACTGCAGACAACCAGGACACTTTTTCATTGAATGTTCTTATTCACCAGTAACAAATATAGAAATGAAGAGGATAGAAAGGTCTTGGAGAAATAAGATATGAAAATAAGAAAGCCATGTTGGGCTCGAGATCTATCTAACCAACCAAGTGCAATGAACCAAACAGACTTAGATAGTAGTGAAGTAGACTACTCTAGTGACACCGATGAAGAGGTATCATCCGCCTCATGGCCAAATAACAAGATTCAAAAGATTAAGAAGATGAGGTACATTCTAACTCATCTCATTCGGATTCTAGTGATAGTTATGGTGACACAAACACTTCATCACCCACGAGATCTTTATGATTCAATTGGCAAAATGATGAAAGACTTTGAGCACATCAAAACCTCACACACACTATTAAATGAGGAAAATAGCCACCTTAAATGCCAAAACTCACAACTGACTAAAGAACTGAGTACTTTAAGTCACATAGTTGATGATAACACTAAGTTGAAGTCTGAAAATTCCAAGATCCAAGCGGAATTAGTCTCTTGAAAAGAGACAAAAATATCTTAAAAATGTGATTGCTTAATTTACAAAGGCATCCAATTCATTGGATGAACTTATGATGAGTCAAAAAGAGTGTGGAGATAAACCATGCATTGGATTGATTCCTTGTGCATGCTCAGCCGCTTGAGTGATTTTGGAAAAAGGATCCCCAAGTTATGGGGGAGTCCAAAAGTCCCAAACACCATATGTTGCACCAACACCCACACCAAAACACAATCACAATAATACTCGGCCTTAGATATAAGGGTAAACGGGAGAAGTCAATAGAGTATCTTTGAAAACACATCCGAAACAAAATTCGAAAAGTTCATCATAGATTCCAAACGAGAAAATATTGTGTGAAAGCTAAACAGAGCTACCAAACGCCCCGAGATTTCAAAGAAAGAAATTCATATGAAGGAATGGTAGAAACTATCCAAACCAAGCCGATTGGTATAACCAAGTGAAATATTAGCAAAGGCCTATGGGATACAAGCCAAAGTGGCAAAAACCTCAACCTCAACAAAGGTCATTCCCAAGGCAAAAGAGCTATTATCGGCACACATATGCACCCGGCACAAAACCTATCAAGCATAAAAATTCCAATATTACCCCAAGAAACAAATGCTCAAACAAATACACAGGCATATAGACAAAAGAGACAGGTTGTATGATCCTAAAACTCCCAAGCAATTTGCATATGATAATAGAACGATAGATGGCAACCCCTTTGAGTCGGATCATCCGGCTATAGGTTGGTTGGAGCATCTTATAACACTAACCCCTCGGGACCCAGGCAAGTATGGGTACCAAAAAATAATTTCCTTGATTGCGGTTCAAGGAACAACGAAAGTGCCAGGAACCTAGTACATGGATAGTGGTTGTTCCGGATATATGACAGAAACAAGAGAAATCTATCGAAGTTCAAGGAAATCAAAGGTGCAAAAGTCATATTTGGAGAAAATGAAGCTCGGGGGTGATCAAAGGCACATGATCTATAAAGAAAAATGGATTGAAAATCACGGATATTGCATATGTTGAAGGCCTCAACTTTAATTTAAGCATCGGCCAACTCTTTGACAAAGGCTACAATGTGGGATTCAATATGGGAGTTTGCAAGATCAAGGATCTTGAATCAAATGAAATTGTGCTACAAGGAACAAGACAAGAACATGTATGTAGTATATTGGTCAACTACTACACAAGGACATGTTTGCTAGCAAAGAGTACAACCGAATAAAGTTGGTTGTGGCCAAAGTTTCGAGTCACCGAACTTCAAGACAATCAACAAGCTTGCAAGGAGTCATCTTGTGGAAGGATTGACTGCTCAATGTCCAAGAAAGAAAGTATATGTGATGCATGCGGATGAGAAAGCAAGTCAAATCATCCTTTAAGGACAAGCCAAGTCCTTCTTTAACAAGGATATTGCAATCGTTGCATATGTACTTATTTGGTCCTATTGAACCAACATCTGTTCGCTTTATTTTTAGCTTCACCGCAAGTGTGCGGTGTAGTTTATAGAATAGGATTAGCACGGTCGAATCCATAGAGACTAATAAATTAATGTACTAAGTATTGGGATTGTAATAGTCTTATTTTTATCCAGGCGATCGAAATTGAGTGATTGGTTTTGTTAATGCAAGACAAGAATTTATCCTAAAAAGACAAAGTAAAGATTGATTGAAAGATCAAGGAGATGAGTGTAAAGTATCGAGTTAATATCCCCTTTTATTATCGATTAATCACAAGCAAAGTTATTATTATTCTTCCCTATAAGACAATCGCGACAAGTATTTTACCCTCTCTCTCTCGAGATGTATGTAAAAATGTTGATTGGATTATCTATGCTAGCATCTCTACTCAACAAGAGATATCCAACTCCCAAAAGCACAAAAGATTATAAATCCTCACAAATCTTCACATACTTCTCAATCTTGCAAATATTCATGTCAAGTACTCATGATTAATATTGAAACTCATCTCTCGAATTATGAATCAATACATCAAAACAAGTTAAACCAAAGGCCTTTTGATAAACAAGAATTAAAACAAAGTACTCAAATAGGGTTTGAAAACAATAACTTCAATTGCAATTAATGATCAAACAAAAGTAACCATTAATCTAATCCCAACCCGAATCACAAGATCTTGTTAGGATATCGGAAATAAATAATAGACTAATTATTAAAATTCATATCTAACTAATCGAAAGTAAATGATACGATGGAATGAGAAAATTCAGGGATGTCGATGATCTCTCGATATATCTTCAATCCTCAAGCGCGTGGTTGTGACCTCGATCAATCTCTCCAATCATCCGGTAGAAGGTTGCTCTTTCTCTCTTTTCTAGGGCAAAAACCAGCCGCGCCCTCGTTTGTGGCTGCCTCATCTCTATTTATACTCCGTTTGGGACAAAACTCAATTAGAACTATCAAACCATGTTTTTCCCGCACACACGCATGGGCCGTGCGCCTCGCGCACAACCAGCCCGTGCGGGGTGCCGTAGGAACATCCACTCGTTGAAAGGATGCACGGGCTGTGCGCTCAACGCACGACCAGCCCGTACGGGGTACCGTGGGCAGAGTCTTCAGTCTGGATGGCGCACGGGTCGTGCTATGGACGCATGCCCTGCCCGTGGGTACCTGCTAGAGCTGATATGTGTTCGTTTCTTTCCGTTTCTTGGCCGGTTCGTCTGTCTTATTCTCTATTCAACTCCAAACATCGTACATTACTTCAAGTATTGGCGATCCTTTACTGCAATGCTCCGAATTGTCGCCAAAATGCTACAAATATCAATTAATTCCTACAAAACGAGCAAAGCGTAATACCTTTTCCACTTTACAGAAATAAAGCCCTTTTCACTCAAGTAATGCATGCATAACAACTAATTCTAACTACAATTAAGCCCAAGATACATGCAAAAACACATACCAATCAAACCCCAAACTTAAACTGTTGACAGTCCCCATCAACGCTTTATAAACAAGATAAAGCACAATTGGTGGTAATGGAAGGTAAATCAAGAACAACAAATGGAGAAAGTGACTCAAACTCAAGCGTATAGACTGGTAAGCACATTTTTTTCTCAATCAAATATTCTCATTCAAATCAAACATGCTACCCCAATCACCTCTTATTCTTATCACATCTCTCTTCCTGTCTTTCTTTTCATACAATCCACTTTCTTTCGCTTACATCATAATTCTCGGCTATAAGTTCATTTACGGCTAACTCACTTATACAAATCGATTTTTTTTAACTCTTTTGTGAGTATAAATCCTCTTTTTCCTCTTTTTGTTTTTTTATTCCCAACATCCAACATGCACACAATTTTCTAAATTCTCGATATCCTCCTATTCAACCTTATTCAATCCCTTACTCGATTCTATACGCTCAAGTTTAGGGTAACATATATATCAAGTTAAGGTTTGAAATGTGGCTATCAAAAAATCGAACAACAGGCTCAAATTGGCTAACTAGGGAAATTGAATGTCATTAGGTAGGCAAAAGGTTTGAAAGAACTTGACAAAAATGGCCTTAAATCATTTTCATAAATTGCATACAACATGTGACTTGACAGAGATACGAGCAAGTTCTAGAATTCATATCAACATGAATGACACACTCAATCAACAAACAAGATCAGTATATAATGAAAGCGATAAAGGCTCAAAGCTCACAGGCTTGCAATTGCCTAATTCAAAGCATAAAAACCATGATTTCAATATTCACATGCTCCATATCATCTATTCTCAACCCGATCAACTCACGCTCAACACCCAATTCAAAACAACACAAACTGCTCAACGAATGCTCCCAAGATCACAACAAGCAACACAATAGTGGTCAATAACTCACTCCCTAAAAACCTAAGAAAGCAATAAACGTGTCAAAATCGAAATAAGCATCTAATGCAATGCATTCTATATGCTCTAAATGCAACTATATAAATGCAAGTTTTTTTGCCACACCCTTCAATCAAAATAACTACCTCTCCCCCAAACTTGAATGAAATTATAGCGCATAGAAGAAAAATAGAATTTTAAGGAAAAGTGTGGAATGGATTTGACTCACCGTGGGGGTGGCGGTGGAAAGTGGCCCTCGGAGATGTGCCACATTTGTATCGATGCATCACCTACAAAGATCTCCAATTCATGTTGTTCATGCGCCCGATATCTATGCTCTTGTTAAAATCTGAAGGTGCGGAACTCATCCCCGTGATGCCGAAATCATCCGGTGATGCCTCATGCTCTCCTCAAGAGCAAATAGTCTATCCCGATAAAGCCTTTACCCCCACGCTCCTCACCTTGGAGAGACTTTTCCGTCTCTGTCAGTCATCTCTTTTTTTTTTTATTCCCAACATCCAACATGCACACAATTTTCTAAATTCTCGATATCCTCCTATTCAACCTTATTCAATCCCCTTTACTCAGTTCTATACGCTCAAGTTTAGGGTAACATATATATCAAGTTAAAGGGCTTGAAATGTGGCTATCAAAAAATCAGACAATGAGCTCAAATTGGCTAACTAGGGAAATTGAATGTCATTAGGTAGGCAAAAGGTTTGAAAGGCGACAAAAATGGCCTTAAATCATTTTCATAAATTGCATACAACATGTGACTTACAGAGATACGAGCAAGTTCTAGAATTCATATCAACATGAATGACACACTCAATCAACAAACAAGACGCATATAATGAAAGCGATAAAGGCTCAAAGCTCACCAGGCTTGCAATTGCCTAATTCAAAGCATAAAAACCATGATTTCAATATTCACATGCTCCATATCATCTATTCTCAACCCGATCAACTCACGCTCAACACCCATTCAAAACAACACAAATCGCTCAACGAATGCTCCCAAGATCACAACAAGCAACACAATAGTGGTCAACTCACTCCCTAAAACCTAAGAAAGCAATAAACGTGTCAAAATCGAAATAAGCATCTAATGCAATGCATTCTATATGCTCTAAATGCAACTATATAAATGCAAGTTTTTTTTGCCACACCTTCAATCAAAATAACTACCTCTCCCCCAAACTTGAATGAAATTATAAATACACGCATGGAAGAAAAATAGAATTTTAAGGAAAAGTGTGGAATGGATTTGACTTCACTGTGGGGGGTGGCGGTGGAAAGTGGCCCTGGGAGATGTGCCACATTTGTATCGATGCATCACCTCGACATCTCCAATTCATGTTGTTCATGCGCTGATATCTATGCTCTTGTTCGTCACGAGAGTGCGGAACTCATCCTGGTGATGCCATGAAATCATCCCTTGATGCCTCATGCTCTCCTCAAGAGCAAATAGTCTATCCTTGATAAGTGGCCCCCACGCTCCTCACACCTTGGAGAGACTTTTCCGTCTGTCAGTCATCCTTTCTTGGAACGACCCTTGCTCAAAACCTCTCTGTTGGAAACCTTGCTCAAAACCCTCTCATGCAGTCGCTCCATCGTCTCAATCGCCAACTCATCTTCATTGGCCAACCCGCTACCCTCCACCTTTTCCGCGCAAGAATGGCTTCCATAACTCGGTATGCGCCTCGAGTTCATCAACCAATTAGTCTCATCATCAACCACGGATGTGAGTTGCGGGTTAGGAAGTGGGAAGAAGGCGGTTCCGACCACATTAGAAGAAGGTTATGTTCTCTTCTTATGTTATGATTTTCATTTGGCGTAGGGCATTCATATTAATCCTCCATTTGCCTTCAATGGGCTCCAAGCCACTCAAATCGACACGAAAAATGCCAACCAATAGGGTGATCATTCCCCAATCAATATCATACTCGCGTCTTTGCTTGGCCAAATAGTCGGCGTGTTACGCAAAATGGGCCACCGTGTTGTAGGGTGCGGATGAGCATACACCATAGCGGTATAGCTCCCGAACTTGTATACCCCGTTATTGTGTCGGGCGACGAGTGAGCTGTGACCTTTTGAATATAGTGGAAAATGGGGTTCAAGTGATGAGGCCTTAGATGAGCATGCCTCATAGAGCATCGGGCGGTCTCGGTGTGAGAACCAATAACGCCATAATTCATCAAGCTATAGTGCGTTGTGTTCTTGTAAGGGGAGTCGATGAGGACCCCAAAATTTCATTGAGATGGGCGATAAATATGCACCTTATCTCGTTGCCCGGTGAAAACGGACCTCAATGGGCAAGGAGTTCCCTGTCCTTATGGTATATTTCAAGTGTGCTGAGGAAATCTAGCGCTAGTTTCTTATATGTCGGACACCGCCCATGCATGAACGCAGTTCACCCAACCCATTCAAATAGCTGCCAAACATCATCGTGTATCCCAAGGGCTTGGTTACACTCATCGTCGGCCATATCGCGTCGGTGTAAATGAGCGAGTGACCAACTTCCAACGCTCGGATCATCGACCTCGGTCGAGAAGAAGCTCGAAGCCTTGGTCTATTTGGATGTACCTCCCACCGTCGTCGCACGCTGCCTCCTCCTGACGTCTACCCTGACCTTGTTGGTTCCTTTGGTCAGCCATTAGTTCAAGTCTATACCTAGCAAAACAAATGTGAGATTCCGAAAATGCCAAGTATAACAAGAACAAGATGAATTCAATACAAACAAATCAAATAAGGCATAATGTCTCCTCCCAACAATTTAATCGCAATTAAGCTCTCAAACCTAAATAACAATGTAATTGCAGAGAATCATAGCCACTAACACCCTAATTAATCAAGCTCATGCAAGATTCATCAATAAAGAAGCCACATATACTTCAATTCATCAAGCCCACAAGGTGTTCGATAAAATGCCCCATAGAATAATTCAAGCTAAAACATGGCAAATTCATCAGACATGCACCACATATAACCCTAAGCCATAATCTACAAGAAATTCGAAGAAAAACTTGAAGTTCTTACCGGAATTCTCGAAAAGTAGGAAAGAGGCAAATTTGGAACCCCAGGTGCCCCTTTCAATAAAAATCTCACTCCAAAGCAAGTTTGAGTGTTCAATTCGTGTGTGAGTAGTGTGAGGGATGAATTTTCAGTGAAAATCAAGTGACAGGCTCGAAAACTTTGAGAGGGCTGAGAGCTTTCTCTGTTTTAGGGCGCAAGGAATTTGTGAAAGTGAAAAAAAAATACAGTGCGCGACTTATTCGCCTGCGCCCGACATATGCCACGGGCTGCCCCGTGCGGGTCTGGTAAGTCTAATTCAAAACCACTGCACGCCCTGAGCCGTGCGCATGGCACACGCCCCCCTGCGGGATGCCATACCAAAACTCAAGAAATTTCCATATATATATATATATATATTAAGGAAAGCAATAAATACAACAAACCGTTGGGTTGCCTCCCAACAAGCGCTAAATTTATCGTCTATAGCTTGACGCATATATACGCGATTATAGTTCTAGCAAAGTGAGGTATGTCACCTCTTTCTTTTGGTCTCTATGAAGGTAGTGCTTGATCCTCGGCCATTCACCATAAACGTCTCCTATCCCGGGTCAACAATTCCACTATTCCCGGAGGATTTAACATTTTCTTAATAACAAATGGCCCCGACCACCGAGACTTGAGTTTTAAGGAAAGAGTTTAAGGCGTGAGTTAAACAAAAGAACTTGTTCACTCGGTAAAAACTCTCTTTTATTTATCATTCGATCATGCCATCTCTTGGTGCGTTAAGCGTAAATCAAGAATTCTGGTCGTAGGCTTTATCCGGAACTCCTCCATCTCATTTAAGTGCAAAATCCTCTTTTCACCCGTTGCTTTGAAGTCAAAATTTAACTTCTTCACAGCCCAAAACGCCTTGTTCTCTAATTCCACATGCAAGTGACACGATTTCCCAAATACCAACGATAAGGCGATGTGCCCAATGGTGTCTTTGTACACGGTCAGATATGCCCATAATGCATCATCTAACTTCATAGCCCAATCCTTGCGATTTATATTCAATGTCTTTTCTAAGATTTGATTAATCTCACGATTGGCTACCTCTGCCCGTTTGCTTGCGGATGGTATGCTAATGCCACGCTTGTGCTTAACCTCATACTTTGCAAGTAGAGTGCTCATCAATTTATTCACAAAGTGTGACCCCATTCTAATCAAAGCTCTCGGGGTTCCAAATCAAGTGAATATATTTTTCTTTAAGAACTTCATTACTACTCGCGCATCATTTGCTTATACCAGAATCGCCTCAACCCATCGATATCTCGTGCTCAATTGCCAAGTAGAATGTCGATAACCCGAAGAAGATGGAAATGGACCCGTAAAGTCAATCCTTCACACATCAAAGATCTCGACTTCCATCACATTGGTCTGGCATCTCATGTCGTCTCGAAATGTTCCCCATCCATTTGGCATCTATCATCCGCAGCTGCTTTGCACATATAAATAAATCATTCATTAGACAAAGTGGGCGGTACAACCCTCTGCAATACCTTTGCCGCGGTGTGTGTTGGGCCAAAGTGTCCCCAGTAAGGTGAAGAATGGCATCATTCTGCGAGAACTCCTCCCACTCTTTCTTGAGGCACACATCTTGATGATTGTGTCTGCGCACCTCTTAAAGAGCAAGGGGGAGTCCCACATGTAGAACATGACATCATGGAGGAACTTCTTCTTTTGATAGGAAGATAAATCCGGAGGCATGACTCATTACCAAATAATTCACAAAATCGGCATAACATGGGAATTTAGCTGTAACATTAAGAGCTGCTCATCGGGAACTCCTCCTGATTACATTTGTGTCTATTTCTCATCCTTTTTGTACTCAATCTGGACAAGTGGTCCGCTACCACATTCTCACAACACTTTCTATCTAGGATTTCCACATCAAATTCACCTAATAAAAGGATCCACCGAATCGAGTCTCAATTTGGCATCCTTCTTGTCGAATAGATATTTGATTGTCGCGTGAATGCGTAGTAAATATCGCCTTGGTTCGATCAAGTAAGATCGGAACTTATCGAATGCAAAACGATTGCCAGGATTTCAAGCTCGGTGGTGGTGTAGTTTTGTGGGCATTGTCTAATGTTACTCGCTTCGCATAGTAAATGGCTCACGAACAACTTATCTCTTTAGAATCTCAAAGTCAGGCATCGCACATCACTCAAAGGGTTGACTCGAATCCCGAACTACAAGAATTGGTGTTGTCACCAAAGCCTTCTTTAGAATCTCAAATGCCTACAAACAATCATGGAAAAATTGAAACCGATATCTTTTTCTAATAACCGATTCAAAGCTTTACTTGATTAAGGAAAGTCACAAATGAACCTTCTATAGAATTTGGCGTGCCCCAAGAAGCTTCGACGGCCTTCTCATTTGTTGGAGGTGGGAGTTTTTCAATTGCTACAATCTTCGCTCATCCACTTCTAAAAGGCATCAGTAGAAAAAAATCGGTGGCCTAAAACAATGCCATCTCGTACCATAAAATGGCACTTCTCCCAATCCAAAACAAGGTTAGTATCCTCGCATCTCGTAAAACTAGAGAAAGATTGTCAAGACAATGATCAAAGGAATCCCCATACGGAAAAATAATCCATGAATACCTCCGTTATTTTGAATAAAATCATGAAATATAGCCATCATACATCGCTAAAAAGTCGTAGGTGCATTACATAGTTCGAATGGCATTCTGCGAAATGTAAACGTCGAGTATGGACATGTAAATGTCATCTTCTCTTAGTCTTCGGTGCGGTCATGATTGGATTCATGTTATTTTCTCCAAGGAATACGTATTTGAGATGCTCGGGCAATAGCTTGAGTTACGGTTCGAAATGGGCTCTTGAGGCTCATGCATGGGTCGCCAGGTTGTGCTCGAGATGCACGGGCCGTGCATTCTTGATGGTTGCATCCTTCTCTTGGCATCACGCATGGGCTGTCCGTGCTCGCACGCATGGGCCGTGCGTTCTTCGGGTGTTCATTGTTTTCTTCGGCCTCACGCATGACCCGCCCATGCTCGGATGCACGGCCATGCGTTCTTCCGGTTTTCTTTTGTTGCTTGGCTATGTGCACGACCCGGAGGCGTGCTCCAAAGCACAGGTTGTGCGCCCTGACTAACTCCACTCCGCGCATTTTTAACCGTGTGTTTCCTCTCGGACTTCTCGGTAGCTTTTGCATATTATTTAAAGCAAAAACATAGTCATACAAGTCTTGATTATCGAAATCAAGCATCATATGACGTCGAACATGAATGTGTCAAACCAAATAAATCATCTTTAGACAATGTATGATCTACGTATTCATTAATCTGCAAAACTCAACTACGCCTGTGAAACTATAGTTCTCAACACTAATATGAAATTGTAGTGCCTTATAGAGAGAAAATAAAACATGCTCATCATTAACCCATAATGTGAGTTCTCCCTTTTCACATCTATCAAGCCCTTCCCTAGCCAGGAATAGGCGTCCAAGTATCAAAGGGCGTCTCGTCCTCGCCCTTATCCAGGCACCAAAAAAGCACAGGGGAATATGAATTTATCAACTTTGACAAGCACATCCTCGATGATTCCCTTGAGATAAGTGAGTGATCAATCCATGAGTTGTAAGGTGATCGTAGACGCCTTCACCTCTCCCAATCCAACTTGCACGAAAATGGACAAGGCATCAAGTTAATACTTGCTCCTAAATCACAAAGTCTTTATTAAAGAAAACATCACCAATAGTACAAGGGATAGTGAAACTTCCCGGATCTTTAAGTTTCTGTGGTAATTTTCTCTAGATTATTTAGATCTTTGCACTCCTGTCGGATTGAGCTGTTTGAAACCAGTCATCTTTCTTTACTTTGACATAACATCCTTTAAGAATTTAGCGTAATTTGGGCATCCGCTCGATGCATACGCAAAAGGTATGTTAATATGCGATTTTAAATATATCCAAGAATTTTGCAAAATTGCGAATCTAACTTTTTCTTTTGTAATC